>CATIWC010000281.1:0-409553 GCA_948472305.1 Vicia faba
AAACTCATCCCAGAGAAACCTAAAACCCCAAATCAGAATGTTACTATAATCGTAAAAGAGTGAGAACAAAGATGAATTACCTTTTCTTTTCGGCTTCTAAGGTATGTTTAGAATCTTGTTTTTGGTCCTTCTTCTAATTTCGTGAGTTGTTGATTATGAAGAAATCCCTTATAGCTTGACTTGTGAGTAAGGTAGTCTCTTGTTCTTTATATTTTTGTGATGCTGAGTTGAGAGTGACAAAGGGTTTCTGGAAGTTTGTTGATTCTGAGTTCTTGTGATTTTGTGGGTTTTGAGTTGTGTATTGAGACGAAGGGTTTGTTGAAATTTTGACTGAGTTTTTTGTGATTTTTTGCTGGTTTTGAGTTGTGTATTGAGACAAAGGGTTTGTTGATGGTGGTGTTTGATGATAATATCTTTTGATGCTGAAAACTTGTTGACTAACTTGTTGGTTCTGGTTTTGTGGCTTTGATATCTGTGGCTTTTGGTTTCTATCGTGATGGATTTGCTATGTTTTTTTGATGATTTTGTAAATCTGTTGGTTCTCTCTCTTCTTGATATCTGATCTGTCTCCTCTCCTAATATGCTGCTTGTTCTTTGTAATATATAGCTGAGAAGTAAGAATTGGAGGGAAAGTTTTGGAGGATTTTGAACCATTATGGTATGCTGACTTTGAAACCTTTGAGTGTAGTTTCCATCTTCCTATTTGTGTGCAAATGTTGGGCTATAGGTTTTGATGCAGGTTGTTTGGACAAAGATTTTGGCACATAGCAGGATTTTGGACTGCATTGGTTTGTGGTGATATCTCTTTCATCTTTTCTCTTTCCTCTTTCTATGAAACAAAAGTAGTCTTTGCTTATTTTTAAATTCTGAAGGGTTTGTATGATCTTAAAGAAAATGATGATGTCTTGGATTTTAGCCATTTGATGGTTAACTTGAATTATTTACTTGTTGCTGCCTGCCGTTTACAGTTTTTTTTTTATTGCAGCTTGACTTTTCCTTTGCAATGTTTGTTCTGTTGTGGCTTTTGTTTGGGCTGTTGTATTTGACAGCATTTGGGTTTGGCTGCTTTGTTTTGCAGCTTGGTAGTTTTATCTAGACTGCCTGCTGTCTTTGCTTTTGCTGTTGTTATTTGTTGGCTAGCCTATTTTGTTGCTTTGCACTGTTGTCTTCTGTTTGCAGCTTTGGGCAGTTTGCAGGTTTGGATATGGACAGAAACATGGCTGTTTTTTTTTCTTGGCAGCAAAGTTTGGACAAATACTGGGTTGTTTTGTGATGAAATCTTGTTTTGAACCTCTTTGTCCTTGTTTATTGTGAACCAAATTTCTTTGTGATTTGCAATAGGCAAAGCTAAGACCAAAAATTCTGATTCCATAAGATAAACCCTAATGATGAACTTACAATACTTTCTTTTGTAAACTTTATACTCATGTTTATGTTGCTAACAAAGTTTTTTCTTTTTGTTTCATGTGATGAGAAAACCAATGGGCAATAGGGAAAATTGATGAGGAGCAACTTGAAGTGTTCGATGAAGACTTTGAAGAAAACTTCATTCTAGTTTACTTTTTAGAACAAACTTGTATCCATTAAGAAGTTTTGTTATATTGTAATTTTTCCAATTTGTACTTTGAATAAACAATCCCTAATGATACCAAAAGTATGCAAAGTCTCTTTTAATTGAAATTCAAATTTGAATTCTCCAACAACCCATGAATGAGTTCCAAAATACCTTGTGCCATGAAAATGAAATTGGATTGGAATTATTGAGAAATACTTTCCAAATCACTACTTGAATTCCTGATGATCACAATTGACTTTATAACTGCATTTCAAACAAACCTGCACCTTGTACTCCAATTCCTAAACAAAATAAATGTTTAAGAATATAACTCAATTGGCCAACTTGAGTCCACAATCATGATTGTTTTAAATGATAGCCTTAATCTTCATATCCTGTCCAAATAAACATGCTCTTGAGAATAATCGTCAGTCCTTCAGTAAACTGTGTTTAAGAGAAAAAAATAAAAATCAACAAATGCCTTGCGAGGATTCGATAATTTTAAAGTCT
The DNA here is from genome assembly GCA_948472305.1 of Vicia faba. Classification (NCBI taxonomy): domain Eukaryota; kingdom Viridiplantae; phylum Streptophyta; class Magnoliopsida; order Fabales; family Fabaceae; genus Vicia; species Vicia faba. The sequence goes on from CATIWC010000281.1 coordinate 2,066, forward strand.
TCCAAACACAATTTTCCTTCGATTCTTTGAAGATAAACCCATGAGAGACATCACATATGACCATGAGCAGAAACAAATGTCTCAAGGTCCTGTAATTAGAAGAAATCACAATTCTTAGCAATCAGACAACTGTTATTTGAAATTAGGTCAAAATTCATGATGTGACTTCCAGCGCATTCAAATTTTTGGTGATCTTCTATGCGTAATCAGTTCTTGATTTGTGAAGAGAAAATGGAGATGACATCAAGGAGAGTCATACGTAAAAATAACCATTCAAAAATATTGAATAATGAAGAAGTTACAATCGTTTGAACTTGATACTAAAAAGGTCGACTTTTGCAGTTGATTTTTTAGTCATCTAGATCATTGAATGAGCAAACTCATGATGCGAGGCTTGAAACTTGGCACAAACATCCTTGAGAACACATGAAGGACCATAAAGATCAATTGAAACTTTTGAAACTCAATTTTGCTTAAGAAATACCAAACCCTAGCTGCTGACTCAAAGCCTAGGAAGAGAATATGTCAGATCAAATCTTATGCCAAATTGAGTGTTTGAGAAACCCTGGGATATCATCTTGAGTGAAAAATGGGAGGGAAAATTTTAGGGTACAACATATAACATCAAGAAAATGTCTTACATACAACGACTTCCAATATGGAAATTCAAAAAAAATTGGCCTCTTCTTCCACCCACCTTTGACAAGCGTATGTGCAAAAGTCTTGCCAAACTGAGTACTTATATCTTTCACCTTCTCAAAAACTTGGTCACCTGTCAACGTAGGTGGAGCTCTATCATGTTCTGGATTTCCATTAAATGACTTTCTCCACCCACGGTATTGATGATTAGAATTTAAGAATCTACGATGATCGAGAAATACATTCTTTTGACAAAATTCCAATCACTTCCAATTTGTGTGTTCTTCACAAATAGGACACGCTTTTTAACCTTTAATGCTATACCATGATAGATTTCCATATGCTGAAAATTCATTAATTGTTCCAAACAACATCACCCTCAAATTGAAACTTTCTTTCCTATATCCATCATAAACCTCCACACCGTTCTCCCACGAAATCTTCGAATTTCGATTAACGGTGTCAAGTATACGTCTATGTCATTCCCTGGTTGTTTAGGTCCAGAAATTAACATAGATAAAATCATGTACTTGCTTCATACATAGTCGTGGAGGTAGGTTATAAATAATAAAAAAAAACATCAGGCCATGTGGTATGTTAGATACTTTGAAGACCATGCGGATTCATTCCATCAGTAGATAATACCAAGTGAAGGTTTCTTGCTTCTCCTCCAAAATCAAGATAACCATTATCATTTTTTGACCACCGTGGTGAATCTTCCGGATGTCAAAACTTTCCATCAATAATTCGTTCATCTTCACGCTAAGTCAAGTGTCTTGCATCAGTTTCACTATGAAACATGCGTCTAAATCTCATAATTATAGGAAAATACCATAAGACTTTTTCTGGAGACATTTTTTTCTTATATCGAGATAAACCGCATTTAGGACACTTATTTAACGATGCATATTCGTTTCGAAACAAAATGAAATCATTTGGACAAGCATGTATCTTATCATAGCTCATTCCAATAGAGCACAACATTTTTTTTGGCCTCATATGTTCAATCAGGAAGAACATTATCCTCTAGAAGCATATATTTCCTAAGGACTAATAACTCTGAAACTTTTATCTGACCATCCATTGCCCGCCTTTAAGTTGTACAACTTTAATACCACAAACAATCTTGTGAATTTTGTGCAACCTTTATACAACGGTTTCTCTGCGTCGCTCACCAACCTCTCAAACATTTTGGGGAAATCCTAAAGATCTTTTTCAAGTGCTTCTACAACCTCTTCGACACGATCACAATCGTATGTATCTCTACCATCATCGTTTGAAGCATATGTCGTACTATCCCCTGACTCAACATTCTCGTTACTTTCTCACCATGAAATATCCAACATGTATAACTTTGATTAGTTCCATTCCTCAGTAAATGCGATTCCAACCCAACTGCATCAACCTGACTCCCATAACAACAACCCAAGCAAGGACATTTCATTCAACTGGGGTTTTCGGAAAATTCAAAAGCAAAATTAACGAATTCTAATACCCCATTCTTGTACTCTTTTGACAATCGATTGGAACACATCCATTTTTTATCCATGGTTTTACTACTAAGTAAGCTAACCAAAAACACTATAATTAATCATGTAGCTATAAAAAAAGAACAACTATTACCTATAGAGAAGTCAACAACTTCTAGAACCACACAGTGTAAGATTGTGAAAGCGGTTGTGAAATCTGGCAGCAACTACACATAAATAATTAGGTTCATTAATTCCATTTCAAACATGTTTAAAACAAAATGGGTTTTGAGTGTATCTTGTAATATATTCATGAACCTCACTTTGTAAACTCCTAACCTGAGATGTTGGTCTTTTAGAAAGCCAAGCTATTGAATATCATAACTCACAACTTTATCTCTGGCCTAATAAGAAACAAAAAACAAAACCACCATCATTTATTAGAAAATATTTTTTCAACTTCAGAAAATAAAGGAACCTTTTACATAATGAAAAAGTTGATATTTTTAATCAACCAAAGAACATGGATGCATTAAAATAACTTAGACATAAGAAATGATGATGATGCATTAAAATAACTTAAACACATTCTTATGTCTAAGTTTTATTTCCTTTCTTTTATCAAGAAGTATAACTTATAATTTATACTAAAATAATTTTATTTTACACTGAGTTGGATGAAGATTCCGACCAAAGTATCTGGTATCTAAGTTGAGCTTCTGTGTTGGTTGAAGATTTCAACCAAACTAGCCCTAACAAAAGTGCTACTCCAAGTGCTTGAACTAGTCTTAACTTATCAAAATAGTCTTTACTTCTTGATATATGAAAACAACTACAACAATATATGAAAACAGAATCGCGTTGAAGAAATTACAGAGGAAAAGAAAACAGAATCATGGAAAAGAATACAGAATCACGAAAAAAAGAAATATATGAAAAGTGAGGAAAAGAAAACAGAATCGCGCCTGCTTGAACACAGAACTGCACCTACATGAAAACAGAACTTACAGATATCCTTTTGTTGGAGAAAACCGTTTGAAATCACTGTTGGAGAATCATTGTTGGAGAATCGTTGTTGGAGAAAGTTGTTCGAAATCACGTTGCATAGAAATGTGCGAAATCTATTTGAGTAATGTTCGAAATCACGTGTTGCTGGAGAATCGTCGCAGAGAAATCTGTTTTGAGAATGAAAACCCTTGAGTTTTAGGGTTTTCATTTTTTTTATTAATTTAGAAATAAGACCTTAGGCAGCGCTTTTAAGAAAGCACTTTCTAAAGTAAGCCTTTAGCAGTGCTTTGGACCTATGACAACGCTTCTTACTGTTGGGTCTATAGCAGCGCTTTGAGTTTAGGCAGCACTTCTAGAATTTATTTATTTAATTTCAATTTTAATTGACCTTAGGCATTGCTTTCATAAAGCGCTGCCTAAAGTGAGGCTTAGGCATCGCTTCTTCTTAACTTTAGGCAGGACTTTTTTCTTAACTTTAGGCAGCGCTTTAAGTTTAGGCAACGCTTCAATAATTTATTTATTTTTATTTCAATTTTAATTGACCTTAGGAAGCACTATCATAAAGCGCCACCTAAAGTGAGGCTTAGGCATCGCTTCTTCTTAACTTTAGGCAACACTTTTTTCTTAACTTTAGGCAGCGCTTTGAGTTTAGGCAGCGCTTCAATAATTTATTTTTTTATTTCAATTTTAATTGACCTTAGGCAGTGCTTTCATAAAGCGCTTCCTAAAGTGAGTCTTAGGCAGCGCTTTTTCTTAACTTTAGGCAGCCTTTTTTTCCAAAGCGCTGTCTAATATATATAATTTAAAATTTAAAATTTTATCGTGATATATATCAGCATTTTGTTATACAAGCACTATCTAAAGTGTGTTGCCTAAGAGCTGTTTTGGCGTAGTGAAGGACGGGACCTTCGTGGTTCTCACTGAGGTCCATAAAGGGGTCTACAAAAGTCACATTGGTGGGCGAGCACTCGCTTACAAACTACTAAGGGATTGTTACAATTTGCCAACCCTGATGAAGGAAAATGCATAGTTTGTTAGGAAAATGCAGCAAATTTCAAAGACATTCCAACTATCTCCATGTACTAGTTGAGATTCTCCAGCCTGTCATGTCTCTCTGGCCCCCTTACCTTAAGCCTCAAGTCAATTGAAGTTCTTGGTCATGGGAGTTGAGTAATTCACCAAGTGGATAGAGGTTGAAGTTGTATCCAAAATCACTGCAGAAAGAGTGCAACATTTCTACAAGAATTTCCTCATTTAAGATTTGGTTTGTCCATGAGTATTATCTCATATAACATAACTCAATTTTCTAGATCAACCATGGCAGAATTTTGTCATTAATTCAAAATTCAAATAAAGTTTATTTCAATTGTCCACCATGTTACCTCAGATTTTTGCCACAAGTCTCATATTTAAATATTAGAAATGATCTTGAGAAATAGTTGGTCTTCAAGTTGAAATGGTCAAGTCTCGACCATGAGTCTCAATGTTGATTGAAAATTTGTCTTGTCGAAGGGTGATACTAATCTTGGTCGAATATTCACTAATGTAAAGACCAAAGATATGAAAGTTTTTGGATTTAGTTGAATTTAGAGTTTCCAATAATATCTAACTGCTTAGTCGAACAAAGTTAAACTGTTGTACCCCAATTTTTGCCCCAAAGATTTTTCTATCATCTCATGTCAACTCAAGATCACACTAGGGTTTGGTTCTTTTCCTTATCTTTAGTTTTGCTCATGAGGGATCACCAAGAACTTTGATTTGTATATTGTGATCATAATTGTCTTGTGTTGATTAACTTTAACTAACAAATACAATGAATGTTTACTCTAAATGATGATATTGTAGGTGAGGGCACATCATATTTCATCAGGTTGGTTCATAGGTTCATGAGTTTATTCCATGACTTATTCAACAAAGCTTCATTGAGATTCAAGCTTCATCATTGAGTATGCTTTAAAGTAATATCATGACAAGGTCTACTATGAATCATCGTGCCTCAGTTTGTCAAAGGAAGTCAAAAGATGCAAGAATTGATTGAAGAAGCATGACTTAATTGGACAAATTCTTGATTCCTTGATCACAAGTACATAACTCTCTCAATTATTAATATTTGGAAGTGGTTATTGTTGATATGGTTTCTTATTATCATCCACAACAACTTCTATTCACATGGAAAAGTGATTGTGTAAGAAATATTGTCAAAATTAAAAAGGGCTTCCAAGTCATTTTGGTGCTTTAGGAGCTAGGGTTTTGAACTTCTAAAGGCTATATAATGTTCATCTTTTGAAATTTTTGAGTGATTCCAAAGATATTCGTTTCTTTAAATGGTTATCAACAAATCACTTCAAAGGTTTTAAGCAAATTTTGTGTGGAAGATTCCTAATGATGAAGAAAGATTACAAGTACTCTAGATAGGCCATCAAATTCCCTTATGTGACTTCCAAATATCATAACTTGGTCATTTTTATCTCCTTGATCCCATTATTTTTCCATATTGATCTTAAGAATGTGAACTTCATCTCTTCTTTTATGTGCAAGACTTGAAAATGGTTGGAATATGCCTTAAGAACTCAAAAGATTATAGGTCACCTCATGGATTTTCACCAAATTCACAAGGCCATAACTTTTCAATACTTGGTATTTTTGAGTGATTCAAGTTTCACAATGCTCTTTGGGAAGTCTACTTCATGAAAGCATCATTGATTAAAGCAAGATTTTGGAGGAAGGCTTTGTTTGGAATCAAAACATTATAGGTCACTTTTGAAGGAAAAAACTTGAAATTTTTCAAAGTTTAAAAGTCAGCATTTTTTTCTCAACTTTGACTCATCACAACTCCTAGCTCAACAATCCAATTGATCTCATTCTTTGCACATTTTAAAGATTGTGACCTTATATTTCAAATTCTTCAAGAATTATGCCCTCAGACCCCTTGAGCTATGAACACCATGAATTCAAAGTTGGTACCTTAAAACTAAAGTTTTCTCCAAAGTCAGAATTTGAAATCCATAATGTGGCTTATAAACACCAAGTTAGCGTGCGTTTTTGATCTAAACAAGTTTAACCAACTTACCAAAGTGGATTAGAGCCTTGTAATGCAAGGTTTGAGTGAGTTTTGATGCTAAGCAAGTCACACGTTTCTCATGTCCACGACCTCTCACGATTTCCCTCCAAACTCCACTAATTCTTTCAATTCTCATTCCCATTCACTTCCCTATAAATAGATGACCACATTGCACTCATTTACACAAGCTTTGAGAGCCAAATACACCCTGCCAAAGTTCATTCGCAACTCAGAAATTTGAAATTTCATTTCACAGTTTCAAGCTCTCTCTTCACAATTTCTTCACATATTCATCATCCTCCATAAGCATACAAACTCTCCAACACATAAACCAAGAAAATCAAGCCATATTTTGAGTTACATAAGTTCACTTTCAGAGCTATTTTCGTAAGCCTTGTTCAAGTAGTTTTCTGGGCCAAATCGTTCCAAATAAAAGCCTATTCTACTCTACTCATGCTTCTGATTCTTGTGCTTCTTACAATTTTTAAAATCGTTGAGAATTGAGTGAGAAATCCCAACCTAAAGTGCTTGCTATTATTTTTGTTTTCTGCACTTTTCTCTTTGTTCAGTTTATATAAATTTTTCACGAGGGTGAGTGTAATACAGTGAGAGAACTGACTTAGGTGTTTTGCATTTTATCACAATTGTTGCAGATAGGAAGAATCGCCACCAACTTTTCTTTTATCCAATAAAGGAAAGGGTGAAAAGAACAAGAAAGACCTTTTGAGAATTTTCTTGAGTTCGGGGGGTAGGTTATGAAAAGGGAAGGTGTTAGCACCATTTTCATCTGTAGTTATATACGGGCTCTTAGTTGCTAGCCCACTTTGAGAATGCTTTGTAAATGTTTTTGTGCTTGGTGTAAGTTTGAAAATATTTTGAAAATGCCTTTGTTTCGAAAAACTTTGTAATGATTCTCATTTCGGCGAGAATGTATACAAAGTGTTGACTTTTGAAAATATTTCATGGAGGTGTTAGTGTGTTTGAAAAGATTTTGAAAACGCCTTTGTTTCGGCAAACTTTGTAATGATTATCGTTTCGGCGAGAATGTATACAAAGTGTTGGTTTTGAAAATAGTTCAAAGAGATGTTTGTTTTTGGAAAGATGTTTTGAAAGTGCGAGTGCTGAAATGGTTTTAGTTTGTGAGCAAGCAACTATGAGCGTTGTACCTACTTGAAAGAAAGTCTTTGTTCTTTTCCTCCTCCTTTAGATAGTGTTATCTTACCATTAGTTAGTAAGAAACCATATCATTGGATGTGATTGGGATGAACGTGGGTCATTATACAGTCATAGAAGGCAACATTGTAGGATATCTTAGCAATTTTGTTGTAAGTGTCTAAGACCGTTTACCGAAGGCAACGTCGAAGGGTCATCGAGGGACTACGATCTTGTAATCGAGGGTCTTTGCTAAAATATCCCACGTTCGAGGGACATGACTGTTTTTATCCGAAGCCAACAAGTGTGGGTTACCCTAGAGGTTCAAGTTTGCAAAGTGTTTTTGTTTTCATGTATTTTATCTTGATTAGGGTTGTCTAGTATTTATTTTAAGATCTTGGAATACAAGCCTTAATTACTAGAAATAATATAGAAAGCGATAAATTGCGGAATTTAAAAGTCCTACGCTATTACAATATTTTCGGGGATGGGGGATACAAATTTACAAATGGGGATGACAAGTAAAAATAAACCCTAATTACTATTACAAGGCTTTGACAATTACATAACTTATAATGCAAAATAGTAAAATATGCAAGGAAATGTAAAATGAAGGGAAATTGTTTTTTAGGTTTTTTGATAGAAAATGTTTTTGTAGTTTCAATTACTTGACGAAAAACCTAGGTCTAAGTTAACTTAAAAAAAGAAAACTAATTGTTTAGAAAAATATTTTTGATGTTTCATTTAGAAATTTTTTTTATGGTGTTAGGTCATCTCCAAGCAATGCGATATGTCCAAAATAACCTAAAAAATCTACAAATTAAGAAATGTGGTGCCTGAGCTGACACGGGCTGTTCCAGTGGACACGGACACCTGTGTCAGGATCTGATCCTGGATTCTCTGCACACTTTTGTTCCACCCAAATTGACACGGGCCGTGTCGTGTGACACGGGCACCAGTGTCAGCTCCTGTTCTGCTTGCTTTTGCACGTGTCTGAACCAGTTGAGTTGACACTGGCCGTGTCGTGTGACACGGGCACCCGTGTCAATGCCTGACCTGCATTTTTTACGTTTTCAACCTAGCTGAGCTGAAACGGGCCATGTCGTGTGACACAGGCACTCGTGTCAACCCTTGGCCTGGCTTTTTGCTATGTTTTTTCTTGGATTTGTCCTGTTGTATCCTTTTGAAAACGAAAGCAAATGACGTATGGATAAAGATATTACAGTTTGAGAAATTTTACCTCTTGAAGCGAAAACTTTAGAACATGTACAAACATTTATGGGTGCGAAGTGGTGATTGATCGAGCTCCTTTGAACCTTCTTGAAGTTGTTCTGATCCTCACTTTATGTTGAAAGTTGCTGAATCACTCCAACCAAGTCAAGTTGCAAAGTACCATTTTTGAGTTTTAAAGATGGTGATAATGATGTTACAGAAGTTGTTCTTGTGTTTGAACAACTTATATATGATGTATGTGAAGTATTTGGATGGTTTTTTTGGGTAAAACTTGCAAGGTGTGAGAGGTACAAAGGTTTGGATTTTAGAGCTCAAAATGGAGGTTTTTGTGGACAGTTCTGATTTTTGAGAGTATATGATTTTTGAGGGCTTGTTCATCCCATTTTTTTATCTTGCAAATGGTCTATCTATTTATAGCAAATAGGTTTTAAGACAAGGGTTAATCAGATTTTCAAAATCACATGTTGTGGCTAGGTTGGGTTGTAAGTGAGAGTTCATGACTTTTCATAGTTCTAATGTGGGCATGGCCTGTTTTCTATGAGTGCTTTGCAGGTTGTAGAAGGTTGCTTCTTGCTTTGACATTGTGTATGTGAAGAAGAAATCATTGAGAGGCTCAAGGAGTTGACATTGTGATTAAAACATGCTTTTCAAGAATGGCAGTGGTGCCTTTGTGCCAAAAATGGAAAGATCACTTGGACAATGCTTAAACCAAATGGACCATAGCTCAAAATTTTGTGTAAGCATTAAATTACAGTGAGATTTACAAGTTAGAAGGCCTGCAACACAAGATTATGCAGCATAACATGTAGATTGGGTTATGTGTTCTTCACCAAAATGACTCGTAACTCAAGAATGGATTCCCAACTTCCTGCCTTTGAATCTCCTAGCTCAGGTATGATAAATTCATGCTCTTTGATGTTTTGTAAATCTTGAAACATTGTCTAAAACTTTCATGTTGACCACTTTGGCTAAATCAAACTGGAACTTGATGAAAATTGGCCAAGAAGTTGGGACAAAAACCTGACCAAACCTGTTGAAAATTTATCTAAGTGTTAGATAAACATGTCATAATTTCATGGGCTTATATATTCAAATATAAGAATTTTTTGGACATCAACCCTCTAATACAAAGTTGAATAATTCATCAAGATCTAAAACTTTCATTTTTAAAGTTTTCTTTGAATCATCTTGTATCTTGGTGAAAAATTGTCATGAAGTAATGAAGTTATCAAGGTTAAAAACACTTAGAATTTTCCTGTCTTGGAAATCTTGAAATTTTGTTGACTTTCTTGATTCTTGTTGACCAAGTTTGATATTCTTGAATGTCTTGATGAATTTTGATTTTTTAAAATTCATTGTTGACCAAAAAAGTCAAAGTTTGACTTTTGTGTATCAGTTGACTTTTCATCAGTTTGATCCAAATTTCAACTATCAAACCTTTGATCCCGAGAAATGATTCGAGCCATGAAATTAGGTCAAAATGTTGCATTTGAGTCCTTGGGATTAAGTTTCAAGCCATTAGGTCATGTATTAGCTCAAAAGTCAGTGATCAATCATTCTCAGTCAAAACCCTAATTTAGAGGCTCAGTGCTTTGGAGGTGAGCTTGTCTGATCAAACTCTTGAGAACCCTTGAGCATTTGAGATATTTGGTGAGAAATATCTTGAGAAAAGGGAGGGAAAATTTTGGGGTACAACAGCTGCCCTTGTTCAATCTTCTTAAACCTGAAGATTTAGATTGGTATGTTCTCCATTCGTAACTTGAAGGTGGAATATAATTGAACACTAAAGTGCCCAGAAATTTGCACTCGCTGGTGCACAAAGTGATGTTGTTGGTTGATTATGTCGGGAATGGGCTTAAAGATACCATTTTGAGAGGCAATGAAGAGTTGTCGAAGATGGGCTTATAGATGCCATCCAAAATGACTATTGGTAAGTCTAGTGTTTGACTTGATCTTTAAGACATGTATCCGGGAAAGAGTCTACACGTGACTACTACTTCGACAGATAATGAAGGAATCTATGATGACTACTACTTCAATAGGTAATGAAGGAATCTGTGACGACTACTACTTCAAAAGGTAATGAAGGAATCTATGACGACTACTACTTCAACGGGTAATGAAGGAATCTATGACGACTACTACTTCAACAGGTAATGAAGGAATCTATGATGACTACTACTTCAACAGGAAATGAAGGAATCTATAACGACTACTACTTCAATAGGTAATGAAGAAATTTGTGGCGACTACTACTTCAACAGGTAATGAAGGAATCTATGATGACTACTACTTCAACATGTATTGAAGGAATCTATGGCGACTACTACTTCAATATGTAATGAAGGAATCTATGAAGACTACTACTTCAACAGGTAATGAAGGAATCTATGACGACGACTACTTCAACGGGTAATGAAGGAATCTATGGAGACTACTACTTCAACAGATAATGAAGGAATCTATGATGACTACTACTTTAACAGGTAATGAAGGAATCTATGACGACTACTACTTCAACGGGTAATGAAGGAATCTATGACGACTACTACTTTAGTAGGTAATGAAGTAATCTATGACGACTACTACTTCAACAGGTAATGAAGGAATCTATGATGACTACTACTTCAATAGGTAATGAAGGAATCTATGGATACTACTACTTCAACAGGTAATGAAGGAATATGTGACAACTACTACTTCAACAGGTAATGAAGGAATCTATGACGACTACTACTTCAACAGGTAATGAAGGAATCTATGACGACTACTACTTCAACAGGTAATGAAGGAATCTATGGCAACTACTACTTCAACAGGTAATTAAGGAATCTATGACGACTACTACTTCAAAAGGTAATGAAGGAATCTATGGCGACTACTACTTCAACAGGTAATGAAGGAATCTATGGCGACTACTACTTCCACAAGTAATGAAGGAATCTATGGTGACTACTACTTCAACGGGTAATGAAGGAATCTATGACGACTACTACTTCAACAAGTACCAGAAGGAATCTAAGCTTGATTTCTTCCCGGAGAGATATTCTCCAGAATGACTCCTTGGGGAAAGTCTTTGATGGAAATACTTGTCAGATTTTAGTCTTTGGAGAAATTTGTCTGATTATGTAGATGGTTGATGATATTTATCTGTTGACTGATCTTTCCTGAAAGGTAGAGAGTTAGTTATATGCAATGTCATGATATATGAAATGCATTGTTTAATGATGTTCTCAAAATAAATGAGATTATGCTATATGTTTCGTATGCATATGTCATGATGCATGAATATTGTTGAAATGTATTTTTGCTTGGGAAAATAAATCCCTGACTACTGTCCTAGATGAAGAGTATGTGTATCTTCAATTTCGTCTTGAATACTTCCGCTGGGGATTCCTGTTTGTTGTTTGAGGAAACTCTGTAGGGGATGTTGATTTCTACTTGGGGAATAGAGTTCAAGAACCTTAGTCATTCGTTGCTCTACTGGGGAATTTAATTCTCATATACCTTGACTGGGAATAAAAGAGATGATTAAACTTCCGGTTTGTCTGGAGAGAGTAAATTAACCAGGATTCTGGTTGGATTCCAGGTTTTACAGCCACTCTCTGGGGATGGTATCAACTCTACTGGAGAAGAGGAGTTCTGTCAATGATGTGCAGTAGTATGAGGAATATACTCAAGCTGGGGAGATTGTATTCTGTTGGGGAAATAAACCCTGTTGAGGAAGATATTCTGGAGATTTCACTAGGGAAACAAGATCTTCTAGGGAAGAACTTTGCAAGGTTTCTCTTTCAGTTTTGGAAGACCAAACTCGGATGTGAAAGATAATTTCCAGGAGATGTATTGATTGGAACTCTGTAAGGAAATTGTGTATGAATTTACTCTGTGGGGAATAATCTCATAGAGGTGGCTCTGACGATTTTACTGGGGATCTCCTTATTAAAGGGATTCTATGGGGATTTATGGTCAACTTGAGTGTCATCACAACTCCTAGAGTTCAGAGCAAATGTTTATTCCTGTTCTTATGTATACATTTGTTAACAATTAATCATATTCATATGCATATGTTCATTCAATTTTAGTCATTGGACATTTTTTGCAATCAAAACAAAAAAACAAAAAGTTTGCACTTCAAAGTATACTTGTATTGATAATTTTCCTATAAACATGCATTTTTTGTACAAAGAGACGAAAATCCTAGTAAGAGGAATTCGTCGTAAAATGAAAGAGTACAAAGTGAAAACAAGTGTATATAGCCATGTGGAAGTGATATCATTGGGTTCCACCTCTGCTATTGCCCCTATATCTTCGAACATCTCATCCTTTGCTGTCAGAAGAAGTTGATTGAACTGATCTTGTACCCTTTGAACTTTGACCTTGGTAATAAAGCTGGCTGTAGTGATCCAACGGGACATTCTCGTATGCTTTGATCCTTAACTTTTTCCTGGACTGCCCTTTCGGGTTTTCAGTCCACCAGGATACCCTTTTTTGCCTAAGCTGCCCTTACGAGTTTTCAACTTGCCGGGTGTATAATCTTTTGTATATATCCCTAATTTTTTTCCCGAACCCTTTTGGTTCGCCGTGATGCCCTTATTTTTGCCTAGGTATGTCAACCTAGCAGATCATTCTTTATGCGTAGTATTTTTTACTATGCTTGCGTTCATGGGGTGTAGTAAATCTTCATCGTCCATAGTGGTTAACATCATAGCACCACCCAAAAATACTTTCTTGACAAAAGATGGCCCTTCGTAGGTAGGAGTCCATTTCCCCTGGGATCACCTTGTGGTAGAATTATGTGCTTTATTACCAAGTCACCAGCCTGGTATACTCGATGTTTGATCTTCTTGTTAAATGCCTTGATCATACATTTTTGATAAATTTGACCATGACATACAACAGCCATCTCTTTTCATCAATCAAATTTAACTGATCCAATCTAGTCTGAACACATTCGTCTTCACCTAAGTCTGATTCTTTCATGATCCTTAGAGAAGGTATTTGCACTTTGATAGGCAGGACGACCTCCATGCCATAGACTAAAGAGAATTGGGTTGCCCCAGTTGATGTTCATGCCGAAGTACGATAGCCATGAAGAGAAAATGATAGCATCTCATGCCAGTCTTTATAGATAACCACCATCTTTTGCACAATCTTCTTTATGTTCTTGTTGGCAGCTTCCACTGTGCCATTCATATTAGGTTTGTATAGAGAAGAGTTGTGATGCTTGATTTTGAACTGCATGCAGAGTTCAATAATCGTGGCATTTATCAGTGATAATCCTCTCATGGATTCCGTGCCGACATATGAGGTTAGGCTTGATGAACTGGGCTACAACATTCTTGGTAAATGAGGAAAATGAAGCCGCTTCAACCCATTTGGTGAAGTAGTCAATGGAAACGAGGATGAAACGATGTTCATTAGAGGTGGTGGGCTTGATTTCTCTGATCATGTCAATGCCCCAAATTTCAAATGACCAAGGAGCAGTCATGACATTTAAAGGAATTGGAGGCACGTGAACCTTATCAGCATAAATTTGGCACTTATGACAAGTCCTCGAGTGGTGGTGACAATCAGTTTCCATAGTCGACCAATAGTAACCAGCTCTCAGAATCTTCTTGGCCATAGTATGTCCACTAGAGTAAGTACCAAAGATACCTTCATGCATATCTTCCATGATCTTATCTGCTTCTTTCTTGTCCATACAGCGAAGCAAAGTTAAATCATGGTTGCGCTTGTACAAAATCTCATTGCTTAGGAAAAACTTGGCTGAGAACCTCCGCAAGAATTTCTTATCGTTGATTGAAGCTCCCTCAGGATACTCTTGTGCTTCAAGATACCTCTTCACCTCATGGAACCAAGGCTTCTCCTCATCAGTGTCAATCTTACAACAGTGTGCCGGTTCGTCAAATCTTTTAATAGTAATTCTGGGAGCTTCGTTGTCCCAATTGACCTTGAACATAGATGATATAGTTGCTAAGGCATACGCCAACTGATTTTCTTCCCTTGGGATATGCTCAAATGTGATCTCTTCAAAGTACGGGATCAAGGTTAGCACAAGCTCTTTGTAAGGGATCAAATTTGGATGTTTGGTATCCCATTCTCCTTTAACTTGACTAATTACTAGGGTTGAATCTCCATATATGCTTAAGAATTTGATTCTTAGGTCAATAGCAGCCTTAATATCTAAGATGCACGCTTCATGCTCAACCATGTTTTTGGTACAGTCGAAGCAAATTATGGCAGTGAAAGGTGTATGGCAACCTTCGGGAGAAATGATCACAACACCAATTTCGTTACCCAATGATTGTAATCTCCATCAAAAACCATAGTCCATCGGGATCCTTGTTTAGGTCCTTCATACGGTCTGGGCTTTGCACAGTCGGTTATCAACATGATATTCTCGTCCGAGAATTCAAAAGTTCATGGATTGGTAGTCATCAACAGCTTGATGGGCCAAATGATCTGCCAGTATGCTTCCTTTGATTGCTTTTTGTGAAGTGCATTGAATGTCATATTCAGTCAAGATCATTTGCCATCGGGATATTCATCCGGAGAGAGCTGGATTCTCAAAGATATACTTGATGGGATCCATCTTAGAAATCAAGAGAGTAGTATGAGTTAACATATATTGTCTTAGTCAGCGAGTAGCCCATGCCAAAGGGTAGCAAGTTTTCTCGAGCAGTGAATATCTTGTTTCACAGTTGGTAAACTTTTTGTTAAGGTAGTATATTGCATGTTGTAAGTGTTTGTTGGCAGCAATTTTGGTAAAACAATGTGTTGTTAATGTTTTGCTAAATGTCTTGACATTTGTAGAAAAATGTTTTGAATGATGTCAAAGCATATGTCTTGGCATCTTCCTCTTGAACTCAGCCAACATTAGTTTATGTTTTTCTATTTCTTGATTTCTTGCGCTCCATAATTCAAGATTTGTGACTCACAGGCTGCAAAAAAATATGGAGGAATATTTTTCAAAATTCATGGATTTTATCTTGAATTGTTTTTATGGAAATATTCAAAAGAATTGAATATTTGGTTTTAAGCCCAAGCACACAGCTGCGCATATATAATGACTTGCTTCCTTATTCAAAAAATTGCAACTTTTAAAGAAGAATACTTTCTTTCTGTTTTAAAAAGTCTAAGCCTTTTAATTGTCAAACACTCTAGTATTGATTTAATAATTGTGTTGTTATTTAGATTGTTAATTGTGTATCATTCATAAGCTTTTAAGCATTGAATGATTGAAGTTTTAAAACTTATTATTTCTGTTGTTTCTTCACTGTAAGTGATTGAGTGGATTTGAGGAGGGCCTCATACCTAGGTGAGTCTTAGGTAGAAGTATAGCACGGGTAGTGATTAAGTGATTAGATCATAAACTGGTTATTTACTGAGGATCTATGAATTGATACTATTTAGTGGACTTGTCCCTGGATTGGTAGCCCCCAGAGTAGGTGTTGTTGTACACTGGATTGGGTGAACAATCTCTTGTGTTTTTACTGCTTCTGTTATTACTGCTCTTTACTTGTAAACAGATATTTATGTCGTGATATCTCATTCGACATCACATATCTGATACTAGATTTTCAATTAGTATCAGAGCAGGCATCTTGCTCTTTATCTGGGTGAGATCCAGAGAAGATACTTTCTGGTACTATGGACAAGGAAGGAGGATTTATGAAAATACCACCCATTCTGGATGGAAGTAATTATGACTACTGGAAACCACGTATGGTGGCCTTTTTAAAGTCTTTGGACAATAGGGCTTGGAAAGTTATTTTAAAAGGATGGAAACATCCTGTCAAATTGGGAGAAAGTGGAGAACCTACTTCTGAGTTAAAACCAGAAGAAGATTGGTCTAAAGAAGAAGATGAAATTTCTCTTGGAAATTCTAAAGCCTTGAATGCTATATTCAATAGAATTGACAAGAATGTTTCCATATTAGTGAACATATGCGAAGTAGCTAAGGATGCATGGGGAATTTTTGAATCTACTCATGAAGGTACATCCAAAGTTAAGATGTCAAGACTTCAGCTGATCACCACAAAATTTGAGAATTTGAGAATGAAGGATGGTGAAAGTATTAATGACTTCCATATGAATATTCTTGAAATTGCTAATGCATCCAGTGCATTAGGAGAGAAAATACCAGAAGACAAATTGGTGAGAAAGATGCTCAGGTCTCTTCACAAGAGATTTGATATGAAAGTGACTGCTATAGAAGAAGCTCAAGTCATTAACAAAATGAAAGTGGGTGAACTTGTTGGATCCCTCCTGACATTTGAATTAAGGATCAATGAAAGATCTGAAAAGAAGAACAAAAGCATAGCCTTTGTATCAAATATTGAATATGAAGAGGAAGACTGTGATTTAGATACATAGATAGGAATATCAAATGCCTTAGCTATGCTTGGAAGACAGTTTAACAAAGTGATAAAAATAATGGATATGAACCAAAGATCAAATGTCAAGAATATCTCATCTGACATCCATAAGTTAAATGAGTTTGGAAGAAAAAGGGCCGAAGAAAAATCCACTCAAGGGAAGGGAGTAAAATGTCATAAATGTGAAGGCTTTGGTCACATTAGAGTGGAATGTCCTACATACCGTAAGAAACAAAAGAAGAATTTGTCTGTTACTTGGTCTGAAGAGGACTCAGAGAGTGATCTTGAAGAATCTTCCAAGTATGTTAAAGCATTGACAGGGAAATATGTATCTGATGAAGAGTCTAGTGATGGGGAACTAACCTTTGATGAGTTAGCTGCTTCATACAAAGAATTGTGTCTCAGAAGTGTAGAAGTGTGCCTTGAAGGGGAGAAACAGAAAGTCCTCAAAACTCAGCTGAAGGCAGAAAGGGAAGAGCATTTAAAAACTATTTCTAAACTGGAAAGTGAAGTGACCTCCTTGAATTCAAACCTTGATATAATGGTCAAATCTCTCAAAATTTTAAATAATGGGTCTGACACTCTAGATGAAATTCTTCAATAAGGAAGAGTGACAGGAGAAAAGAGTGGTCTAGGGTTTAATGAGAAAAAGGAACCAAATTCTAAAGAACCATCAGTAGATTCCACTCATGCCAAGCCTAAACCAAGAATGTTGAATCAAATGTCTAAACATCATGGAAAGAAAGGACATCATGGCAAGAAAAAGTTTAATCACACCAAGGAGAATCCCCAGCCCTGGAGATGTCATCACTGTGCAAGGCTTAGTCATATGAGGCCCTTATGTTTCAAGTTGTATGGGTATCCTAAGACTACTCCTCCTCCCAAGACTGATAAGATTCCACAAAATATCAAAAATAAGAAACAGTGGATTCCCAAGTCTAATGTTTCTAGTTTCATAGCTCACACCTCTCTCAGAGTATCAACCAAAGATGACTAGTTCTTTGACAGTGGTTGTTCTAGACACATGACAGGTGTCAAGAATCTATTGGTGGATGTAAAATCTCATTCTACCAGTTACGTGACTTTTTGTGATAGAGAAAAAGGTGAAATCAAAGGTGTTAGCAAGCTTGATTGTTCAGGAGTCCTTAAGCTTGATAATGTGTTACTTGTTAAAGGGTTAATAGCTAACTTGATAAGTATAAGCCAATTATATGGTCAAGGATTCAAAGTTAACTTCACCAAGGAAGAATGTATTGTGTGCAATGAAAAGAATGAAGTTATTATTAAAGGAATCATATCTAAAGACAATTGGTATCTATGGGTTCCTCAAGAGTTGAACTTCTCCTCAACATGTGTTTTAGCCAAAGAGAATGAAGTTAAACTATGGCATCAAAAATTGGGGCACTTGTATCTGAAAGGTATGAAAATAATTATATTTGAAGAAGCAGTGAAAGGGATTCCTAAACTCAAGAAAGAAGAAGGAAGGATATGTGGTGACTGCCAGATCGGAAAGCAGACTAAGATGTCACATCAGAAGATCCAACATCTTACTACATCAAAAGTTTTGGAAATTCTTCACATGGAATTGATGGTACCTATGTAGGTTGAAAGTCTTGATGGAAAGAGGTATGCCTATGTTGTTGTGGATGACTTCTCTAGATACATATGGATAAGTTTTATTAGAGAAAAATCAGAAACTTTTGAAGTGTTTAAAGATCTCTATCAAAAACTTCAAAGGGAAAAAGATAATCATGTCATTAGAATTAGAAGTGATCATGGAAGGGAATTTGAGAACAATAAATTTGCTGACTTTTGCTTTTCTAAAGGAGTCAACCATGAATTCTCTTCTCCTATTACTCCTCAACAAAATGGGATTGTGGAACGCAAGAACAGAACCCTCAAGAATCTTCCAGAGCCATGATTCATGCTAAGAAGTTACCCTACCATTTTGCGCTGAAGCTATGAATACTGCATGCTATATCCATAACAGAGTCACTCTAAGGAAAGGCACTTCACCCACCTTGTATGAAATATGGAAGGAAAGAAACTCAACTATTAAATACTTTCATGTTTTTGGAAGTAAATGTTACATCTTAGCTGATCGTGTACAAAGGAGGAAGATGGATCCCAAGAGTGATGAAGGAATATTCATGGGTTACTCTACAAATAGCAGAGCTTACAGATTTTTTAAATCCAGAACCAAAGTTATGATGGATTCAATAGATGTTATTATTGATAGAGGATGGAATGTTGAAGAAGATGTCTCAGAAGATGTTGGAACATCTTTGTCTGATAGTCCAACGGAATCAAATGACAGAAGTATTGATTCTAATCCTCCTCAAGAAGATCCCCAACCTAGTCATCTCAATAAAGGACCTTCAATTATAACTCAGAAAGATCATCCTAAGGAGCTTATCATAGGATATCTAAACAAAGGAGTTACTACCATATCAAGATAAGGGAAGATCATGATTTCAAAAATTTATGTTGATGATATTGTGTTTGGTGGGATGTCAAATGAGATGGTTCAACATTTTTGTCAAGAAAATGCAGTCAGAATTTGAGATGAGTCTTGTTGGTGAATTAACCTATTTTCTTGGTCTGCAAGTTAAACAAATGGAATATTCCATATTTTTATCTCATAGAAAGTATGCCAAGAATGTAGTGAAGAAATTCGGGATGGAAAATGCCAGTCAAAAAAGAACCCTTACTCCCACACATCTGAAGTTGACTAAAGATGAAAAAGGAGTATATGTATATCAAAATCTCTACAGAAGTATGATAGGAAGTCTTCTATATCTCACAACTAGCAGACCAGACATTGCCTTTATTGTAGGGGTGTGTGCAAGATATCAAGCTGATCATAAAGTTAGCCATGCCAACCATGTGAAGAGAATCCTTAAATATGTGAATGAGACAAGTGAATATGGAATGCAATACTCTCATGGATCCAGTTCTGCCTTAATTGGTTATTGTGATGCCGATTGGGCAGGATGTGCTGATGATAGAAAAAGTACATCAGAAGGATGCTTCTTTCTGGGAAATAATCTCATATCTTGGTTCAGTAAGAAGCAAAATTGTTTGTCTCTGTCCACTGCAGAGGCTGAGTATATTGATGTAGGAAGAAATTGTTTTCAATTGGTTTAGATGAAACAAATTCTAACAGAATACAATGTCAAACAAGCTGTCATGACATTATTCTGTGACAATTTAAGTGCCATAAACATATCAAATAATCCCGTTCAACACAACAAGACCAAAAATATTGATATCTGTCATCACTTCACAAGATAGCTTGTTGAAGAAAATATTGTTACCTTAGAACATGTAGCCACTGAATTGCAACTGGCTGACATCTTCACCAAGGCTTTGGATGCTAATAAGTTTGAGAACTTAAGAGGAAAATTAGGGATTTTCTTATATGAGGGTGTGTAGCAATTAAGGGCGTGTGGGAATATCATTAAAGTGATATTATATTATTTATGTTTTCAACAAATCAAATTTCGAAAATAATCATTACTAGACTGTCTTAAAGTGTTTCCCACACGCTACAAAATTTCATCTTTCTACTTTCACAAACTCTTCATTCTCCTCTATAGAAAAAGAACCCATGTCATTCTTCATCTCTCTGCTCAAAAATCTTCAAAGATGTCTCAACATCATACATCGTCTTATTCAAAATCTATCAACCTCCCTGGAAACTCTCCCTTGACAGAGTACTTGATGTTACTCCTCTAACAACTATACCACCTCTTGAGAAGAAGGTCAAGAAACCCAGAGCATCACCTGCAAAGAAATCCAATGATGATAAAGGTAACTCTTCTACTGCTACTAATAATAGGACATAAGAAGAAATTTTTAATGTGGATAGAAGCATTAGAATTCTAGTAGATAGAGTATTAAATGAAGGTTTTATTGTGCCTGGAATTTCTACCCCTCTTGCTCGTATGCCTGCTCCAACTGAAAAAAGAAATGACCCTAAAAGTGCTGCTGAATCATCCATCTCCAAGAAAGATACTGTTGAAAGCAAACTTAATAAGCTTAGTGCTTCTGCTCTAAAGGAAGTGGAAGAGGATGTTGAACAAGATGTTGAGAAGAATTCTCCTACTAAATAAGATGCTACTACCTCCAAGGATGCAAAAGGTCAAAATGCTGAAAATGTAGTCAATGTAGAAGAGCTATCTAACAATGAGCTCATTACTAATGTAGTGCCTGGTATTGCAAGAAGGCTAAAATCCAGGAAAGTAAAGGATGCAAGTGTCACACCATCTGCCAAGAAAACCAAGAAGATAATCATGTATGGATCCCAAAAGTCAGGAAGCAAAGTGGTTCCTCCCTCTAGCAAAAGAAAATCTAGACCTGTTAGCTCCACAGGTGATGATAATGAGGATGTTGTAAAAAGATCCAAGAGTAAGAAGAAAACTGTTCTAGTTGAAGAGACTGACTATGAGTATGATGTTGAGCAAGATGTCCATGACATCTCTGCTATCAAAAAATCTACAAGTAAGAAGCTGTCTGTTAGGGTTCCTGATGGCCCACTTGATAACATCTCCTTCTATTCTGTTGGGAATGCTGAAAAGTGGAAGTATGTGTATCAAAGAAGGATTTCCCTGGAGATAGAATTGGGAGATGGTGCTTTGGAATGTAAAGAAATCATGGAGCCGATATCTTATGCTGGATTGATGAAAATAGTTACCAGGTTTGCTAATTACTATGGAACTCTTGTTAAGGAGTTTATTGTTAATATTCCTGTTGACTGTGTTGACCATAAAAGTAAGGAGTATAGAAAGGTTTTTGTTAGAGGAAAGTGTGTAGAATTTTCTCCTGCCATCATAAATAGATTTCTAGATAGGTCTGAAGATGTCTATTGTAAGCTGGAAGTAACAGATAATCAAGTGTGCAGAGCCATCATTCCTAATCAAGTAAGTGAGTGGCCCATGAAAAATAAACTTCCTGTCAGTAAGCTTAGTGTGAAATATGCTATTTTGCACAGAATTGGAGCTGCAAATTGGGTTCTCACTAATCACACTTCAACCATCTCCATTGGATTAGGAAAGTTTATTTATGCTGTTGGAAACCAGAAACTTTTTGATTATGGTACTTACATCTTTGATCAGACTATTAAGCATGCATGAACTTGTGCCATTAAGATGCCAATTGCTTTTCCTTCCCTTATATGTGGAATTATCCTTAATCAGCATCCTGGGATTCTAAGTGGTAATGATGCATTGTGCAAGAGGGAGTCTACGTTAACCCTTCATTTTAAGCTTTTTTCAGGAAAACATGTCCCATACATTGTTTTGAAATCTGCACCTGCTGAAAACAATACCTCCACCAAGGATGACATGATACTAAATTGAAAGAAGCCTGCAAAGAACTCGATGATGTGATCAGAGTTAGATCAGCAAGGAAGCTAACTTTTGAAAAGATGATCAAGGAGCTACAAAAGGACAACAACTTTGATGATAGAGTGTGCTCTAAAGAAGGAGATTCTAGTGAGGAAGGAAGTTCTTACTCAGCCAAGTCTGCATGTGCTTGACATTTGAATTCTATGGCATGTACCTATATTATTGATATTCTCTTGAATGCATCCTTTCATTTGGCATATTATGACTAAAAAGGTGGAGAGAAAGTGACTGACTGACCATTGACCACTGACTGACATCTGCTTGAGGGGGAGCTTAATACTTAAAGGGGAGCCTCATATCTCAGAAGATGTTTTGACATCTTCCTTTGTTAACAGCTAACTGCTAACCGAGTTTGTGCTTGCTTTTCTTATGCTGCTAATCTGATAATATATTGCTCTGCTCTGATAATATGCTCTGATAATGTTTTAGCCTAAATTTGCCAAAGGGGGAGTTTTTAAGTGTTTGTTGGCAGCAATTTTGGTAAAACAATGTACTGTTAATGTTTTGCTAAATGTCTTGACATTTATAGCAAACTATTTTGAATGATGTCAATGCAGATGTCTTGACATCTGCCTCCTGAACTGAACCGAGCCAACATCAGTTTATGTTTTTTTGTTTCCTGATTTCCTGCGCTCCATAATTCAAGATTTGTGGCTCACAAGCTGCGAAAAATATGGAGGAATATTTTTCAAAATGCATGGATTTTATCTTGACCTGTTTTTATGGAAATATTCAAAATAATTGAATATTTGGTTTTAAGCCCAAGGCTATAGTTGCGCATATGTAAGAACTTGCTTCCTTATTCAAACAACTACAACTTTTAAAAATAATACTTTCTTTCCATTTTAAAAATTCTAAGTCTTTTAATTGTCAAACACTCTGGTATTGATTTAATACTTGTGTTGTTATTTAGATTGTTAATTGTGTATCATTCATAAGCTTTTAAGCATTGAATGATTGAAGTTTTTAAACTTATTATTTCTGTTGTTTCTTCACTATAAGTGATTGAATGGATTTGAGGAGGGCCTCATACCTAGGTGAGTCTTAGGTAAAAGTATAGCATGAGTAGTGATTAAGTGATTAAATCATAAACTGGTTGTTTACTGAGGGTCTATGAATTGATACTATTTAATGGACTTATCCCTAGCTTGGTAGCCCCCAGAGTAGGTATTGTTGTACACTGAACTGGGTGAACAATCTCTTATATTTTTACTGCTTTTGTTATTACTGCTCTTTACTTGTAAACATATATTTGTGTCATGACATCTCATTTGACATCACATATCTGATACCAGAATTTCACATGCTCTTTTCAACCAGACTCATCATGTTGGCCCAACACACACCCCATTGAATTCTCTAACACGATCAAGTACATGATCAGAGATCTTCCTTCAACTAGAGGCATTAAGATTGGAGGTTCTTGTAAATACCCCTTGATTTTGTTAAAAGTTGTTTGGTAGTCGTCATTCCATTTGACTACTTGATCTCTCTTCAACAGTTTGAAGATTGGTTTGCAAGTAGAAGTTAAGTGAGAGATGAATCAGGCAATGTAGTTGAGTCACCTAAGAAACCTCTGACCTCCTTCTCGGTACAGGGATCTGGTATTTCTTGTATGGCTTTGACTTTTGTAGGATCTACTTAAATGCCTTTTCCACTAACAACAAAGCCTAGGAGTTTTCTAGACCTCACCTCGAAGGTGCATTTGTTGGGATTCAGCCTCTACTTGTATTTCTTCAACCTTTCAAATAGCTTGTGCAAATTATCAAGGTGTCTTCCTCATTCAGTGATCTTGTAATAATATCATTGACATAGACTTCTATCTCATGATGAATCATATCATGAAATAGAGCTACCATAGCCCGTTGATAAGTTGCGCCTACATTTTTTCAAACCAAAAGGCATGACCTTATAACAGAAGGTGCCCCACTGTGTGACAAAAGTGGTTTTCTCCATGTCTTCAAGCGCCATTTTGATCTGGTTATACCCGGAAATTCCGTCCATGAAGGAGAACACCTTATACTGAGCAGTGTTATCAATTAAGACATCAATATATGGTAGTGGGAAATCATCTTTGGGGCTTGCCCTATTTAAATCCCTGTAGTCTACGCGCATACGGACTTTACCGTCTTTCTTAAGCACTGGGACCACATTTGCAACCCATTGGGGATATGACGTTGTTGTACCCCAAAGTTTTCCCTCTCGTTTCTCAAAAGATCATCCTGGACCCTCAGGTTTGCTTCTATCAAGTTTAAAGTCTTGAATTACAATTTTCCAAGAAAGTCATTCACAAGGGCAAAATGGTCAAAATCACACTGAAAAGTCAAACTTTGACTTTTTGACCAAAATCAAATTTCAATAATTATATTTCATCAAGACATGAAATTGGTTCATCAAAAAATCATAAGTTAGAAATTACTTTGAAAAAATCAAAATTTCTAAACATTTAGAAGATTTTCTAAGTGTTAAAAGAATATGATACTTCAGAACTTCTGGGCCAGCCTTCACGCGAGTGCAATCAGAATTTGCAAACATGGTTCAGAATATGACTCATCAATCAGAGCATATGGAAACTGAAATTCTGGCTGCAGATACTTAATGTCACAGTGAATGTTATGACACCGTATCTGACATTCTTCAAGATAGTAAAACTAAAAGCAGTAAATAACACAGTCAATTGTTTACCCAGTTCAGTGTGTAACAACACCTACTCTGGGGGCTACCAAGCCAGGGAGGAAATCCACTATAAGAGATATTAATTCAGGAATAAACCAACCAGTTTATCTCCTTCACTTAAGACCTACCCAATGCAACTTCAATATAAGTTCAGCTTAAACCTGAGTTCCTACTCACCCCCCTCAATCACAGCAGTGATACTAAACAATTGACTAATGAAATTGTGAAGACACTCTTCAGTACATACACTTGATTTTGCTTCACAACTTTAATCAAGTAACACAAACACTCGTGCTTCAAAGCTTTGAGTGATACACAACCCTAACTTGACTTTGCTTCAAAGCTTTAATCAAGTAACACAACCACTCTTGCTTCAAAGCTTTGAGTGATACACAACCCTTACAATCAAATCCTACTCCAAATCACTTATCACAATGATAATTGATTGGCTCACAGTAGTTACAACTATACAGTCCCTTATTGATCTTCTGTCAAAAGTGTCTTTCACCAACAATCTTCATGAGGAATATATAGGCTGTTGTTCTTCAGTTAGGGCTTCCACGAAAATAGCTAGGGTTAATTAGGGTAAACCTCAAGACTTGGTCATGGGACTTTAACAACCAGATTAAGGTTAAGCAAAGTTAACCTAAGCCCACGTGAGAATCTGATCTGGACTGAATAACCAGATTCTTGAAACTTCTCAGAAAATAATAAATCTGCAAAGGTGTTAGTTCAGTACAGGATGTCTTAACATTGGTTATGACAACAAGAATCCTGTTTACAGATTTTGGTAGAATGCAATAAATATGATCATTGCATAATGATCAGCTAAACACTCATATTGAGCAGCTTCTGTATGACATTCTTTTTCTGCAGAATGTACCCTGTGTCCCAGAATGTTATGACATCAGTCATGACATTCACACAACTGGTTTTACCAAAAAACATGCCAACATCTAAACACTTACAAACTCCCCCTTTGGCAAATTTTTGGCTAAAACCCCTAAACAATCAGAGATTAGAAAGCAGCAGAATTAATAATATCCACCAAGTCTAATTCTACCAAAATTATCACACAAATTCTTCTCCCCCTCTTTAGCCATAAATAGGCCAAAGATACTTGTACTTTTAGGTTATACAGTCATCCAAAAATAATAATAATAACACAGAAAAAAATTAAAAGTCATTTGCAGCATCAGGTACTAGCAACAAACTTTTCAACTGCAATGATCTTCAAGCACTGTCATCTTCAGAGGAGGCACTATCTTCAGCATGAAGCTGGTCTTCAGCAACATCCTCTTCCCTTCTTTGTCCTTCAATCTCCTCCTGTTCTAGTCTAGCAATCAGGTCCTCAAGAGTTCTTTTCCTTGTGTCAAGCTCTTTGCAGGTTTCCTTCAGCACAGCTATAACATCAGTTTTCTTGGAACGAGATTCCATAGTTGATGTCTCAGCTGATGTCATGATAATGTCAGGAACATGAGTTCCCTGAAATAGCTTATAGTGCAACCCAGGAGCAGGGGCTCTTTTGCATACAGTATCTTTCTCAACTAGAATGTCAGGATACTGAGCAAGGACTATACCACAAAGGAGAGATGGGAAGGCAATAGGGCCTTTAATAGCATAGCTTCCAGCATGTTTTAATGTTTGATCAAAGATATACTTTCCATAGTCAAGGTTTGTCCTGGTGCCAACAGCATAAATGAATCTTCCCAAGCCTGTGGAGATGGTTGATTTATGTTTGGTGGGAACCCAGTTAGCTGCACCAATTTGTGCAGAATGGCAAATTTCATGCTCAGCTTGCTTGCATTCAGTTTCCCTTTTAAGGGCCAACTCTTGACTTAATTTGCAGTGATGGTTTGGCACACTTGGTTGTCAGTAACCTCTAGCTCAGGGCAAGCATCATCTGGTCTTCCTAGGAATTTATTTATTTCAGAGGGAGAGAAATTTACCTTCCTTCCCATCACATATACACATTTAAAGTCAGCTGACTTTCCATCAGCACACCCTTCAGATAAATTCACTATGAATTCTTTGACAAGAACTTCATAGCAGTTGGTAAACTTTACCACAATATTTATTAGACCAGCAATTTTGATTAGATCCATGATCTCTTTACATTCCATGGCACTGGTGTTCAGTTCTCTTTCCAAGGCTATCCTTTTCAAACTTACATACTTCCACCTGTTTGCATTCTCAGGATGGTGAAAGGAAATGTTGTCAGTGGGGACTTCAGGGACTTTAAGCATTTTGCTTGAGGAGAGTTTCCTTTTGAGAGGAATATCTTAAACATCAAATTCAAATTCTGATTCCTCATCAGTTTCAGAGGGTTCAGGCTCTTTCCTTTTCTTTGCTATTGGTTGTCTCACAGGTTTTGAGAGACTACCAGCAAGTACTCGAGTTTTCACCTTCCCTTTTGACACTCCAGCCTTCACAGTTTCTACTCCAGTCTTGTTCTCAGACCTGGTTTTCTTATGAACAATATCAGCAGTCTTTTCTTTGGAGATGCTTTTGGCAGCATCTTGCTTTCCTTTTCTGTTCATCCTCCTTCTAGCTATGCTAGGGTTGATGTTTGCAATTAAATCATTATCAGAGTATTCTTCATCAACATCAATAATCAGGGGTTCAACATCCTTCTCATTAGGGTTCTGGTGATCATCAAGATTTTCAGGAGATTTCCTAATGGTATCATCCGGTGTCTCAACATTCTGAGTGACATCTGGATTTATTTCAACATTTGGACTAGCATATTCTTGATTCAAGGGTACAGAAATGCCAGGTACAGAGTGATTCTCATTTAGAATCCTAGTGACAAGTCTAGCTATAGCTTGATGAACATAAACTGAGCCTTCCCTATTTTCTATTTCTGAAGGAACAGAAGATGATGGTTGAGAGGGTTTACCAGATGAAGAAGCTTGTGACCTTCTTGCATGTCTGATTCGCAGCTTCTTAACCTTAGTGGGGTCAGCTGCCAGTTCACAAAGAGGAGTTATCTCCAGAACATCAGAATCCATGTAGTTTGTGATTGCCCTATGTTCTCGATCAGAGGATGCGGAAGAAGAAGTCGTCTTTGAAGAGGATGAAGTCATGGATAGTTGAGACATTTTGAGAGTCTTAGAAAACAGGTAGCAGTAATAGAGCAGTCTTCGTTTGAGAGATTGAATATTGTTGCAGAAACGCGAGAGGAGTGAGATATATGAATGTCTATTCAACTTCTTAAAATCTTGGAAAGAAATAAGGAAGTAGATGATTAGCCCAATCAGAGTAGACTTAACAAAAAAATCTCTCTCATCCCTTGTTTTGAGCAAAATTAATTGCTACATATCTTCATGTTGGCAAATACCCAGCTTGCCCCTCAAATTTTCAAATTGATTTGCATCAAGTGCCTTGGTAAAAATGTCAGCCAGTTGTAGTTCTGTGGCAACATGTTCCAGTTTAATCGTCTTCTCCTCTACAAGATCTCTGATGAAGTGATGTCTAATGTCAATATGCTTGGTCCTGCTATGCTGAATAGGATTCTTGGAAATGTTGATAGTGCTCAGATTGTCACAGTACAATGTCATAACATCTTGTGTGACATTATACTCAGTAAGCATCTGTTTCATCCAGATCATTTGAGAACAACTACTACCAGCTGCTATGTATTCAGCTTCAGCAGTAGACAGAGACACACAGTTCTGTTTATTGCTGAACCAGGAAACAAGATTATTTCCTAAGAAGAAACATCCTCCAGAGGTGCTCTTTCTATCATCAGCACTTCCAGCCCAATCAACATCACAGTAACCAGTCAGAGTTGGTTCACATCAATGAGAGTACAACAAGCCATAGTTGTAAGTTCCACTTACATACTTCAGAATTCTCTTCACTTGGTTGATATGACTTACTTTGGGTTCATCATGGTATCTAGCACATACTCCAACTGCAAAAGCAATGTCAGGTCTGCTGGCTGTTAAGTATAGCAAACTTCCTATCATGCTTTTGTATAAGCTTTGGTCCACCTTGACCCTACTTGAATCTTTGGACAACTTTAAGTGAGTAGGAGCAGGAGTCCTTTTGTGACTGGCATTCTCCATCCCAAACTTCTTGACAATGTTCTTTGTATACTTGCTTTGAGACAAAAAAAATTGAGTCTTTCATCTGTGTGACTTGCAGTCCAAGAAAGTAGGTCAATTCTCCCATGAGGCTCATTTGAAATTCAGCTTGCATCTGGTCAGCAAAATGTTTAACCATTTTATCTGACATTTCCCCAAACACTATGTCATCAACATAGATTTGAGCTACCATTATCTTTCCTCCTTCATTTTTGACAAAAAGAGTTTTATCCAAGCCTCATTTCCTGTATCCTTTGTCAGAGAGGAATTTAGTCAACCTGTCATACCATGCTCTAGGAGCTTGTTTCAGGCCATATAAAGCTTTCCTCAATTTGTAGACATGATCAGGGCAGTTTGGATCCACAAATCCTTTAGGTTGTTCCACATAAACTTCCTCATTTAAGTACCCATTTAGGAAGGAACTTTTTACATCCATCTGAAATAACTTGAACTTGAGGAGACAAGCAATTCCCAATAGGAGTCTGATTGATTCTAGTCTGGCTACAGGAGCAAACGTATCATCAAAATCAACCCCTTCAACTTGAGTGTATCCTTGAGCAACAAGTCTTGCCTTATTCCTGGTGACAACTCCTTCAGCATCTGATTTGTTCTTGTAGATCCATTTTGTGCCAATGATGTTTGTTCCTCCTGGTCTAGGAACTAACTCCCATACTTCATGTTGCTTGAATTGGTTCAATTCATCTTGCATTGCTCCAATCACGTATTCATCAATTAAAGCCTCCTTAGCATTTCTTGGTTCAATATTAGATACAAAACAAGAGTTTGAGATGATTTCTCTGGATCTTGTAATGATTCCACTGTTAGGATCTCCTATGATGAGTTCCTTAGGATGATCTTTCTGAATTCTGATGGAAGGGTCTTTGTTAGCTTCCTTTGATTCAGATTCTGATGAAGTAGTTTTAGGAATATCATCCTTTTGAGTTGAAGTCTCAAAGAATGTCTCAACATCATATGGGACATTTGTTTCCTCATGGTAATCATCAACTATGACATTTATAGATTCCATCATAACTTTGGTCCTGGAATTGAATACCCTATAAGCTCTGTTGTTGGTAGAGTATCCTAGGAATATTCCTTCATCACTTTTAGGGTCCATCTTTCTCCTTTGCTCACGATCTGTCAGAATATAGCATTTGCTTCCAAATACATGGAAGTACTTCACTGTAGGCTTTCTTCCTTTCCAAAGCTCATAGATGGTGGATGATGTTCCCTTTCTCAAGGTGACCCTGTTATGGACATAACAGGCTGTATTCATAGCTTCAGCCCAAAAATGAATAGGAAGTCTTTTGGCATGTATCATTGCTCTGGCAGATTCCTGTATAGTCCTGTTTTTCCTTTCCACAACTCCATTTTGTTGAGGAGTTATGGATGAAGAGAATTCATGATTAATTCCTTCTGAGGAGCAGAACTCATCAAACCTACTGTTTTCAAATTCCTTTCCATGATCACTTCTGATTCTGACAATGCATCCTTCTTTCTCTCTTTGAATTCTTTTGCACAGTTCCTTAAATACTTCAAATACATCAGAGTTTTCTCTAATGAAGTTAATCCAGGTGAATCTGGAAAAATCATCCACAATAACATAGGCATATCTTTTTCCACCAAGACTTTCTACCTGCATTGGTCCCATCAAATCCATATGTAGAAGTTCTAACACCTTAGAGGTGGTCAGATGTCTTGACTTTGGATGTGACATTCTAGTCTGCTTTCCAACCTGACATTCACCACAGGCTATCCCTTCATCAATTTGCAACCTTGGAATCCCTCTGACTGCTTCCATGGATATAATCCTTTTCATTCCTCTTAGATGTAAATGACCAAGTTTTTGGTGCCACAGTTTCACTTCTTTTTCTTCTTTGGCAATAGAGCACATAGAAGAATAATTAGTGTTCTCAGACTCCCATAAGTAGAAGTTGTCTTTAGATCTGACACCTCTCATTACAACTTCTTGTTTCTCATTAGTTACAAGACATTCTGACTTGGTGAAGTTGACATTGAATCCTAGATCACATAATTGACTGATACTTATAAGATTAGCAGTCAAGCCTTTTACTAGCAATACTTCATTTAGGTTTGGAACTCCAGGACAGTCCAAGTTTCCAACTCCTTTGATTTCTCCTCTAGCACCATCTCCAAAAGTCACATAACTAGTAGTGTGAGGTTTCACATTATTGAGAAGATTCTTGATTCCAGTCATGTGTTTAGAACATCCACTGTCAAAGTACCAGTCTTCCTTTGCAGAGACTCTAAGGGAGGTGTGAGCTATCAGGGCAGTAGCCTTTTTCTTCCACTGTTGAGTATATGGTGTCTTGTTAGACTTAGGTTTGACAACTGGGGTCTGATTAGGATATCCATATAATTTGAAGCAGAATGGCTTTATGTGACCAAACTTCCCACAATGATGACATCTCCATCTTTGATACTTTTTCTTCATATTTCTCTGTTCTCGATGTTGAGTGCTATGTTGTGACATCTGCTTTGACATTTGTTTATCAGGCCTGATCTTCTTCTTGTCTACAAAAGATTTCTTTGCTGCCACAAATCCCAGACCAGACTTGTCTCCCACATTTTGTCCAACCTGAAGGATTTCTTCTAATTTGTCAGTTCCATTTGTCAACATCTTGACAGATTTGGTCATCTGGTCAAGTTTTGAGTTTAGCATTTGAACTTCCCCTTCTAGATGACTTATAGTATCAATGCCTGCCTTCTTCTCAGCCTCCAGCTTGACTATGAGTTTTGTTTGTCTCTCATTTTGCTGACAGACTTCAGCACTTCTGATACATGACTTCTTGTAGGAGTCAGCCAGTTCTTCAAATGTCACTTCCTCATCACTAGAGTCACTATCAGAGTCACAAATACCAGTTAGCGCAGTAACTAGTTTGGCAGATTCTTCTTCAGAATTACTTTCTGAGTCACAGTCAGACCAAGTAACAGACATTCCTTTCTTTTGTTTCTTAAGAAAGGTTGGACATTCAGCTCGAATGTGCCCATATCCTTCACATCCATGGCATTGAATTCCTTTGCTTTGATTTCCCTTCTCTTTAGACTTTGGTCTTCTGCTGGAGTCATAGGATCTGTTGATGTCAGAAGGAATGTTCTTAACATTTGACCTTGACTTTGGGTCCATTCTCTTGATGAGTTTGTTGAACTGTCTTCCAAGCATGGCTATAGCTTCTGAAATATTTTCTTCTTCATCCTCCTTATTTTCATCTTCAGTATTAGATACAAGATCTATGCTCTTGTTTTTCTTGTCAACATTGTCACTGATCCCCATCTCAAAGGTATGAAGAGACCCAATGAGTTCATCCACCTTCAAGTTGCAGATATCCTGAGCTTCCTCTATAGCAGTCACCTTCATTGAAAATCTTTTAGGCAAGGATCTGAGAATCTTTCTCACCAGCTTTTCTTCTAACATCTTTTCTCCCAATGCTCCTGAGGTGTTGGCAATTTCCAAGATGTTCATGTGAAACTCATGAATGGTCTCATCTTCCATCATCCTTAGGTTTTCAAATTTGGTAGTCAACATCTGAAGCCTTGACATTTTTAGTCTGGATGTGCCCTCATGGGTAGTTTTGAGAGTGTCCCAAATCTCCTTGGCCAGTTCACATTGATGTACTAGTCTGAATATGTTTCTATCAATTCCATTGAACAAGGCATTTAATGCTTTGGAGTTACCCAGGGCTAACTCATCTTCTTCTTTGCTCCATTCTTCCTCAGGTTTCAGACTGGTTGTCCCATCTTTCCCAGTTATGGTGGGATGGTTCCATCCTTTGTCAGCAGCTCTCCAAGCCTTTTTGTCCAGTGATTTTAAGAAGGCAATCATACGAGGTTTCCAGTAGTCATAATTTGATCCATCCAGAATGGGTGGTCTGTTTCCAAAACCTCCTTCTTTGTCCATAGCGCCAGAAAATAATATCCCTAGATCTCACCCAGTAAGACAGGCAGGGTGCCTGCTCTGATGCCAATTGAAATTCTGGCTGCAGATACTTAATGTCACAGTGAATGTTATGACACCGTATCTGACATTCTTCAAGACAGTAAAACTAAAAGCAGTAAATAACACAGTCAATTGTTTACCTAGTTCAGTGTGTAACAACACCTACTCTGGGGGCTACCAAGCCAGGGAGGAAATCCACTATAAGAGATATTAATTCAGGAATAAACCAACCAGTTTGTGATCGGTGGATCTGGAACTGACTGTTTAACGCTGGTTCGCGAAATGTCGTGGAAGCAAGAGTCGCCACCGTCTTTTATTTTCTCCAACATGGACAGGACAAAAGCACAGCAAAATTCCTTATGAGATAGTTTCTCGGTTCGGGAGGTAGATTTATAGAAAGGGAAGGTGTTAGCACCCTTTCTATCCATGGTTATCCATGGGCTCTTAGGTACTTGCTCATTGTGTTTTCAAAATTGTTTGCTTTTCAAAGTGTGAGAGGGTTTGAAAAAGTTTCGTTTAAAGGTTTCAGATCGACTCTTGTATCAGTCCTCAAGAGTGTTTGAAAAATTGTTTTGAAAGCTTTTTGAAAAGTGTCGGTGTGAAAAGAGTTTTGAGTTGTTTTTGAATAGAGCAAGTATCTATGAGTCATCTACCTACCCTAAGGAATTAGGCTGTGTAAATGTCCTTTAGGTAGTACCATCCCACCATTGAGAGGTAGGTAGCACCACCGTTGGAGGTGTTCGGGTTAATTCGTTTAAGGGACAGTGTGGTCACCAGAGCAATAGTAGGACACCTTAGAAGCTACCCTTATGCCATTGATCTTTTTTATTCCGAGGCAACCGTTTCGAGGCAACTGTTCCGAGGCAACCGTTTCGAGGCAACTAGATCAATGGACATAAGGACTTACTAAGACGTCCTATACTCGACGACCACGTTTCGAAGGTAAGGCAACAGTGAGGCGTACCCTAAGAGTGGTGTGTGAATTTGTGTGTTGTTTTCAATTTAACATTTATCTTTGATCAGGGCATTATTGTGAGCTACGCTTGTTTTTGATTAGCCATACATTCTTTCATGCAATTAGAATTTAAGAGTGCGGAAATTTAAATGCGGAAAGATAAATCCTACGCTATTACAAGGCGCGGGTCTATACATCGCCAAAATACAAAGACCCGTTTGGTAAAAATGCAGAAAGTAAAAAGACCTAATTACTATTACAAGCCTTGAGCAATTACATAATATTCAAAAAGGAAAATAAAATAACATGCGAAAAGAATAAAAATAGAACGTTCGAGGGCGTTGGACCCTTTTGAAATTAAATTGAAATTAAAAGTTAATTAAGTATTAAATTAAAGAAAAGAAATGTTTTTTTGATGGTTTTTGTATTTATGAAATAAAGAAATTAAAATTGAAGAGAAACCCTAATTCTAAGTATTTTTAATTATTAAAGAAAAGGTTAAAGTTTAAAACCTAATTTATGCT
Organism: Vicia faba; assembly: GCA_948472305.1. Lineage (NCBI taxonomy): Eukaryota > Viridiplantae > Streptophyta > Magnoliopsida > Fabales > Fabaceae > Vicia > Vicia faba. The sequence goes on from CATIWC010000281.1 coordinate 36,615, forward strand.
AATTAATTATTTACATATTTATTTACAAAATATTTGGTAATTAATAATAATAATAATGATGAGAAAATTATTTGTTAAAAAAAGATGAAAAGGTTAAAAAACCCTAATTTCTACATATTTTATTAATTTAAGAAAATATTAAAGTTTTAAAACCTAAATTAACTAAGTTAATTGTTAGAGTTTATTTACAAAATAAATTAATTTAAATATTAATTAAACATATTTTAGTTTTTGATTTTTTTATTTATGAAAATTAATTTATGAAATTAAAGAAAACAATTAAAATAATTAATAGAATTAAGAAAGAAAAACAAATTAAAAATTAAAAATTGATGCAAACCATGGGGGGTATCAGGCCCATTTAGGAGGTTTTTTGGAAGTAATTTGGCCCATTAGACAAAAAGCCTTGTTTGATTTTCTGGCATCACGTGCATGTTCATTGACTCCTGAGTACCGTGGTCTGCATTCTTTGGCCATTGGATTGGGTTTCATGGCCATTTGTGTTATGGCTGTTGGCCATTTGTGTTCTGGCCTCAACGTTCCTTAATCTTCTCAGGATGTCTGTCTCGCCATGTGCCATGTATTGGTGTCATGCATAAGTTGTTCTTTTGGCCATTTGGCTTTTGGCTTTTGGCTTTTGGCTTTTGGCTTTTGGCTTTTGGCCATTTGGCTTTTGGCCTCAACATTCCTTAATGAACCTGCATGGAATCCTGTCTAAATCTGCAGTGTTGAATCTCACGAACACATTAAATAAAATCATAAAATGCAAATAAAGCCAATATATAAAGAAATTTAATGTTTAGGCACAATATGGCATACCCTTTTGATCATGGAGATCAAATCAATCTTACCCTTACTGGAAAATTAGTGACCTGAATGCTTTTATGCCCTTTGGATCATGGAGATCAAGCCAGCCTTATCCTTACTGAAGAAGTAGTGAGGTGTTGGTTTGTAACTGTGATGACTTGTTTGTAGTGAGAGAGGGATTTGTAATAAGGATTTCAAGGTTTTAGGGTTCTTGAAAGAATTTGATATTCTAACAGTGTTGTGGCAAGGTTTTTTTCTCTCTTTTTCTCCCCCCCGGTTTGTGTGAAAAGAAGGTGATTATATAATGGAAATTAGGGTAAAGAAAATGGGCTTTGAATGTGCAATTGGGCCTCCAATGTTTACTTGAATTCATCACTTTCCAGGCTAAATCGCAGGGACTTAAGTGAAATTTTTGAAGTTGAAATGTGAAAACAAAATGTAGCTGTCATCGAGAACTAACTCCTGTCCGAAAATCGGCTCAATCGGATAAACGGTGAATTAGTTATGAATTTTTGAAGTTTCAGCTCAGACAAACTTATTTTGGGCTCCAGTGTCGACTCTGACACGTTCTTCAATAAAAAACTGGTATTGATCGATGCATAATTTGGTCTCTACTTTTGAAGCAAAGTTGTAGATCTATGAGTCAGGGACCTTGTGTAAAAATATGAGCCCAATCCGATAAAAATTGACCGAGTTATGAATTTTCGAAGTTTCGGCTCAGATGAAATAATATTCAGCATTCAGGATTTTCAGCGTGTCACGCACTCTGAGCAAAAAACAAAGGCCTTTTGAATACCGTTTGAACTCAATACCTTCTGTGAAAATGTAGTCAACTCAATTTGTGAAATTTTGGCGCCGGAACCAGCTCGATACAATGAAAATCGACCAAGTTATGATTTTCTGAACATGACGCAAATAAACTTCTATCACAAATTTTCTGTATGAAAATACTTGATAAATCCACATTTTTGAAGACCTTCTGATCGAAATTGGCTTCCATCCGTGAGAGATGAAAACGTAGATAATGTCAAGACGGAATTTTGGCCACTGGAACGGGTTCAAAACGAGCCACTATCTTCAAGTTATGAATTTTTTAGCGCGTAAAAACTGCACTTTCAGCACACTTTTTCACCATATTTCTTCGAGCAAACTCACACATTCGGATACCTTCTTTAAAGAATTGACTCTTGAGCCGAACCTGAATTTGAGAATATATTATCAGAGATATCTTGGCGAAAGAACACCTGAATATGATGCGCCGGGTTGGACTTGTGAATTTTTCTTGAAATATTTTGAGAAATATGGGAGGGCAAATTTTGGGGTACAACAGTTGCCCCTGTTCAATCTTCTTAAACCTGAGGATGTAGATTGGCTTGCGTGCCTTTCGTGATCCGAAGGTGGAAGATGATTGAACACTAAAGTGCCCAGAAATTTGCACTCACATGGTGTAGTATCAGCAATGTGATGTAGGGGGAATGGGCTTATAGATGCCATTTGGAAGTGATGGATGGGGGGATGGGCTTATAGATGCCATCTGGAGCTGTGATGGAGCTTTGTCGGGAATGAGCTTATGGATGCCATTTGGAGACTGTTGGTATGTGGATGGGCTTATAGATGCCATCGAGAGGTTGTCGATCGCGTAAGAGATTCCTTAGCGAGAACTTGCGTACCTGAGAAAGAAAGATAATTACCTGGCTTGTTACAGGGGTTGATCTTCAAACTCTTCGTGTAGATGTGCCCTGGCTGGATACAGGTATCGAATCTTTAAACTCTTTAGACGTGCCCTGGCAAGATACAGGAATCGGATCTTCAAACTCTTCATACGTGCCCTGGCAGGATATAGGAATCGAGTCTGGAATTAGTCGTCAACAGATACACCCTGGCAAGATACAGGAATCAGATCTTCAAACTCTTCAGACGTGCCCTCAACGGGACGATGAGAGAACCTTGAACGATTTCTACCTCAACGGGACGATGAGAGAACCTTGGACGATTACTACCTCAACGGGACGATGAAAGAACCTTGGGCGATTACTACCTCAACGGGACGATGAGAGAACCTTTGGGCGATTTCTACCTCAACAGGACGATGAGAGAACCTTGGGCGATTACTACCTCAACGGGACGATGAGAGAACCTTGGGAGATTTCTACCTCAACGGGACGATGAGAGAACCTTGGGCGATTTCTACCTCAACAGGACAATGAGAGAACCTTGGGCGATTACTACCTCAACGGGACGATGAGAGAACCTTGGGCGATTACTACCTCAACGGGACGATGAGAGAACCTTTGGGCGATTTCTACCTCAACGGGACGATGAGAGAACCTTGGGCGATTACTACCTCAGCAGGATGATGAGAGAATCTTAGGCGACTACAACCTCAGCAGGATGATGAGAGAATCTTAGGCGACTACAACCTCAGCAGGATGATGAGAGAATCTTAGGCGACTACAACCTCAGCAGAATGATGAGAGAATCTTTGGCGACTACAACCTCAGCAGAATGATGAAGGAATCTTAGGCGACTACAACCTCAACAGAATGATGAAGGAATCTTGGACGTCTTCTACTTTAAAAGGTAAAGACTTTTATCTGTTGATCGTTCTTTCCTGAAAAAGTAATGAGTTAGTTGTATGCAATGTCATAATGTATGACATGCATGATGTCATGATGTTCTCAAAAATAAATGAGATTGGGGTGATATGATTCGTGTATGCATGTATCATAATGTATGACAATGTGATGTTTATGAATGTATTTTCGTCTAGGAAAATAAATCCTTGACGAATGCCGGGAGCTGAATCCTGGGCTGATGTTGAAGGGAGTTCTTCGTTTTCGCTGGGGATGATGGTTGTAAGAATACCGGTAGGAGAAGATGACTCCGTTGGGGAATAAACTTGGCGAATAGAATACTCTGCGGGGAATGCTCTGTGGGAAGAGATGTACTTTGCTGAGGTTTGATGATAACTCCGCTGGGGATACCATTGTTGAGCTTTGTTGGAAGATTGGATGAACTCCACTGGGGATAGGAAGACTTCGCCGGGGACGTTCTTTCCGTGGCAATTGGCTGAGGATAACCCAGTTATATCCTGGTGGGGAAATAACCTTTGAATAAAGCCGAGGGAGAGCGTTCGTACTCTGCAGGTGATAAGCTTGCAGAATCTACTGGGGATAAGCTTCCTACTAGGGAGATTGATTCAACTTTCCTGGGGAGGCTTTTGAGACTGTATTGGGGAAGTGGCTCCACTGGATGTGCGGTATTCCACCGGGGAACAATCTTAGATCAAGATTGCTGGGGATGCTTGTTAGGAATGTTTGTACACTCTGCTGGGGAATGTTGAGATCTTCGGGGAATAATCCAACTTCCTTAAGGCTGACAGTAAGCTAACTCTGCTTGGGGAGAGTGTTGCCGACTTGCTGGAGGTATGGGCCTTCTCAGGGCTGATTGGAGACCCATTCTGCTTGGGGAGAATTGTTGGATCTTGTCTCACTCTCTGGGGAATTAAGGTATCTTGGTTACGTTCTTCAGCTGACCTTACCTTGGTGCCTGGAGGACAGAGCAGCTTGATCGTTCAGACCATTCTTATTGCCCCAGTTTCTGTGGGAGAGGGAGGCCTGTGAGGTGTTTGATACCTGCCGATTTACGAATCTTCTTCTGGTAGGCAAGGGACGGGATGACGGAACATAGTCGTACGCTGTGATCCCTAATTTTTGCCTGGACCGCCCTTTCGGGTTTTCAGTCCACCGGGATACCCTTTTTTGCCCAAGCCGCCTTTTCAGGTTTTCGATTTGCCGGGTGTACAGATTTTTTTCATTTCATCCCTTATTTTTTCCCGAACCCTTTTGGTTCGACGGGAAGCCCTTATTTTTTCCTAGGTGTGTCAACCTAGCGGGTCTTTAATTTTGCGTAGTATTTTTTCGACTATGTCCATGCTCTCAGGATGTAGGGAGGTGCCCCTGTTGTAACACCCCAGTTTCTATTATTTGATTTACTTAAATTTGGGAAATTATTTTATTAGGATTAATAAAATAAAAAGGAATTATTTATTTTGAAATATGGAGGAAAATAAAAGAAATAAGAAAATACTGAGTTTTAAGTTATTGGGCTTGGATGTTGTTAGTAAAGAGTGGGGGTGCAAAAGAAGTAAAGATATGTTTTGGAACTCAAGTTAGTTTTCTCATTTTTTCACGATAAACAGAAGTTGGGAATTTGGGGAAATAGAGCTCTGAAGGTACGAAGAACGAAGAACGAAGAACATCGCTCAAAAAGTTCAAAGCTGCTAATTGATAAGGTAAGGGGGGCTATTACTCGATTTACCTTTGTTTATGGGTTTATGTACGGTTGATTTGGGTAATCGTAGGAAAAAACCCCAATTGTTAGATGTTAGTGGGAATCGATACCCTTAGGATTGAACCTTGTTAGAAAACGGTTAGGTTCCCAATTTTTATGAATCGATTAGGAATTTTAGGTTCCAAATGGTGAATTGGGAGTATATCTGCATGATCGTGAATTTACCTTAGAGGTTTAGGGATAACCTTAATGTTGTCAGAAATTCCCTAAAAAGAACGATTAATCCCGGTTACGGTTACTATAATGATTGTTGAAATTTAGGAAATTGAGGTGTTGTTTTGAATTATGCAAACTCGATGTTGTTAGGTACTGAAATGCGCATTTAGCCGGCATTTTCCCGCGTTTGGCTGCTGTTCTGAGCTGCTGCAGGTTCAGGAAAATCCTGTACACGCTCAGCAACACGGGCCGTGTTGCACAACACGGGCACCCGTGTTGCTCTTCTGTGTTGGGAGATGGTGTGCTTCTGGTTGCACAACACGGGCCGTGTTGCACAACACGGGTACCCGTGTTAGGTCCCCTGTAATGAGAAAAGAAAATGTGTGTTTTCTGGACGCGCTCAGTAACACGGGCCGTGTTGCACAACACGGGCACCCGTGTTGCTCTGCTGTGTTGATTTTTCTGAATTTTGTTTTTTGTGCGTTATTGTGGATTTTATTGTCATGCTTTTGGATAATGTTATCGAGCATGAATTATGATATGATTTGATATGATTGATGTTTAAATAGTATGCTGAGTGATTACATGCTATCCGTATCTTGTTATGATTGACGTTGTTGATGTGCATGATATGTTGATTGATGTTCATAGTATGCTGAGTGTTACATACTTACATATCATGTTGCATTTGTTAATTCCCATTGTGTGGAATTAACATGGTGGCCAATATACGTGTCCGCGATTTAATGGAACGTTGAGGTGGTAGCCGTGTCCGCGATATAATGGAACGGTGAGTTATCCGTGACCCGAGATTTAATGGGACGGTAAAGTGGTACCACATGCATGGGTGTGTTGCATTACCTTGAATATAACATGAATGAATGATTTTTCCAATGTTGTATTTGATTGTTGTATGCACGTATGGTTGCTAAATGGTTGACGATGTTTGACGTTAATTGCAAATATGAAAAGCAATATATTATGGGTATATGAATTGTAAAGGTTTTTGTAAACTACGAAATATGCTAATTATTGGGTGATGTTTATGATTTCCTGAATTGATTGTTATGAACGTATAATCAAATGTATAATTGAGATGCTCACCCTTACTGTTGAATATTTCAGATTGAGGAGCTTCGTTCAGGTGCTTGGCGAAGGCTTGTCGTTCTAGTTTATTTTTCGTTTTAGTATTGTCCGGGTCATGCTCTGATAGTTGTAACTCCAGGAACGTTTGTTTGTCGAGCTGCTTTAGTCAGACTCGTTTATTTCCTTAGTATTTGGTTATAATATGATGTTGATATATTCCAGGTGTTAATCCCTGATGATTGAGAATATTATAACTTTGGTTTTATTAAATAAATTATTCCGCTGTGTAAACATGTATGAGTTACTACTAAGATTATGCATGACGGGAATTTGTGTTATTTAAAGGGAATTGTAGCATCCTCGAATTATACATGTACTCTGAAATTATGATTTTAATAATTGCGAAAATTTATTCGGGGTTTTTAGAGGGTGTTACAATAGTGGTATCAGAGCATAGTTGGTCGTTGCGACCAGAGTCTTGAGTCAGTCATCCCTTTTGTATGCGATTAGTGTAAGATAACACTGTCGATACTGTATTCTAATGTGGAGTATGTTTTAATTCTCAGGAATATGGCTGGAGGAGGTAACAGACGAAATGATGCTGCACTCGCTGAGGCTTTGGGGATGTTAGCTGGTGTACTTGCTGGAAACCCAACTGGAGGCGTGATTGGTGCTGATAGGCAATTGGGAAATTTCCAAAGGAACAATCCTCCGTTGTTCAAAGGTACACATGACCCTGAAGGTGCTCAGAAGTGGCTGAAGGAAATCGAAAGGATTTTCCGTGTGATTGATTGTGCTGAAGATCTGAAAGTCAGATATGGCACGCATATGTTGGCAGAAGAAGCCGACGACTGGTGGGTTGCCACAAGGACTGAAATGGTTCAGGATGGAGAGGCAATGACTTGGGCTAACTTCAGAAGGGCTTTTCTGAGGAGGTACTTTCCTGAAGATGTTCAGGGAAGAAAGGAAATTGAGTTTTTGGAGCTTAAGCAGGGCAATCTGACTGTTAGTGAGTATGCTACTAAGTTCACTGAGCTGGCAAAGTATTATGCTCACTACAACAATGATGAGGCTGGAGAATTCTCTAAATGTATCAAATTTGAGAATGGTCTCCGAGATGAGATTAAGCAGGGAATCAGGTACCAGCGTATTCGTAGATTTTCTGATCTGGTGGATTGTAGCAGAATCTTGGAAGAAGATATTACCAAGAATAGGTCGTCTCACTCTCGTGGGGCTGTTGACAAAAGAGGAAAGCAACATATGGACCGTGGCAAGCCATATGGTAGAGATAACCAGAGATCATGCGGTTGGAAAAGGCCTAGTGGGGGAGATTCTAAGGCTCCTATCAGATGCTACAGGTGTGGTGAGTTTGGTCATCATATTCGAGATTGCAAGAGTGATGAGAAGAAGTGCTATAAATGTGGAAGGGCTGGTCATTTGTCTATTGATTGCAAAGGGAAGTCTGTTACTTGTTACAATTGTGGCGAAGAAGGTCACATTCGTCCGCAGTGTCCTAAGCCTAGGAAGGATCAGTCAGGTGGAAAAGTGTTCGCTTTGTCTGGATCTGAGACTACTCCAGAGGATCGATTGATTAAAGGTACGTGTTTTATTCATGGCACACCTTTAGTTGCAATTATTGATACTGGTGCAACTCATTCTTTCATTTCTTTGGATTGTGCTGAGAGGTTGAAACTGGACATATCTGGTATGCGAGGTAGCATGGTTGTTGATACTCCTGCATCGGGTTCAGTGACAACTTCACTTGTATGTAGGAATTGTCCTATTGAGATTTTTGGTAGAGGTTTCGGTATGGATTTAGTATGCCTACCGCTTGAACAAATTGATATTATCCTTGGGATGAACTGGTTGGAATTCAACCGGGTTCATCTGAACTGCTTTGCTAAGACGGTGATTTTTCCAGAAGCAGTTGGTGTCGAGAATTTGACTATGACTGCTAGGCAGGTACAAGAAGCAATGGAAGACGGTGCTAATGTGTTTATGTTACTTGCTTCATTAGATGCAACAGGAAAGGTCAGGAGTGTAGAATTGCCAGTGGTGTGTGATTTTCCAGAAGTCTTTCCGGACGATGTTGGCGAGTTACCTCCTGAGAGAGAAGTGGAATTTTCTATAGATTTGATTCCTGGTACGAGACCGGTGTCGATGGCGCCATATCGTATGTCTGCGTCTGAGTTGGCTGAATTGAAGAGTCAGTTGGAAGATTTACTGGAGAAGAAGTTTATTCGTCCAAGTGTTTCGCCTTGGGGTGCTCCGGTATTGTTGGTCAAGAAGAAAGAAGGTTCTATGAGACTGTGTGTTGATTACAGGCAATTGAACAAGGTAACCATTAAGAATCGGTACCCGTTACCGAGGATTGATGATTTAATGGATCAACTAATTGGAGCCAGTGTATTCAGTAAGATTGACTTGAGATCGGGATATCATCAGATTCGTGTGAAAGCGGAAGACATACAAAAGACTGCTTTTCGAACGAGGTATGGGCATTATGAATATTCTGTTATGCCGTTCGGAGTTACTAATGCACCTGGTGTTTTCATGGAATATATGAACAGGATTTTTCATCCGTATCTGGATAAGTTTGTTGTGGTTTTTATTGATGACATTCTGATTTATTCCAAGAATGACGAAGAACATGCGGAACATCTCAGAATTGTGCTAGAGTTGTTGAAAGATAGGAAGTTGTATGCAAAGTTGTCCAAATGTGAGTTCTGGCTGAGTGAAGTTAGTTTTCTTGGACATGTGATTTCTAAGAATGGTATTGCAGTGGATCCTACAAAAGTAGAAGCGGTATCTCAGTGGGAAGCGCCGAAGACTGTTTCTGAAATCAGAAGTTTCCTTGGTCTTGCAGGTTATTACAGAAAGTTTATCGAAGGATTCTCAAAGTTAGCTTTGCCGTTGACGAAGTTGACTCGTAAAGGACAAGCGTTTATTTGGGATTCTGATTGTGAAAAAGGTTTCCAAGAATTGAAGCGGAGATTGACTAGTGCTCCTATTCTGATCTTGCCAAATCCGGTGGAATCTTTTGTGGTCTATTGTGATGCATCTCTGTTGGGTTTAGGTGGTGTTTTAATGCAGAATCAACAGGTAGTTGCGTATGCTTCGAGACAGTTGAAGGTTCACGAAAGGAACTATCCTACTCATGACTTAGATTTAGCAGCAGTTGTGTTTGTCTTGAAATTGTGGAGACATTATCTGTATGGTTCGAGATTTGAAGTGTATAGTGATCATAAGAGTTTGAAGTATCTTTTCGATCAGAAAGAGCTCAATATGAGGCAAAGAAGATGGTTGGAATTTCTCAAAGATTATGATTTTGGTTTGAATTACCATCCTGGTAAGGCAAATGTGGTTGCAGATGCTTTGAGCAGGAAATCCTTGCATATGTCTATGATGATGGTTCGTGAATTGGATTTAATTGAACAATTCCGAGATTTGAGTTTAGTTTGTGAAAGTACTCCGAAGTGTGTTCGTTTGGGTATGTTGAGACTTACTAGTGGTATTCTAGAAGAGATCAGGATCGGGCAGAAATCTGATGTTAATTTAGTTGATAAATTGACATTGATCAACCAAGGTCAAGGTGGTGAGTTTAGAATTGATGAAAATGATGTTATGAGATTTGGCGATAGAGTTTGTGTTCCTGATGTCGCAGAAATCAAGAAGAGTATATTAGAGGAAGGACATCGCAGTGGGATGAGTATTCATCCGGGTGCCACGAAAATGTATCATGATTTGAAGAAATTGTTTTGGTGGCCGGGAATGAAAAAGGAAATAGCTGAATTTGTGTATGCATGTTTAATCTGTCAGAAATCGAAGATTGAGCATCAGAAGCCGTCTGGATTTATGCAACCAATGTTTATTCCAGAATGGAAGTGGGATAGCATTTCGATGGATTTTGTATCTGGGTTGCCGAGGACTCCTATGAATTGTGAAGCGATATGGGTCGTTGTGGATAGGTTGACTAAGTCTGCTCATTTTATACCGGTGCGAATGGATTACTCAATGGAGAGATTGGCACAGTTATATATTGAGAAAATAGTGAGTTTGCATGGAGTTCCTTCTAGTATTGTGTCGGATAGAGATCCGAGATTCACTTCGAAATTTTGGGAAGGATTGCAGAAAGCTTTGGGTACTAAATTGAGGTTGAGTTCAGCTTACCATCCTCAGACTGATGGACAGACGGAGAGGGCGATTCAATCGTTGGAAGATTTATTGCGTGCTTGTGTTTTAGAGCAGGGTGGAGCTTGGGATAACTATTTGCCATTGATTGAATTTACTTATAACAATAGTTACCATTCGAGTATTGGTATGGCTCCGTTTGAGGCATTGTATGGTAGACGGTGTAGAACGCCTTTGTGTTGGTATGAATCTGGAGAGAGTTCGGTAGTTGGGCCAGAGATTGTTCAGCAGACTACTGAAAAGATCAGATTGATTCAAGAGAAGATGAGAGCTTCTCAGAGTCGTCAGAAAAGTTATCATGACAAGAGGAGAAAGAATTTAGAATTCAGTGCTGGAGATCATGTGTTTATGAGAGTTACTCCAATGACGGGTATTGGTCGAGCGTTGAAATCTAAGAAGTTGACTCCGCGTTTTATTGGTCCGTTTCAGATTACGGAGAGAGTTGGAGAAGTTTCTTATCGTATTGCTTTACCTCCGAGACTTGCGAATTTGCACGATGTTTTTCATGTTTCTCAGTTGAGGAGATACATTCCAGACCCACCTCATGTAATCCAAATAGATGATGTACAGGTGAGAGATAACCTGACAGTAGAAACATTGCCTATGAGGATAGAAGATCGGGAAGTGAAACAGTTAAGAGGTAAAGAGATAGCATTAGTGAAGGTTGCTTGGGGAGGTCCAGCAGATGGAAATATCACTTGGGAGCTGGAGAGCCAGATGAAAGAGGCTTATCCGGAACTGTTCGTCTAATGTACGTTTTCGAGGACGAAAACTCTTTTAGTGGGGGAGAGTTGTAACACCCCAGTTTCTATTATTTGATTTACTTAAATTTGGGAAATTATTTTATTAGGATTAATAAAATAAAAAGGAATTATTTATTTTGAAATATGGAGGAAAATAAAAGAAATAAGAAAATACTGAGTTTTAAGTTATTGGGCTTGGATGTTGTTAGTAAAGAGTGGGGGTGCAAAAGAAGTAAAGATATGTTTTGGAACTCAAGTTAGTTTTCTCATTTTTTCACGATAAACAGAAGTTGGGAATTTGGGGAAATAAAGCTCTGAAGGTACGAAGAACGAAGAACGAAGAACATCGCTCAAAAAGTTCAAAGCTGCTAATTGATAAGGTAAGGGGGGCTATTACTCGATTTACCTTTGTTTATGGGTTTATGTACGGTTGATTTGGGTAATCGTAGGAAAAAACCCCAATTGTTAGATGTTAGTGGGAATCGATACCCTTAGGATTGAACCTTGTTAGAAAACGGTTAGGTTCCCAATTTTTATGAATCGATTAGGAATTTTAGGTTCCAAATGGTGAATTGGGAGTATATCTGCATGATCGTGAATTTACCTTAGAGGTTTAGGGATAACCTTAATGTTGTCAGAAATTCCCTAAAAAGGACGATTAATCCCGGTTACGGTTACTATAATGATTGTTGAAATTTAGGAAATTGAGGTGTTGTTTTGAATTATGCAAACTCGGTGTTGTTAGGTACTGAAATGCGCATTTAGCCGGCATTTTCCCGTGTTTGGCTGCTGTTCTGAGCTGCTGCAGGTTCAGGAAAATCCTGTACGCGCTCAGCAACACGGGCCGTGTTGCACAACACGGGCACCCGTGTTGCTCTTCTGTGTTGGGAGATGGTGTGCTTCTGGTTGCACAACACGGGCCGTGTTTCACAACACGGGTACCCGTGTTAGGTCCCCTGTAATGAGAAAAGAAAATGTGTGTTTTCTGGACGCGCTCAGTAACACGGGCCGTGTTGCACAACACGGGCACCCGTGTTGCTCTGCTGTGTTGATTTTTCTGAATTTTGTTTTTTGTGCGTTATTGTGGATTTTATTGTCATGCTTTTGGATAATGTTATCGAGCATGAATTATGATATGATTTGATATGATTGATGTTTAAATAGTATGCTGAGTGATTACATGCTATCCGTATCTTGTTATGATTGACGTTGTTGATGTGCATGATATGTTGATTGATGTTCATAGTATGCTGAGTGTTACATACTTACATATCATGTTGCATTTGTTAATTCCCATTGTGTGGAATTAACATGGTGGCCAATATACGTGTCCGCGATTTAATGGAACGTTGAGGTGGTAGCCGTGTCCGCGATATAATGGAACGGTGAGTTATCCGTGACCCGAGATTTAATGGGACGGTAAAGTGGTACCACATGCATGGGTGTGTTGCATTACCTTGAATATAACATGAATGGATGATTTTTCCAATGTTGTATTTGATTGTTGTATGCACGTATGGTTGCTAAATGGTTGACGATGTTTGACGTTAATTGCAAATATGAAAAGCAATATATTATGGGTATATGAATTGTAAAGGTTTTTGTAAACTACGAAATATGCTAATTATTGGGTGATGTTTATGATTTCCTGAATTGATTGTTATGAACGTATAATCAAATGTATAATTGAGATGCTCACCCTTACTGTTGAATATTTCAGATTGAGGAGCTTCGTTCAGGTGCTTGGCGAAGGCTTGTCGTTCTAGTTTATTTTTCGTTTTAGTATTGTCCGGGTCATGCTCTGATAGTTGTAACTCCGGGAACGTTTGTTTGTCGAGCTGCTTTAGTCAGACTCGTTTATTTCCTTAGTATTTGGTTATAACATGATGTTGATATATTCCAGGTGTTAATCCCTGATGATTGAGAATATTATAACTTTGGTTTTATTAAATAAATTATTCCGCTGTGTAAACATGTATGAGTTACTACTAAGATTATGCATGACGGGAATTTGTGTTATTTAAAGGGAATTGTAGCATCCTCGAATTATACATGTACTCTGAAATTATGATTTTAATAATTGCGAAAATTTATTCGGGGTTTTTAGAGGGTGTTACACCTGTCAGTAGTGTAGTGTTGCCATACTACCAGAAGATCTTTGTTTGATCGTCCAACGCTCCAAGTGATCCAGATGGAGATTTTCCCCAGGCTGGTTGGCCTTTTGAGAGATTCTCCGAATCTTGACTTAATTGCCCCAGATGATGGACAATGATCATGCCATGCCCCTTGATTGGGAGTGTTTCTTCCACTGGAGGTGACTCTTTTGTTGAGGGGACTTTTGTTCATTAGATATTCGTTGCGCAAAGTTCTCTGCTGTTCAAACAAATAATCATATGCAAACAATGTTATCTTAAGAATGCAAAGCTTATGTCTGTCTTGAAATTTTTGAAAATGCATTTTTCAATAAAAGCAAGTGAGTTTTTTTTTTTGTAAACTGTGATGTCAACTCGTTATTTTACCGCAAGCCTTAAGGAGTCAGGATACCTTTCGTAACAGTATGCTTTCGAACTAACCCATGCTTCAGCTAGGACTTTTAAGGGTTATAACGTGGCCTGGTTCACGGTTCAAGAAACAAAGGATAAAGGCCCAAATTTATTTGTACCCACTCGTTCTTCGTGATGTTCTTCAATCCTAAACTCAGCTAATCGTGCGTTAGACCTTGTTGCGTCTTTGCTTTGATATACCAGTGATGGTTCGGATACTGACGATTTATTTTGATTAGGCAGTCATTTCCTTTTTTGTTGAGAGTTTGTAGGACCTCTTTCTTTTTGATTTCGTTATCCCTATTTTTTGCCTGAACTGTTTCTTTTGTGATTACAGTCAGCGGGATGCCCCAGTTTTGTAAGTCTCCTTCATAGGTTTTGACTTATGGGTTTTTATTATTATTTTTTGATAATGACTGCCTGTCATTATGATTATTCTGAACCATCACTGTCTTTTGTCTCAGAAGGACTTCTTTGGTGTCATTCGTTGTGCACCTAGATCAGCTGAGAGAACTACCCTGCCCCAGGTTATGATTAAGGGTTTCAATTTTTGAAAAGAAAAACTCCAACTTCTTAGGCTCAAAGGGGTTGACGAGGGATTATCATCCTTATAACTCCATTGTTTAGGATTTGAAACAATGCATGTACCTCATCAGCGGGGTCTGTTCAAAAGCATATTGTAAAGATCGTGGTATCGTTTTCGTCATCCTCCCTCAAGAGGCTTAGAATTGTTAACCGAGCGTTGAACATCTCAAAAATATGAAAACAGTTTTAAGCATAGTAAACATAATTACTTTAAAACAGACACGTGTAATGAATTAATGAAATAACAAAGTTTGACATGAATAAAATGTTTGAACAATCAAAGAAAAATACAACTTGAACATTCGAATGAACAAAAGACATTCTCGGTGACTTGGTGTAGGATCAGTGTTCAAACTTGACCTCCTTGGCGTCAATCAAATCCTGGATCTTGTTCTTCAAGGTCCAACAGTCGTTGGTGTCATGTCCGGGACTGTCAGAATGGTAGGCACATCTCACACCCGGGTTGTACTTGGGAGAGGAAGTATCAGGATTTTGAGGAGGATCCTTTAGTGTGATCAGTTTCGCCTTCAGCAATTGTTGTATTGCCTGAGACAAAGGCATGCCGATGTCAGTATACTTCCTATCTTGATACTTTATCCTGCGCCTATTGCTCTTTCTTTGTTGAACAGGCGCGGGATCAGAGATCTGGATTGCCCCTACATCATGACGACCCTTTTTACCATGTATAGCATTGGACTCCTTCTTCCCACTGTGGGGCTTTTTCTGAGCATCAGCAGGTGAGGTTTCTTGAATCTTCCTCGACTTGATACCAGCTTCAATTCTCTCCCCGGTCAAGATCAGATCTGTGAATCCAGCAGAAGAATTCCCAATCAGATGGTTGTAGAATGGACCAGACAAAGTCCCCAAGAACATGTCAACGAGCTCACGGTCAGTTAGAGGTGGTTGTACCCTTCCAGCAAGGTCTCTCCATTTCTGCGCATACTCTTTAAAACCTTCTCCCGATCCTAACGACATACCCTGGAGTTGGGTACGTGTAACAGCGAGGTCGGCATTATACTGACACTGCTTGTAAAAAGCAGTAGCCAACTCCTCCCAGTTATGAACCTTGGTTCCATCCAGCTGATAGAACCATTCGAGATGAGTCCCTGAAAGACTCTCCTGGAAGAAATGGATCCACAAGTTCTTGTCCACAGTATACGGCTGAATCTTCCGCACATAAGATCTGAGATGTAGCTTAGGGCAGGACGCCCCGTCATACTTTGCGAAAGATGGTGCTTTGAACTTGTGTGGGATGACCACACTAGAAGATAGACCCAAGTCTCCGAAATCCAAACCAGGCACTTGTTGAATTTCCATGGCATTCAGACGGTCTTCCAACTGCTTGTACCTGTCTTCAGCTGGAGGATACTGCTCCTCATTATAATCGGTCTCGTTGTCGGAGACCACTGGACTAGGAACCTCCCTTTCTTGGGGACTGTCTTTCCCAGCAGATGGGGTAGTCTGCTCAACTTCATTTTGTGATCCATTCCCAGATTTTCGTCTAGGGTTGAACAACACCGTCCTCTTCTTCTTCTTTTTCAAAAGCAGGGTCTTCAGATCTTGTTGCCCCTGGGCCAAACTCATGATCAACTCTTGGAACTGGGCGTTCTGAGCCTGGAGGGCCTTGATGGACTGCTCAGTAGATGATTCAGGATTCATGACGACCGGCTGAAATAAACAGCGAAGAAGGTAAGCAACTTGTAAAAGGGATACCTGTAATGCAATGATATGTATATGCATGCAATGTTTTCAAGGATCTCGCAGGGTAAACAAGAAAATTGTTAGAGTTGGGATCCGATAGCTTGATTGAAGGAACTGCATGTTGTTGAGAGTCCTTCTTCAAGGGTCAAAGGCTCACCATATCCAGTGGGTCATAGCCCCTGACTCGAGTTATCATGTTTGAATTTCTAGATCACCTTGGCTAGAGGAACCTTCTTCAGGAGTCAAAGCTCACCATATCAAGTGGGTCATAGCCTCTGACGATCTCGGCTAAAGGAAAATAAATCCTCTTTGCCCCTTGCTAGACGTTTGATTCATCATGACCTGCATCACAAGCCCTTAAGATCCTTGAAATGGATTAGTCTTTATGTCGGATGCATGCAATGGTATGATGTTATGCTATGCATGGAGTGATATAGGTAAACCCTGTTATGAGTCCAGATTAAGGACTATAAACAAAACCTGTAGGAAACTCAAGTGTCAGATAACAAGCATGCACATAGTCAAGTTCGAAGGCACACAAGTCACACAAAGAGCCCTTAGAGTTTAGGCCAGCATGGGGTCTAGGTATTACCCTCTTTTAGTTTGTTGGTTAAGACCTATCCTATCAGAAGTAACCGGGTTCTAGAGGATCCCAATATCACTGACTACCCTCAATCGGTCATAACTCAAGCATCGCAATCTTTTCTTGCGGCCAGAACCATCACAAGAGTTTAGCCTCAATGGGCGTAGCATACTGCTACTGTTCTATTGGCCAAGTTGGGCCATTTAAGGTTCTAAGGTCGGTTGGTGCTTAATGACTCCTCAGAAGACCCATATTCTCCTCGTTGCGACACAAGGGATATCGGTACAGACCAAGGTGCCACACCAACGTAGCCACTGCTTCACCCATGTCGGTCTACGCCGGACAGGTCCCTCACAACTTATGCTACCTAAAAGGGTATTCCCCAGATCCGGGTTAGGATCTATGAAACTCCGATGCAAAGCCCACAAATATAAATCAAACAAGGCAAGCAATTGAAAACATAAGAGTGGTCTAATCCTAAGGTACACCTCACTTATTAATGTCCCCAGCAGAGTCGCCAGTTCTGTGATCGGTGGATCTGGAACTGACTGTTTAACGCTGGTTCGTGAAATGTCGCGGAAGCAAGAGTCGCCACCGTCTTTTATTTTCTCCAACATGGACAGGACAAAAGCACAGCAAAATTCCTTATGAGATAGTTTCTCGGTTCGGAAGGTAGATTTATAGAAAGGGAAGGTGTTAGCACCCTTTCTATCCATGGTTATCCATGGGCTCTTAGGTACTTGCTCATTGTGTTTTCAAAAGTGTTTGCTTTTCAAAGTGTGTGTGGGTTTGAAAAAGTTTCGTTTAAAGATTTCAGATCGACTCTTGTATCAGTCCTCAAGAGTGTTTGAAAAATTGTTTTGAAAGCTTTTTGAAAAGTGTAGGTGTGAAAAGAGTTTTGAGTTGTTTTTTAATAGAGCAAGTATCTATGAGTCATCTACCTACCCTAAGGAATTAGGCTGTGTAAATGTCCTTTAGGTAGTACCATCCCACCATTGAGAGGTAGGTAGCACCACCGTTGGAGGTGTTCGGGTCAATTCGTTTAAGGGACAGTGTGGTCACCAGAGTAACAGTAGGACACCTTAGAAGCTACCCTTATGCCATTGATCTTTTTTATTCCGAGGCAAC
Source organism: Vicia faba (assembly GCA_948472305.1). Classification (NCBI taxonomy): domain Eukaryota; kingdom Viridiplantae; phylum Streptophyta; class Magnoliopsida; order Fabales; family Fabaceae; genus Vicia; species Vicia faba. The sequence continues at coordinate 54,491 of CATIWC010000281.1, forward strand.
CGTTTCGAGGCAACTGTTCCGAGGCAACCGTTTCGAGGCAACTAGATCAATGGACATAAGGACTTACTAAGACGTCCTATACTCGACGACCATGTTTCGAAGGTAAGGCAACAGTGAGGCGTACCCTAAGAGTGGTGTGTGAATTTGTGTGTTGTTTTCAATTTAATATTTATCTTTGATCAGGGCATTATTGTGAGCTACACTTGTTTTTGATTAGCCATACATTCTTTCATGCAATTAGAATTTAAGAGTGCGGAAATTTAAATGCGGAAAGATAAATCTTACGCTATTACAAGGCGCGGGTCTATACATCGCCAAAATACAAAGACCCGTTTGGTAAAAATGCAGAAAGTAAAAAGACCTAATTACTATTACAAGCCTTGAGCAATTATATAATATTCAAAAAGGAAAATAAAATAACATGCGAAAAGAATAAAAATAGAACGTTCGAGGGCGTTTGACCCTTTTGAAATTAAATTGAAATTAAAAGTTAATTAAGTATTAAATTAAAGAAAAGAAATGTTTTTTTTATGGTTTTTGTATTTATGAAATAAAGAAATTAAAATTGAAGAGAAACCCTAATTCTAAGTATTTTTAATTATTAAAGAAAAGGTTAAAGTTTAAAACCTAATTTATGCTAATTAATTATTTACATATTTATTTACAAAATATTTAGTAATTAATAATAATAATAATGATGAGAAAATTATTTGTTAAAAAAAGATGAAAAGGTTAAAAAACCCTAATTTCTACATATTTTATTAATTTAAGAAAATATTAAAGTTTTAAAACCTAAATTAACTAAGTTAATTGTTAGAGTTTATTTACAAAATAAATTAATTTAAATATTAATTAAACATATTTTAGTTTCTGATTTTTTTATTTATGAAAATTAATTTATGAAATTAAAGAAAACAATTAAAATAATTAATAGAATTAAGAAAGAAAAACAAATTAAAAATTAAAAATTGATGCAAACCATGGGGGGTATCAGGCCCATTTAGGAGGTTTTTTGGAAGTAATTTGGTCCATTAGACAAAAAGTCCTGTTTAATTTTCTGGCATCACGTGCGTGTTCATTGACTCCTGAGTACCGTGGTCTGCATTCTTTGGCCATTGGATTGAGTTTCATGGCCATTTGTGTTATGGCTGTTGGCCATTTGTGTTCTGGCCTCAACGTTCCTTAATCTTCTCAGGATGTCTGTCTCGCCATGTGCCATGTATTGGTGTCATGCATAAGTTGTTCTTTTGGCCATTTGGCTTTTGGCTTTTGGCTTTTGGCCATTTGGCTTTTGGCTTTTGGCTTTTGGCTTTTGGCTTTTGGCTTTTGGCCATTTGGCTTTTGGCCTCAACGTTCCTTAATGAACCTGCACGGGATCCTGTCTAAATCTGCAGTGTTGAATCTCACGAACACATTAAATAAAATCATAAAATGCAAATAAAGCCAATATATGAAGAAATTTAATGTTTAGGCACAATATGGCATGTATGAATGATTATACCCTTTTGATCATGGAGATCAAATCAATCTTACCCTTACTGGAAAATTAGTGACCTGAATGCTTTTATGCCCTTTGGATCATGGAGATCAAGCCAGCCTTATCCTTACTGAAGAAGTAGTGAGGTGTTGGTTTGTAACTGTGATGACTTGTTTGTAGTGAGAGAGGGATTTGTAATAAGGATTTCAAGGTTTTAGGATTCTTGAAAGAATTTGATATTCTAACAGTGTTTATGGCAAGGTTTTTTTCTCTCTTTTTCTCCCCCCGGTTTGTGTGAAAAGAAGGTGATTATATAATGGAAATTAGGGTAAAGAAAATGGGCTTTGAATGTGCAATTGGGCCTCCAATGTTTACTTGAGTTCATCACTTTCCAGGCTAAATCGCAGGGACTTAAGTGCAATTTTTGAAGTTGAAATGTGAAAACAAAATGTAGCCGGCATCGAGAACTAACTCCTGTCCGAAAATCGGCTCAATCGGATAAACGGTGAATTAGTTATGAATTTTTGAAGTTTCAGCTCAGACAAACTTATTTTGGGCTCTAGTGTAGATTCTGACACGTTCTTCAATAAAAAACTGGTATTGATCGGTGCATAATTTGGTCTCGACTTTTGAAGCAAAGTTGTAGATCTATGAGTCAGGGACCTTGTGTAAAAATATGAGCCCAATCCGATAAAAATTGACCGAGTTATGAATTTTCGAAGTTTCGGCTCAGATGAAATAATATTCAGCATTCAGGATTTTCAGCGTGTCATGCACTCTGAGCATAAAACGAAGGCCTTTTGAATACCGTTTGAACTCAATACCTTCTGTGAAAATATAGTCAACTCAATTTGTGAAATTTTGGCGCCAGAACCAACTCGATACGATGAAAATCGACCAAGTTATGATTTTCTGAACATGACGCAAATAAACTTCTGTCACAAATTTTCTGTGCGAAAATACTTGATAAATCCACATTTTTGAAGATCTTCTGATCGAAATTGGCTTCCAGCCGTGAGAGATGAAAACGTAGATAATGTCAAGACGGAATTTTGGCCATTGGAACGGGTTCAAAACGAGCCACTATCTTCAAGTTATGAATTTTTTAGCGCGTAAAAACTGCACTTTCAGCACACTTTTTCGCCATATTTCTTCGAGCAAACTCACACATTCGGATACCTTCTTTAAAGAATTGACTCTTGAGCCGAACCTGAATTTGAGAATATATTATCAGAGATATCTTGGCGAAAGAACACCTGAATATGATGCGCCGGGTTGGACTTGTGAATTTTTCTTGAAATATTTTGAGAAATATGGGAGGGCAAATTTTGGGGTACAACACAGTTTATCTCCTTCACTTAAGACCTATCCAATGCAACTTCAATCTAAGTTCATCTTAAACCTGAGTTCCTACTCACTCCCCCTCAATCACAGCAGTGATACTAAACAATTGACTAATGAAATTGTGAAGACACTCTTCAGTACATACACTTGATTTTGCTTCACAACTTTAATCAAGTAACACAAACACTCGTGCTTCAAAGCTTTGAGTGATACACAACCCTAACTTGACTTTGCTTCAAAGCTTTAATCAAGTAACACAACCACTCTTGCTTCAAAGCTTTGAGTGATACACAACCCTTACAATCAAATCCTACTCCAAATCACTTATCACAATGATAATTGATTGGCTCACAGTAGTTACAACTATACAGTCCCTTATTGATCTTCTGTCAAAAGTGTCTTTCACCAACAGTCTTCATGAGGAATATATAGGCTGTTGTTCTTCAGTTAGGGCTTCCACGAAAATAACTAGGGTTAATTAGGGTTAACCTCAAGACTTGGTCATGGGACTTTAACAACCAAATTAGGGTTAAGCAAAGTTAACCTAAGCCCACGTGAGAATCTGATCTGGACTGAATAACCAGATTCCTGAAACTTCTCAGAAAATAATAAATCTGCACAAGTGTTAGTTCAGTACAGGATGTCTTAACATTGGTTATGACAACAAGAATCCTGTTTACAGATTTTGGTAGAATGCAATAAATATGATCATTTCATAATGATCAGCTAAACACTCATATTGAGCAGCTCCTGTATGACATTCTTTTTCTGCAGAATGTACCTTGTGTCCCAGAATGTTATGACATCAGTCATGGCATTCACACAACTGGTTTTACCAAAAAACATGCCAACATCTAAACACTTACAGAAACTATGTCCTTCAATCAGAACGTGACTCTTCAGTATATGGAGGCTACGTTCTGTGCATAAATCAGAGCCTCACCCTTCGAATCTCACTCTGGTCTTCTATGATCAGAACATCACCAAATCCCAAAACCTCGTTTGAGCAGCCTGCTGCCCTGCTACATCACAGTCCTGCAACCAGCTGCTAATCCAGTCTACCTCTGCACTTTCTCAAACCCCATATTTGCACCAAATTAGTATACAAAAACTGTGATTAAAAAGAAATGGAACAGTATGCCAAAAAGGTTTAAATCTCATTTATTTTTCCCCATAAAACCACAACGAATTCACCTATAAATAAGTTGCTCCATCACACTTTCAAAGGGCTGGTTTTTGGAGAGGGAGAGAGAATTATCAAAGAGAGAAAAGGAAACAGTAAAAACCTTCGCAAATCCTAAACAAAACCTTTGTTCTTCCCTTTGAATCAAAGAACATAACCATTGTTCTGTTGCTCTCACTGACTCCAGAACATCTGAAGGTAGCAGCTCAAGTTCCAAGCACACGCTCCGGATTCAAGGTAAGTCTTACTGACTTTGCATATTTTCATTCAGAACATCATTAAATATGTAAATATCATAGTATTGATGTTGTCCATATCATTGCATAAGTAAAAAAACTATGGACCAAAACTTCTTGAATAAATCTAGACTCAGAATTAGAATTAGAACTTCTATAAACTGTTGTGCTTTTATCCTTCTGATTTGCTGTTAAGAACTGAATAAATTGCTGATATGCTGATTAATATGAGGAAAGAGTTGAAATGTAACACATAACTTTTGAGTTTCTCTTCACTGTTTTAACACGAAAACATATAGGATTTCTTATTGTTTCAACACAGAACTTCTGATTTTCACTCACTGTTTAACACAACACAGAACTTCAGATTTTCACTCATTGTTTAGCACAACACAGAAACTCTGAGTTCTTCTCACTGTTTTAACATACCAGAATTCCTAGGTTTTTGCACTATTATGATACGGTAACAGAACTTCAGACTTTTTACTCACTGCTAACACAACACAAAACTTTTGACTTTTCACCCACTGTTTAACACGACACAGAACTTCTGACATTTTGCTCACTGTCTAAACACCACCCAAAACCTCTGTTTTCTTTCCCTCTAACGTTTCTTACAGGACCTTAGAGTGTATCAATCTAGAACTTCTAATTCCCATTGACATTTCTTTTTGAGTCACAGCGCGTCTGGCATCAGAACTTCTGATCCCTTTTGTTTTGCTTGCAGCAGCACGCTGATTCTATCTCTCATTATTTTCCCTTTTTTTATCATTTTCAATATCAATACTCTTTTTATTAATATAAAAAAGGGTTAATACCTATTTTCACCCCTGACATATGGGGTGTATTTGAAAAACCCCCCTGCCAAAAAAAAAGTTCCAATTGTTACCTTGACAAATTTTAAAAGTTTCAGTTTTTACCTTGAGGATGCCATATCACCTAAAAAGTTCCAATTGTTACCTTGACAAATTTTAAAAGTTTCAGTTTTTACCTTGACAAATTTTAAAAGTTTCAGTTTTTACCTTGAGGATGCCACAAAAATATAAGCCACATCAGCCTTTTAGGTGATGTGGCATCCTCAAGGTAAAAACTGAAACTTTTAAAATTTGTCAAGGTAACAATTGGAACTTTTTTTTTGGCAGGGGGGTTTTTCAAATACACCCCATATGTCAGGGGTGAAAATAGGTATTAACCCTATAAAAAATACATAAAAATATTTCCTTTTTATTAATTAATTTATTTCTTTTTTTATTCATTAAGACGAAAAACCATTTTTAAAACAATTCCTTTTTCTTCTTATATTGTACATTTCAATATGTTTGTAATAGTTAAATAGGATTTAAATTCTTGCAACCCCTCATTCAGAAACTTGTACCCCCATCCCCTAAATCGTTGTAATAGTGTATGACATTTAAATTCCGCAATTTACCACTTTCAATATTATTGCTAGTAATTAGGGTTTGTATGGAAAGATAAAACCAATGCTTAGAAAACCCTAATTCAAAGACAAAACAATGCATGTAAATCAATAAACTTGCACACTTACACCCTTAGGGTAAATCCACTTGGTTGCCTTATGAAAATGGCCATATTATGCATGTGAGGTATCTTATCAAAAGCGATCAAAAAAATACAAGATCATAGTCCCTCGATGACGCTATCAAAGTTGCCTTTCAAAAATGATCTTAGTCCCTAAAGAAAATGCTAAGATATCTTATAACATTGCTACTCATGGCTATACGATGACTCACGCCCGTCCCTTTACATCCAAAGATAGGGTTTCTTACCAAATCAATGGTAAGATAACAATATCAAAGGAAAGAGGAAATAAACATGAAAGAATTTTGAGTAGGTAGAATGTTCCTAGTCGCTTGCTCATTTTCAAACCAAAAACATCCTTGCTATTTTCAAAACAAACACCAACACTTTCAAAAACATATTTCAAACTTGAAAACATTTTTAAAAGATCAACACTTTGTATACATTCTTTCGAACAGGAATCATTACAAAGTTTGCCTAAACGATGGCGCCTTTTCAAAAATACTTTCAAAAACCACACAAAGCACATCTTCAAACAAAAGCAAGTGATCTAGCAAGTAACTAAGAGGCCGTAGATAACTACAGATGAAAAGGGTGCTAATACCTTCGCTTTTCATAATATACCCCACGAACTCAAGAAAACATATCAAAGGTCTTTCCTGTTCTTTTCAGCCTTTCCTTTTGGATAAAAGAAAAGTCGGTGGCGATTCCTGCTAACTGCAACATTTGCAATCAAATGCAAAACGACCAAGTCAGTTCTCCCACCGTGTTACAGAACTGGAGACTCTACTGGGGACTAATCTTAAAAGTGGGGTTACCTTAGGGCTAGATCATATTTACTTGCTTTCCTTGTTTGACTTGTATGCTTTACATTATGGTTCCTTGTTTTGGATTACTAAAGATCCTACACCCAGATTTGGGGCACCTTTTTAGGTAAGCAGCTATAAACTATGAGGGAACAGTGTGGGGTATACCGACACAGTTGAAACAGTAGCTACGTTGATGCGATACTTTGGTGGGTACCGGTATCCCTTGAGTAATCAAGGAGAATACGGGGCCGCTGCGTGGTATCATAAAGCGTCAACTGACCTTAGCACCTTAATTGACCAACTTGGCTTTTAGGACGTAGTGAGATAGCCGTCTTTGGTGTAAACCCAAAGTCGGTTGATACTCGATGCTACACTCATTGAGGTTTGACCCTTGAGTTTTGTTTGGTGGTAAGTCAATTGTCTATCGAAACGAGATTTGGGGGAAAGGCCGGTGATATTGAGATCCCTTAGAACCTGGTTACTATATTTCTGACAGGTTGAGCCAACCCAACTTCAAGAGGGTATCACCTTAAAATCCATGCAAGCCTTAAACCTAAGGTCTCTGTGAGATTTGCTTGTGCTTGCTATATCTGTTGTATCTGAGCATAATCATGACATCATAACATAGCATGTCATACTAACCATATCAAGGATTCTTAGGGTTTATTTTTGTCTTGTTTTGTAGGACATGGCCCTCGCCCACATATTCACTATCCAATTCAGTCTGATAAAAGTACCTCCTCAGCTAAGGATTTGGTATCAAGGGTTCCCGAAAGCTCTCCATTCACTGAAATATATGGTCGACTTCTCAGCTTGGTCACCTCAAACCCTGATGAAGAAATGTTAAAAGTGCTCTTTCAATTCTTTGACCCTCTACATCACTGCTTCACTTTTCCGGATTATCAGTTAGTGCCTACTATGGAGGAGTTTCCTCTATTGTTGAGGGTGCCTATCCTTAATGAGGTACCTTTCAATGGTATGGAAAGAGACCCTAAACCTGAAGAGATTTCTAAAGCTCTGTCCTTACAACGGTATGACGTAGTAGCAAATTGGGAAACCATGAGAGGTGTCAAGGGTTTTTTTGGGTAAGTTCTTGTTTGAGAAAGCTCATCATTTTTTAGATACCCTAGACTTACAAGCTTTTGAGGAGGTGTTAGCCCTTCTTATCTATGGGTTGGTATTGTTTCCTAATTCGGACCAGCTTATAGACGTGAATGTAGTTAAAGTTTTCTTGTCACGCAACCCGGTACCTACTCTGCTTGGAGATATCATACATTCATTGTATACTCGCACTGTAAAGAGGAGAGGAAACCTTCTGTGCTGCACACCTCTTTTGGATAGGTGGTTTATTTCACACCTACCCCAATCCGTGCTGAAGAATGAACAGGGCTTAAGATGGTCTCATAGGTTGATGACTCTTACACATTCAGGCATTTGTTGGTGTACCCGATTATCGGAGAATGTTACCATCATTGATCGATGCAGATAATTCCCTAATGTCCCTCTCTTAGGAATTAGGGGAGGAATTACTTACAATCCTTGTTTAGCACTGCGATAGTTTGGATATGCGAGAAGGGATGGTCCCCATAATACACTTATCCAAGGAATCATTTTTGACTACGAGAATGATGCTAAGTATTACCACAAAAGGTTCGTGCGAGCTTGGGGCATGGTACATAGAGTTGATAGCAAGACGCTGGGGCACAAGAATTCCACCCCTCTTGAGAATTATCTCAAATGTGTACAAGCTCATGCTCAAAGTCTTATGATGCCCTACCCCTCTATTCTTCCAGTTATCATAGAGCTTGTTGTGGAAGGAGATATCCCATACACTATCCTTCATTCCAACATGCCCACCTCTCTCGAAGACTTGCAAAGGGATTGGATACAGCTTAAAGGGGAGCGAGACACTTTTGAGGCCTAATTCTACGCCAGCGAGAAGAAGGTTCTGGAACTCACCAGGAAGCTTCATGAAGAGCGGAGCTTGAACACCTACATTGCACCAAAGAGGATAAGTTCAACTTTTTTGTCTTAGAATTTTGTATTTTATTTTTTTCATTGTAATCCCAAAGAGGCATGATGTACTCAAACTTTGATTTATTAATATACCGTGTGTTCCTTTTTGTCTAAAGCAAATTTAAATCTCTAATTTCATTGAAATCATTGCATATGCATCTTCATTCATCATAACACAAACATGTTTCTTACAACAGATCTCCTTATCTTTCTACTGTTTATTTCAATAAGATGGATCTTGAGCAAACAACAAAAGATCTCCAGGCGCAGAATGCTCAGTTTCAACAAATGTTCTTGGCTCTTGCCAAAGGACAAGAGGATTTGAAAACTTTGCTGATCAAGGAAAAGAAGAAGAAAGCGAAGAAATCAACCGGTGTTTTAAATCTGGGATGAAGGTTCCCAGGTCCATCCAGACGGACCCTAGACTTCGCAACATCATCAGGTGAAAAGGATAATCAAGAAGGGAAAAGCAAAGAAGTGACTGGCCATCCAGAATCTGAAGAGGAAGAAGAGGATGATTACTCTGAAGAGCATTATCCTCCGGCTGACGATAAATACAAACATCTGGAAGAGCGTCTAAGTGCAATGGAGATTCAAAAAGTGCCCGGGCTGGACTTTGAAGAGTTGGGTTTAGTGTCTAGGATTATCATTACACCAAAGTTCAAGGCACCAGTGTTTGCTAAGATGACAAGGTTTTGTGTCCCAAGATGCACCTCCGATCTTATGTGAGGAAGATACAGCCTCACACTGCTGACAGAGATTTATGGGTCCACTTCTTTCAGGATAGTCTATCTGGGACTCAGCTAGATTGGTTCTATCAACTGGAGAGGGCCAATATCCATAATTGGGAAGACCTGGCCGTTTCTTTTTATAAACAGTATCAATACAACTCAGACCTTTCTCCCACCTGTACTCAACTCCAAAGTCTGACTAAGGGTTTTAAAGACTACGCTCAGAAATGGAGGGACTTAGCAGGAAGAGTCCAGCCTGCCCTGTCTGACAGGGAGCTAGTAGACATGTTTTTGGGTACCCTGTCTGGTCCTTTCTTTAATCATCTAATTGGAAGCTCCTCAGCCAGCTTCACTGAATTAATCTTGATCGGGGAAAGAGTGAAATCTGGGATTAAGAATGGGAAGATCCAAAAGGACACATCCTCCAGTGACGTGAGAAAACCATTTATTGGGAAGAAAGAGGTTGGTGCTGTGTACCCTCAAAGGAATCAGGACAGAACTGAACACCGTCCAACAGTAGGGGGCATCATGATCCCTAAGCCTGCACCTACTCAATAAAGGAACAACTAGCCTAGAACAGAAAGACCGATAAGACAATTTACCCAGATAATTATGACGTTGTCTCAAGTCCTGCCACATTTGTTGAGATCTAATCTGGTAACTTTGAAGGAAGCCCCGAAGAATCCCAACACCGCCTCTCCTCATTATGACCCTAATGCTCGTTGTGCTTACCATTCTGAAAGTCCAGGCCATGATACCAACAACTGTTAGGCTTTGAAAAACAAGGTTCAAGACCTTCTCGAGGCAAAATAAATTAAATTTGATGCTCCTGAGATCCCAAATGTTATCACCACTCCTATGCCCAAGCATGGCCGTGATGTTAATGCTATTGAAGATGATGTGTTTGTTACTGTTATTGATGAACTTGTTACTCCTCTCCTGACTGTCAAGAGGAACATGTTGAAGGCTGGTTTATTTCTGGGTTGTGGTGAAGGCTGTCACCTCTGTTTATCCCTACCAACTGGTTGTCATTTATTGAAAGCAGGTGTCCAGCGCCTAATGGATGACAAAGATATTTTGTTTGAGAAGACTCCCGTTCCCACCATTTCTTACAAAGATGTTTCAATAGTAACCATTTCTGCCAATCCTTCCAGGGTCTCCACCAAAAGACCATTAGGATTACATCTGTTCCGAAGGTGACTCCACTAATAATTACTATGCCAGGACCAATTCCGTACTCATCAGATAAAATTGTCCCCTGGAACTATGAGGGTGACGTCTACTACCACGGCGTCAAGCAAGATTGGCTAGCTGATGAAGACTCGATTTTTGAGAAGGCTGACCCCGACATTGGCAACATTGTGGGAACCAGCAAAATAACCCGAAGTGGAAGAGTGTTCTCTCTTAAGATTGCTCCTTCAAAAACTGCTACCGGTCCTGTGATCATCCCTGCTTTTGTTCCTACTACTATAATTCCCGTGGTTACCCCTACTGATACCCCTATCACCGAGTCGACCAAGACTCGAGGCAAAGGCATTTTGGTTGAGCCTGTCCAAGTGAAGGAGAAATCAGTATCTATCCCGGAAGCCTCCAAGAAGGAGATGGAAGAAATTTTGGAAATTATAAAGAGAAGTGACTACAACATAGTCAAGCAGCTAGGGTAGACTCCGTCAAAGATTTCTATGCTAGCTTTATTGTTGTGCTCTGAGGCTCATGCGAAGGCCTTGGTGAAATTTCTTAAAACTGCCCATGTGCCACAGGAAACCTCTGATGGTCAGTTCAAAGATTGTGTGGCCAGTTTAACAGAGGACAATGGTTTAGGCTTTTCTGATGCTGACCTGACACCTAGAGGGAGGAAACACAACGAGGCGTTGCATGTCTCTGTCGAATGCAGGGGCACTACTTTGGCCCATTTCCTGGTTGATACTGGTTCATCTTTGAATGCCCTACCTAAGAAGGCTCTTGATAGACTAGACTGTGAAGGTCTAACCTTAAAACCCAACAACATAGTGGTAAGGGCCTTCGACGGTTCGAAGAGAGTGGTGCATGGGGAGGTGGACATCCCTATTAAAGTTAGAACTCAAACCTTTGATTCAGCTTTCTACGTGATGGAAATTTGCCCTTCCTATTGCTGTTTATTAGGCCGACCTTGGATTCATAATGTTGGTGCCGTCACCTCTACATTACATCAGATGTTAAAATACCCAACCAAAGGAAAAATCATCACTGTTCATGGAGAGGAGGAATATATGGTCAGTCACCTGAACTCCTTCAGATACGTGGAAATGGATGGTGAATTCATTGAAACTCCATTTCAACATTTCGAGGAAGTCCCATAAACAATTGCGACAACCAAGACTATTTCCCAAGTCCCGAAGATTACTAGACCTCTGCTAAAGATGGCTTCTCCGAAAGATGCCAAGGCAGTAGTCGAAGAAGGTGGGTGTACTATTTGGGGCCAGCTCCCAGACATTCCCTATAAGTCTGACAAATTTGGTTTGGGTTTCACTTTAGGAGCCTAGAAAGTTGTTCGTCGTGCTCGTGCTAGGGGACCACCTTTGCGGATTAACAACCATGGAATCGACACAATGGAGGATAGTGATGACAACTATGACCTGGAATAATGTATTTTCCCGACTATCAACGGAGGACTCAACAACTGGGAAGCTAAAGAATTTGTCACTATTACTTTTATCCAACAGTAATTGTCTTTAAATTTTTGTCTGACTTGTAATAATCAAACAATTTAGACTTTTAAAACCTTGTGTCTTACCCGAGGCACAACGGTCCATTTGTAAGGGTTGTTACTTCATTTTCATATGTCATCAATGAATCATGGACGTTTTTGCATGAAAACTTTACACTCTTTGTTTTTCTTTTTCTACATTTTTATTTTTCCACTGATAGCTATGCTCTTACACACACTCACATATCAAAATGTAGATCCACATCCACTCAGGACCCCATGGGTAACGATTCTGCTATGGCCTTTTGTGAATTTGAAAATATGATCTACCAAGCCGAAGACGAAGGTGAGGAAGATTGTGAAGTTCCAGGGGAACTAGCCAAGCTACTACAACAGGAAGAAAAGACCACACAACCCCACGAAGAACAGGTTGACACAGTTAACTTAGGTACCGAAGAGGACAAGAAAGAAGTCAAGGTGGGTGCCAATCTGGAACCTAGTGTCAAGAAGTGCTTAACTCAGTTACTACATGACTATGTTGAGGTCTTTTCCTGGTCATACGAAGACATGCCAGGACTTGACGCTGATATCGTGGTCCATCATCTACCAACAAAAGAAGACTGCCCTCCGGTAAAACAGAAAGTCTGCCGCATGCGGCCAGACATTTCAAAAAAGATCAAGACTGAAGTCATGAAATAATTCAACACCAGATTCTTAGCGTCACCTCCTATCCACAACGGGTCTCCAATGTTGTTCCAGTGCCTAAAAAGGACGGTAAAGTACGCATGTGTGTGGATTACAGAGATTTGAATAGGGCAAGCCCTATGGATGATTTCCCACTTCCTTATATCGATATTCTGGTTGACAATACTGCACAGCATAAAGTGTTCTCATTTATGGATGGTTTCGCAGGCTATAATCAAATCAAAATGGCACATGAGGACATGGAGAAAATGACATTCGTCACACAGTGGGGCACTTTCTGTTACAAGGTTATGCCATTCAAGTTGAAAAACGTTGGGGCAACTTATCAGTGCACCATGGTAGCTCTATTTCACGACATGATCCATCACGAAATAGAGGTCTATGTGGATGACATGATAGCTAGATCTCAAACTGAAGAGGAACATCTTGACCATTTGCAGAAACTATTTGAAAGGCTAAATAAATACAAGCTAAGGTTGAACCCGAATAAATGCACATTTGGAGTGAGGTCCGGTAAACTCCTAGGCTTCATCGTCAACGGTAAAGGTATCGAAGTGGACCTTGCAAAGGTGAAAGCAATACAAGAAATGCTTGCTCCTCACACCGAGAAGGAATTCAGAGGATTCTTAGAACGGCTAAACTACATTTCCAGATTCATTTCTCACTTAACCGCTACTTGTGAACAAATCTTCAAATTACTGAAGAAAGATCAAGTAGTCAGATGGAATGATGAATGTCAAGTTGCCTTCGACAAGATCAAAGAGTACCTATAAGAGCCTCCTGTTTTGATGCCTCTAGTCGAGGGAAGACCTTTGATCATGTATCTAACTATCTTAGGAAATTCAATGAGGTGTGTGCTGGGGCAGCATGACGAGTCTGGCCGAAAAGAGAATACTATTTATTACCTGAGCAAAAAGTTTACCAACTGTGAAATAAGATATTCACTGCTCGAGAAAACTTGTTGCGCTCTGGCATGGGCTGCTCTCCGGCTAAGACAGTATATGCTGACCCATACTACCTTATTGATATCCAAGATGGAGACAATTAAATACATATTCGAGAAGCCTGCCCTCTTTGGGAGAATAGCAAGATGGCAGATGATCTTGAATGAATACGACATTCAGTACACTACCCAAAAATCAATAAAGGGCAGTGTGCTAGCCGATCACTTTGCTCATCAAGCTGTGGATGACTATCAGTCCATGAAATTCGAGTTCCCAGATGAAGACATCGTGATGGTAAACAATTGTGAAGAACTCAGACCATATGACGGACCTGAACAAGGATCCCGGTGGACTTTGGTTTTTGACGGAGCCTCTAACGCACTCGACAATGGCATAGGTGCTGTAATCATATCGTCTGAAGGATGTCATACTCCTTTCACCGCAAGACTTTGTTTCAATTGTACCAATAACATGGAAGAATACGAAGCGTGTATTTTTGGTCTCAAAGTTGCCATAGATTTGGGAATCAAATCCTTAAGTGTATTTGGAGATTCAGTCTTAGTCATCAGTCATATCAAAGGAGAATGGGACACGAAGCACCCTAATCTCATCCCCTACAAAGAATATGTGTTAACATTAATCCCATATTTTAAGGAGATTACCTTTAAGCATTTCCCACGAGAGGAAAATCAACTAGCGGACACGCTAGCCACTATGTCATCCATGTTTAAACTCAAGTGAGGTAACGAGGCTCCCCATATCACCATTGAGCAGATGGATGAACCATCTTACTGTCACGAGATTGATACTGAAAAAGTAGTGGACAAGCCTTGGTTCCATGAAGTTAAGAGGTATCTCGAGGACCAAGAATATCCAGAGGGAGCTTCAATCAATGATAAGAATTTCTTAAGGAGATTCTCTGCTAAATTCTTCCTCAGTAATGGCATTCTCTACAAGTGCAACCACGACTCTGTTTTGCTTCGTTGCGTAGACAAGGTTGAGGCAGACAAGATCATGGCTGATCTACATGAAGGCACTTTTGGCACCCACTCTAGTGGGTACACGATGGCTAAAAAGATCCTACGGGCAGGGTACTACTGGTCTACCATAGAAGCAGATTGCCACCAGCATTCACGAACCTGTCACAAGTGTCAGATCTATGCTGACAAAGTGTGTGTGCCTCCAGTTCCTCTAAACGTCCTGACTGCTTCCTGGCCATTCGTGATGTGGGGCATCGATATGATTGGAGAAGTAAAACCTACAACTTCTAATGGACATCGCTTCATCTTAGTGGCCATTTACTACTTCACGAAATGGATTGAGGCAACTTCTTTCGCTTCCATTACCAAGAATGTTTTGGCCCAGTTCATCAAACAAAATCTCATCTGTCGGTACAGTATCCAAGAGAGAATCATCACAGACAATGGTATGAATCTCAACAATACTATGATCATCGTACCATGTGCGCAATTCAAGATCCAGCATCATAACGCTTCTCCTTACCGGCCAAAGATGAATGGTGTTGTCGAAGCCGCAAATAAGAACATCAAGAAGATCATACAAAAAATGGAAGTAACTTACAAGGACTGGCATGAGATGTTACCATTTTCTCTCCATGGTTACCGTACCACGGTGCACACGTCAACAGGGGCAACTCCTTTCTCCTTGGTATACGACATGGAAGTTGTTCTACCAATTGAAGTACAAATACCTTCTCTGAGAATCATAAAAGATGTAGGGATGAATGAAGATGAATGGATTCAAACTCGGCTTAACCAGTTGAACTTGATTGATGAGAAGAGGCTTACGGCTGTCTGTCATGGCCAGATGTACCAAAATGTATGATCAAAGCTTTTAATAAAAAGGTCAGACGTCAGGTATATCAGGTTGGTGATTTGGTAATCAAGTGTATCATATTTCCACAAGGTAATCCCAAGGGAAAATGGACTCCTACATACGAGGGACCATTTGTGACCAAAAGCATATTCTCTGGTGGAGCAATGATCTTAACCACTATGGATGGCGACGACCTTCTGCACCTTGTGAACGTGGACATAGTCAAAAGATACTACGCATAACAGACCCGCTAGGTTGACACACTTAGGCAAAACAAGGGCATCCCGGAGAACCACAAAGGTTCGGGCAAAAATTAGGGATAAAATACAAAAAATATGTACACCCAGCAAGCTGAAAACTCGAAAGGGCGGCTTGGGCAAAAAAGAGTATCCCGGTGGACTGAAAACCCGAAAGGGCGGTCCAGGCAAAAGTTAAGGAATTAAAGCGTATGACTATGTCCCGTTGGATCACCTTATAGACAACCTTCAGCATCTACTGACAAATTAAAACGGGTCTAATCAATCCAATCAACTTCGAACAAGGAAGCAAATGGATGAGATGCTCAGAGACACGAAGGCTATAGCAGAATGGGAACCCCATGGGATTATTTCACATAACTATCTTTTCTTTGTATCAATTATCAATTTTATACAGCGACATTCTCTTACTAGAATGTTCGTCTCATTGTACAAAAATACTTATTCAAGTTAATACAAAGATATCCCTTTGAAAGTGCAAAACTATCTATTTTTTCTTTTTCCGTGTTTTGTTTGCGAAAACGTCCAATGATTATTGTTGAACATATGCATTTAAACATGATTACTGTCTACAAATGAGCAAAAAAAAGGGAACAGGAAATAGAAAGACAATCACTAATGGTTTTAAGAAATTGGATAATATCTTTAGACTATTCCATAAAATCCCATGCAGCCTAATGGTATCAAGTGCCCCACATTCCCGACGGAACAAAACTTCCAGTTACCGCTCTAAAGGTTCCCTAGTGAAATCGCCCAGTTTCTTAGGATTCCCCAGCAGGATTTCACGAGGTCTACAAGAAATGCACGACATTTCCCTTTCACAACAGAGTTTATTTCTCTAACAAATGGAAACTCATCAACACTTCAACTTTAAAATACGAAGACTTACACTCCTCATTCTCAACGGTACTCAAGGATTTATTTCCCCCGACTCCAACAACACTACGACATAACAATTAATGTGTCCATACATTACATCCATACGTCATAGCATTGACAACACAAATACATACGACACAATCTCATTTATTTTGAGAACATCATTGCGCCATGCATTTCATACATCATGACATTGCATACAACTAACCTTTCATCTTTTCAGGAAAGATCAATCAACAGAAAATTATCGTCAAAATTTCAAAAAGTCAATTACAGATTAATTCCCAATAAAGGACTGGTCAACCATCTACATAACAGATATTTCTTTCAGACCTCTATTGGTTCAGCTTAAATCTCTCAATGGTTTATCCTGATTCATTTCGATAGACATTTTCACTGGTTCAGATAAATCGCTCCAAGATTTATTCTGATTCTTTTCCAGACCTCTGCCGGTTCAGTTTAAATATCTCAATGGTTTATCCCGATTCTTTCCCGCAGACATCTACTCTGGTTCAGATAAATCACTCCAAGATTTATTCTGATTCTTTTCCAGACCCCTGCTGGTTCAGTTTAAACCTCTCAACGGATTATCCTGATTCTTTCCCGCAGACATCTTCTCTGGTTCAGATAAATTTCTCCAAGATTTATTCTGATTCTTTTCCAGACCCCTGCCGGTTCAGTTTAAATCTCTCAACGGTTTATCCTGATTCTTCCCTAGTAGACACTTTCTATGGTTCAAATAAACCACTCAAAGATTTATTTTGATTCTCTCCAATTAAAAAAATATCCAAGACCTCTTTTGGTTCAGTTTAAACCTCTTAATGGTTTATCCTGATTCTTTCTAAATATGACGCTTTCTCTAGTTTAGATAAATCGCTCCAAAGATTTATCCTGATTCTTTCCAGTAAAAGATTATTCAAGACTTCTGCTAGGTTCAGTTTTAAACCGACCAAAAGTTTATTCTGATTCCTTACCCAACTGAAATCAAGCTTAGACTTAGTCTAATTTTCTATCAACACTCACCTTTGGATGGCATCTGTAAGCCCATCTCCGCCAACTCTCCATCATTTCTCCAAATGGCATCTTTAAGCCCATTCCTTACACCTCAACCACAATATCATCAAAGCGCAAATTTCTAGGCACTCTAAGATTGAACAGGGGCAGCTGTTGTACCCCAAATTTTGCCCTCTTGTTTCTGAAAAGATCATCCTGGACCCTCAAGTTTTCTTCTATCAAGTTTCAAGTCTTGGATTACAATTTTCCAAGAAAGTCATTCACAAGGGCAAAATGGTCAAAATCACACTGAAAAGTCAAACTTTGACTTTTTTTTATCAAAATCAAATTTCAATATTATATTTCATCAAGACATGAAATTGGTTCATCAAAAAATCATAAGTCAGAAATTACTTTGAAAAAATCAAAATTTCTAAACATTTAGAAGATTTTCTAAGTGTTAAGAGAATATGATACTTCAGAACTTCTGGGCCAGCCTTCACGCGAGTGCAATCAGAATTTGCAAACATGGTTCATAATATGACTCATCAATTAGAACGTATGGAAACTATGCCCTTCAATCAGAACGTGACTCTTCAGCATATGGAGGCTATGTTTTGTGCTTCAATCAGAGCCTCACTCTTCTAATCTCACTCTGGTCTTCTGCGATCAGAACATCACCAAATCCCAAAACCTCGTTTGAGCAGCCTGCTGCCCTGCTACAGCACAGTCCTGCAACCAACTGCTGATCCAGTCCACGTCTGCACTTTCTCAAACCCCATATTTGCACCAAATTAGTATACAAAAACTGTGATTAAAAAGCAATGGAATATTATGCAAAAAATGTTTAAATCTCATTTGTTTTCCCCTCTAAAACCACAACAAATTCACCTATAAATAAGTTGCTCCATCACACTTTCAAAGGGTTGGGTTTGGAGAAAGAGATAATTATCAAAGAGAGAAAAGGAAACAGTAAAAACCTTCGCAAATCCTAAATAAAACCTTTGTTCTTCCCTTTAAATCAAAGAACATAACCACTGTTTCGTTGCTCTCACTGACTCCAGAACATCTGAAGGCAGCAGCTCAAGTTCCAAGCACACGCTCCAGATTCAAGGTAAGTTTTGCTGACTTTGCATCTTTTCATTCAGAACATCCTTAAATATGTAAATATCATAGTATTGATGTTGTCCATATCATTGCATAAGTAAAAAAACTATGGACCAAAACTTCTTGAATAAAGCTAGGATCAGAATTAGAATTAGAACTTCTATAAATTGTTGTGCTTTTATCCTTCTGATTTGCTGTTAAGAACTGAATAAATTGCTGATATGCTGATTAATATGTGGAAAGTGTTGAAATGTAACACAGAACTTCTGAGTTTCTCTTTACTATTTTAACACGAAAACTTCTAGGATTTCTTATTGTTTCAACACAGAACTTCTGATTTTCACTCACTATTTAACACAACACAACTTCAGATTTTCACTCATTATTTAGCACAACACAGAACTTCTGAGTTCTTCTCACTGTTTTAACACAACAAAATTCCTAGGTTTTTGCACTATTATGATACGGTAACAAAACTTCTGACTTTTTACTCACTGCTAACACAACATAAAACTTTTGACTTTTCACCCACTGTTTAACACGGCACAAAACTTCTTACATTTTGCTCACTGTCTAAACACCACCCAAAACCTCTGTTTTCTTTCCCTCTAACGTTTCTTGTAGAACCTCAGAGTGTATCAATCTAGAACTTCTGATTCCCATTGATGTTTAATTGTGAGTCACAGCGCATCTGGCATCAGAACTTTTGATCCCTTTTGTTTTTCTTGCAGCAGCATGCTGATTCTATCTCTCATTATTTTCCCTTTTTTATCATTTTCAATATCAATACTCTTTTTATTAATATAAAAAAGACATAGAAATATTTCCTTTTTATTAATTAATTAATTTATTTTTTTATTCATTAAGACGAAAAACCATTTTTAAAACAAGTCCTTTTCTTCTTATATTGTACATTTAAATATGTTTGTAATAGTTAAATAGGATTTAAATTCTTGCAACCCCCATTCATAAACTTATACCCCCATCCTCTAAAGCGTTGTAATAGTGTAGGACATTTAAATTCCATAATTTACCGTTTTCAATATTATTGCTAGTAATTAGGGTTTGTATGGAAAGATAAAACTAATGCTTAGAAAACCCTAATTAAAAGACAAAACAATGCATGTAAATCAATACACTTGCACACTTACACCCTTAGGGTAAATCCACTTGGTTGCCTTATGAAAATGGCCATATTATGCATGTGAGGTATCTTCGCAAAAGCGATAAAAAAATACAAGATCATAGTCCCTCGATGACGCTATCAAAGTTGCCTTTCAAAAATGATCTTAGTCCCTAAACAAAATGCTAAGATATCTTATAACATTGCTAATCATGGCTATATGATGACCCACACCCGTCCCTTTACATCCAAAGATAGGGTTTCTTACCAAATCAATGGTAAGATAACAATATCAAAGGAAAGAGGAAATAAATATGAAAGACTTTTGAGTAGGTAGAATGTTCCTAGTCGCTTGCTCATTTTCAAACCAAAAACATCCTTGCTATTTTCAAAACAAACACCAACACTTTCAAAAACATCTTTCAAACTTAAAAACATTATCCAAAGATCAACACTTTGTATACATTCTTACGAACGAGAATCATTACAAAGCTTGCCTAAACGATGATGCCTTTTCAAAATACTTTCAAAAACAACACAAAGCACATCTTCAAACAAAAGAAAGTGATCTAGCAAGTAACTAAGAGCCCGTAGATAACTACAGATGAAAAGGTTGCTAATACCTCCCCTTTTCATAATCTACCCCCCGAACTCAAGAAAACATCTCAAAGGTCTTTCCTGTTCTTTTCAGCCTTTCCTTTTGGATAAAAGAAAAGTCGGTGGCGACTCTTGCTAACTGCAACATTTGCGATCAAATGCAAAACAACCAAGTCAGTTCTCCCACCGCGTTACAGACGTCACTTCCATGAAACCTACATTAAACTATTTCATTACCTCAACTTTTGTTTTCTCAGACATATCTAGCTGCATGCGTCGAAACTTTTGCTTGACCGGAGGATAACCTTCCTTCATTGACAGACGATGAATTACGATATAAGTGTCAAGTCCCGGCATATCTTCATATGACTAAGCGAACACCTCAACATATTCGTGCAACATCTGTACCAATCTGCTCTTGAAACTGTCTTCCAAGTTGGCGCCGATCTTGACTTCCCTCTTATCTGTCTCAGTACCTAGGTTGATCACTTCAACTGGTTCCTCGTGCGGTTGACAGACATTTTCCTCTTGTATTATAAGTCTGGCGAGTTCCCCAGGTATTTCTCAATCCTCTTCACCTTCGTCTTCAGCTTGGTAGATTAGATGTTCAAAGTCATAGATGGCAATAGCAGAATTACTATCAATGAGATCTGAAGTGGATGTGGATCTGCAAGTGTGTGTGTGTGCATGTAAGGTCACATGGCTATTTGAAAATGCAATAAAGTAAGAAAAAGATAGAGAGCACAAAACTTGAATGCAAAATATTCCAATGTTTTTTCATTAAAATGAGTATATGGCATAGGAAAATGACAAACCCTTAACAAATGGGCCATTGTGCCCCGGGCAAGGCATATGGCTTAAAGTCATTATTTTAATGGGAATTACAAATAAATTTCTCTAAGTAATAAAAATAGGAAATGGTAGTTACTCCTGGCTGAAGGAGATTGGGATGAAGTCCTTGGTCTGCCAATTGTTGAGTTCTCCACTAGCAGTTGGGTATATCCAGTCGTCCCAGTCACCGTCACTTCAGAGTCTTCAAGAGAATTAACTTCATTATTGCTAATATGGAGAGGCGGTTTCCCTGCACGAGCATGTCGAACCTCTTTTTAAGATTTGGAAGTGAAGCCCAACCCAAATTTGTTTGACTATTATGGGATATCAGGAAGTTGTCCCCAAATGGTGCAACCTCTGTCTTCAACTACGACACAAGCATCTTTGAGAGAGGCTATCCTTGGTGTATCTTTAGCAGCTTTGGGAGTGACATGAGTGGTCTTGGCAATAACAATCATGGGAGGGACCACTTCAAATACTTGACAGAGGGTTTCAACGAATTCGCCATCCATTTTAACATATTTGAAGGAATTCAAATGACTGATCATGAACTCTTCTTCCCCACAGACTGTGACAATTTTTCCTTTAACCGAGTACTTTAGATTTTGATGTAAAGTGGAGGTGACCGCCCCTGCCCCATGAATCCATGGGCGTCCGAGTAGGCAAGAATAAGTCAGACGGATGTCCATCACATATAATGTTGAGTTGAAGACTTGAGACCCCAACCTTGATAGGGAGATCAACCTCTTCATGGACCATTCTCTTTGATCCGTCAAAAGCTCTCACCACAATGTCACTAGGTTCCAGCACTAAACCTTCACAGTCCAACCTATCCAGTATCCACTAACACATGTGCTAAAGTGGTTCCTTTACACTCGATGGAAACATGCAGAGCTTTGTTGTGATCCTTCCCAGCCAGGGTAAAATCTGCATCCGAAAATCCCAAATTATTGTCTGCTGTCAGGCTTGCTACGCAGTTTTCAAATTGGTCGGCCGTAGTTTCTTGTGGGACATGTGCATTTTTCAGGAATTTTAACAGTGCTTAGGCATGTTCCTCGGAGCATAGCAACAAAGACAACATGTAAATATTCGAGGGTGCCTGCCCCAACTGTTCCACTATCTTATAGTCACCTTTTCAAATAATTTTTAAAATCTCCTCCATCTCTTGGGTAGATGGGTCCTCAATGGTAATATCTTTTGTAGGCGCCTCCGTCCCAGCAGGCCCAGTAATTTTTTCCTTTCCTCAAGTATCAGCAACAAGTTTAACAGCGGTAATACGAATGGGTGTAGTAGTGATTGTCATAGGTGAAATCTATGGAGAGAAGATCCTCCCCTTCCTAGTAACTTTACTTGATCCAACAATGTTTGTAATGTCAGCAGTTTCATCTTTGAAAATCCATGAATCTTGTTTGATACCATGGTAATACACTTTCGCCCCATAATTCCAGGCCATAACCTTATCAGAAGAGTAGGGGACCGGCCCTGCTGTGGTGATAATTAATGAAGCTATTCTTGGTTCAGCGTGAATCATAATAGGACCTTTGGAGGTGATCCTAATAGGAGTGTTTGAAATGGAAATGATGGACACGTCTTCAAACTCTTGAGATACACTTTGGGTCAAAATTTTCACAAATGGAGTTTTCTCAAATAGAATTTCATGGCTATCCATCAGGTGTTGGACACCTTTCTTCATCCATGTACAACCAATAACTTATACAACACAATGGTGGCAGTCTTCAAAACAACCTAGAAATACGCCGGCTTTTAGCAAATTCTTTTTAATAGTATTCAAAGGAGTGGTCAAATCTTTGATAGAGGAAACAAAAGAGACATCTTCAATAGAATTGACACCCTTACCATGATTAGGCATGGGTACAGTGATCACATTGGGAGTTGGTGGAGGATCGAATTCAATAGTCTTGTTATCAATCAGGTCTTGGATTTTATTCCTCAGAGACCAATAATCATTGGCATCATGTCTGAGACTATTTGAATGGTAAACATATTTTGCATTGGGATTGTATTTAGGATAGGAGGTATCATGGTTTTGGGAAGGATCCCTTAATGTAACCAGCTCCGCTTTTAGTAAGTGCTGGAACGCTTGAGACAGTGACATATTGATCTTAGTATACTACCTTTCTTAAAATTCCGTCCTATGCCTATACCCTTGTTGTTGAATAGATGTAGGATTGGAAATTAAAATTGTCCCTACTGAATGATGGCGGTCCTTCATAGCATGGCTCCTTTTCCCGTACATGACATTAGTTTGCTTTTTTCTAGGAAATAGTTTTTTCACAACATTAGAGACGGAGGCCATGGGTATCTTCCCGCTTTTGATCCCGCTTTTGACCCTTTCACCATTCAAGATCAACTCAGTAAATCAAGATGATGAACTTCTAATCAGTAAATTGAAGAAAGTACCAGTTAGTGTTCACATAAACATGTCTACCAATTCTCTATCAGTTAAAGGTGGCTGCACCCTGCCGGCCAAGTCTCTCCATTTTTGGGCATATTCCTTGAAACCCTCATTTGAACCCATGGTCATGCCTTGTAATTGCACTCCGGTCGGTGCAAGATCGGTGTTATATTGATATTGGCGGTAAAAGACGACATCCAAATCCTCCAAAGTATGGATATTGGTCCCTTCCAATTGGTAAAACCACTCCAACTGCGTTCCAGATAGACTTTCTTGGAAAAAGTGCACCCATAGTTTCCTATCAGCGGTATGCGGATGGATCTTACAGAAATAGGATCTTAGATTAAGCTTTGGACATGAGACACTATCATACTTGGAAAAGATAGGGATCTTGAATTTATGGGGAATGACTACCCCAGGTACCAAACCCAAGTATCCAAAGTCCAAGCCAGACACAACTTGGATCTCTACAGCCTTTAGTTTGTCTTCTACTTACTTCTATTTATCGTCAGCCGGTGGGTATTTCTCATCAGAATTATCCTCGTCTTCAGAGATTTGATTGTTTCTAACCCTGACATGGGTGCTTCTAGCATCTTCATATTGATTATCACCCTCCTAAGAGGAAACCTCTTCAATTTGAACTTGTCGAGCAGGGCCTTTGAACCTCTTCCCCATGTTGATTACAACTTTCTTCTTGGTCTTCTTCTTCATGATAAGAAGCGCCATCATTTCTTACTGCCCCTTTGCTAAGTTGAACAAAGTCTCTTGGAATTGAGAGTGTTGAGTCTAGAAGTCCTTGATAGTTTTCTCGAGATCCATGTTATACTAAAATAAACAGTAAAAAGATGAGGAAACCTGTGTCGAAAAACCTGCTTATGATATGATGCATGTTATACGGATGCAATGTTTTCAAGGACTTTAAGGAATTTATATTTTCCAGATAAAGAGAAGACAAAATAACAATTGCATTAATAAGTTCCAGAATTGCAAATTCCTCTTGGGCTTACAGCAAAAAGGTCTTAAAGAGACGACAAACTAAACTCCTAAAACAAAAGACTCAAGTCTCCCACTGGCACATCCTCTTTGGTGCAATATAAGCATTCAGTCTCCGCTCCTCGTGAAGTTGCCTTGTGAGCTCTATCACTTTTTTCTCGCTTTCATAAAATCGAGCTTCAAAGGTGTCACGTCCCCCCTTGAGTTGGATCCACGATCTCTGCAATTCCTCGAGGTCGGTAGGCATGTCAGGATGGAGAATGGTATAAGGAACATCCCCTTCGGCAACTGGTTCTATCATCACAGGTAGGATGGCTGGATATGGCATCATGATATTTTGAGCGAGAGCTCACACCCATTTGAGATAAGGCTCCAAAGTAATAGAGTTCTTATTCCCCAAAGTTTTGATATCAACCTTGTTTACCATGCCCCAAGATCATATAAATCTTTGATGATAACCTTGGACATCGCTTTCATAGTCGAACATAATACCTTGAATGAGTGCTTTATGAGGACCATTCCTTTGAGCGTAACTAAACTGTCGTAGAGCCAAAGAAGGGTTGTATGTAATACCTCCTCTAATGCCCATGAGTGGAACATTAGGGAATTCACCACAATGGTCAATAATGGTAACATTCTCCAAAGATTGGGAACACCAATGAGTATCCGAGTGTGAAAGTGACATCATCCTTTGGGACCACCCCAAGCCTTGTTCATTCTTCAAAACAGATTGAGGAAGGTGAGAAATAAACCACTTAGACATCAATGGTATGAAACACATAAGGACCCCTCTTCTCTTCATGATACGAGTGTGAAGAGAGTGCAAAATGTCTCCGAGCAAAGCAGGCACGAGGTTACGAGAGAGAAAATTTTTGACTGCATTCAAAGCTATAAGTTGGTATGGATTAGGGAACAATACCAACCCGTAGATTAGAAGAGCCAAAATTTCTTAAAAAGCTTGCAAATCTAAGGCTTCCCAAAACTGTTGAGCTTTTTCTATCATAAACTTGGCTATGAAACCCTTGACTCTGCTCCTTGTCTCCAATTTATCCATAATGTCAGATTGTTACAAATGTAAGGCTGATGCGATCTCCTCATGTCAAGGCTCTTTCTCTAGACAGGTGAAAGGCATTTTATCAAGAATAGGCACTCCCAATAGTTGATAAAACTCTTCCGTTGTCGGCACCAATTGATAATCAGCAAATGTAAAACAATGATGTTTAGGATCAAAGAATTAAAAGAGCACACCCATCATTTTCTCTTTAAAGCTTGAGGTGGCTAAGTTGAGAATTCGACCATATCTTTGGGTGAACAGAGAATTCTCAAGAACCCTTGACGCTAACTATGTGAGTTGAGGAGGCACCTTTACGAAGCCGATTCAGATGGTTTTTCTGCGAGTGGAATCCATATCCTACAAAACAGAACAAAGATAAATCCCAAGGTCCTTGAAGTGATCAGTGCAAATGCTATGGCATGATGTCATGATGTTATGTACAAATAATAATATACAAGCAAAGCAATCAAGTCCTTAAGTTTAGGCTTGCATGGGGTTTATGGGTAAGTACCCTCTTGAAGTTTAGTTGGTTCAACCTGTCCTAGCAAAAGTAATCAGGTTCTAGGGAATCTCAATATCATTTGATCTTTCTTCATTTGGAATTATCTCAGCACAATCAATCTTTTCTTGCGGTCGAAATATTCAAAATTCTGATCTCAATGAGCGTAGTATTGAGTATCAACCAATCTTCAGCTTTCCACTGAATCCGGCTATCTCACTACTTCCTAATGGCCAAGTTATTCAACTAAAGGTTCTACGGTCAGTTAGTGCTTCATGACACCACATAGCGGCCCTGTATTCTCCTTGATTCAACACAAAGGATATCGGTACCAACAAATGTGTCACACTAACATAGCTATTGTCTCAACCATATCAATATATGTCGTACAGTCTCCATAATCTATTGCTACTTACCTAATAATATTCCTAGATTTGAGTAGAGGATTTATACAAAACCCAAGCACCCTTTTAAGAGTAAAGCAAGCAAGTCAAACATTGAAAGCATTTAAATGTGAACTAATCTCTAAGGTAACCCCACTTTTAAGTACAAATCCCCAGCAGAGTCGCCATTTCTGTAATACGGCGGGAGAACTAACTTGGGTGTTTTGCGTTTTATCATAATTGTTGCGGATAGCAAGAGTCACCACCAACTTTTCTTTTATACAATAAAGGAAAGGGTGAAAAGAATAAGAAAGACCTTTTGAGAATTTTCTTGAGTTCGGGGGGTAGGTTATGAAAAGGGAAGGTGTTAGCACCCTTTTCATTCGTAGTTATCTACGGGCTCTTATTGGCTAGCTCATTTTGAGAATGCTTTGTAAATGTTTTTGTGCTTGGTGTAAGTTTGAAAATATTTTGAAAATGCCTTTGTTTCAGCAAAATTTGTAATGATTCTTGTTTCAGAGAGAATGTATACAAAGTGTTGACTTTTGAAAATATTTCATAAAGGTGTCGGTGTGTTTGAAAAGATTTTGAAAACGCCTTTGTTTCGGCAAACTTTGTAATGATTCTTGTTTCGGAGAGAATGTATACAAAGTGTTGGTTTTGAAAATAGTTCAAAGAGATGTTTGTTTTTGGAAAGATGTTTTGAAAGTGCGAGTGTGGAAATGGTTTTAGTTTGTGAGAAACAACTATGAGCGTTCTACCTACTCGACAGGAAGTCTTTGTTCTTTTCCTCCTCCTTTAGATAGTGTTATCTTACCATTAGTTAGTAAGAAACCATATCATTGGATGTGAAGGGACGGGCATGGGTCATCGTACAGTCATAGAAGGCAACATTGTAGGATACCTTAGCAATTTATTTGTAAGGGTCTAAGATCGTTTATTGAAGGCAGCGTCGAAGGATCATCGAGGGACTACGATCTTGTAATCGAGAGTCTTTGCTAAAGTATCCCATGTTCGAGGGACATGACTGTTTTTATCCAAAGGCAATAAGTGTGGGTTACCCTAGAGGTTCAAGTGTGCAAAGTCCTATGCTAACCCTAATTACTAGCAATAATATGGAAATCGATAAATTGCGGAATAAAAGTCCTATGCTATTACAATACTTTCGGGGATGGGAGATACAAATTTACAAAGGGGGATGACAAGTAAAAATAAACCCTAATTACTATTACAAGGATTTGACAATTACATAACTTATAATGCAAAATAGTAAAATGCACAAGGAAATGTAAAATGAAGGGAAATTATTTTTTAGGTTTTTTGATAGAAAAGGTTTTTTTAGTTTCAATTACTTGAAGAAAAAACCTAGGTCTAAGTTAACTTAAAAAAAGAAAACTAATTGTTTAGAAAAATATTTTGATGTTTCATTTAGAAAATGGTTTTATGGTGTTAGGTCATCTCTAAGCAATGTGATATGTCCAAAATAACCTAAAAAATCTGAAAATTAAGAAATTTGGTGCCTGAGCTGAAACGGGTCGTGTCAGTGGACACGAGCACCCATGTCAGGACTTGTCCCTGGCTTCTCTGCATATTTTCGTTCCATCCAAATTGACACGGTCTGTGTCATGTGACACGAGCACCCGTGTCAGCCCCTGTTCTGCTTGCTTTTGCACGTCTCTGAACCAGTTGAGTTGACACGGGCCGTGTCGTGTGACACGAGCAACTGTGTCAAGGCCTGCCCTGTATTTTTGTTAAGTTTTCAACCCAGCTGAGCTGACACGAGCCGTGTTGTGTGACACGGGCACCCGTGTCAGCCCTTGGCCTAGCTTTTTGCTATGTTTTTTCTTGGATCTGTCCTGTTGTATCTTTTTGAAAATGAAAGCAAATGACATATAGATAAAGATATTACAGTTTGAGAAATTTTACCTCTTGAAGCGAAAACTTTAGAATATGTACAAACGTTTTCGGGAGCAAAGTGGTGATTGATCAAGCTCCTTTGGACCTTCTTGAAGTTGTTCTGATCCTCACTTTATGCTGAAAGTTGCTGAATCACTCCAACCAAGTCAAGTTGCAAAGTACCGTTTTTGAGTTTTGAAGATGGTGATAATGATGTTACAGAAGTTGTTCTTGTATTTGAACAACTTCTATATGATGTATGTGAAGTATTTGGATGGTTTGTTTAGGTAAAACTTGCAAGGTGTGATAGGTTCAAAGGTTTGGATTTCAAAGCTCAAAATGGAGGTTTTTATGGATAGTTCTGGTTTTTTGAGAGTATATGATTTTTGAGGGCTTGTTCATCCCATTTTTTTATCTTGTAAATTATCTCTCTATTTAGAGGCAAGAGATTTTAAGACAAGGGTTAATCATATTTTCAAAGTCACATGTTGTGGCTAGGTTGGGTTGTAAGTGAGAGTTCATGACTTTTCATAGTTCCAATGTGGGCATGGCTTATTTTTTAGGAGTGCTTTGCAGGTTATAGATGGTTGCTTCTTGCTTTGACATTGTGTATGTGCAGAAGAAACCATTGAGACGCTCAAGGAGTTGACACTGTGATTAAAGCATACTTTTCAAGAATGACAATGGTGCCTTTGTGCGAAAAATGGAAAGATCACTTAGACAATGCTTAAACCAAATGGACCATAGCTTAAAATTTTGTGTAAGCATTAAATTATGGTGATATTTACAAGTTAGATGGCCTGCAACATAAGATTATACAGCATAACATGTAGTTTGGGTTATGTGTTCTTCACCAAAATGACATGTAACTCAAGAATGGATAATAACCAAAATGCCAAGGATAGTAACCAAATATTTTTGAAGATGCCTAATAACCAACTTAAACAATAAAAAACTTTAAGGTTACTTGGACTATTTGGTTACTATCCTTGGCATTTTGGAGTTATGGACTTCTTAGACTTAAGAGTAGAGACCTTGACCACCCTTGGGACCTTGTGACTTCTATTGTTATTTTGTCTGGAGTTCTTGGGGTTTATCCTAAGACATTGGGTTGTTTGTTTTTCTTTGTGTGCAGGTTATTCTGATTATGTGCTTTATCTGTGATTGAGAATTTATCTGTATACAACCGTTACTCTGCCCAATTTTTGTAAAGACTTAATGCATTTGAAGTTTGGTTTTCTCAAGAGGTTTAATATCTTTGCTTGTTTAGTTTCAAATCCAAAGGATGAGAATACTACATTGAATCATTGTGTCAAGTGTTGGATTCTTGTTGCTTAGACGGTTCTTTTTCCCTAGCTTTTACCTTATGCTTTAGGATAGTCCCTTCATCTCCTCCCATCTTCTTTAATTTCAAAAATCTTCTCCCTCCTTTTAAAAACTCTTCATGTTTTCTAAACTTGAATCGCTTTCACAATAAAACTTGGACTTAGGTCCATGCATTTTCAAAAATCTTTTCTTAATCAAACTTTAACCAACTTAATCATACTTTGAAATTTTTTGTGAGAAGACTAAAAGTCAATCAATCTCATTCAAACCATTTTTCCATTTTGGCTTTTTACTTTAAAATTTTCTCAAAAGGTTAGACTCTTGTCGATCCTTGTAGTGATGCAAGCTACTATACTTATACGATAAATAATGAAGTGAGATATTTTCCACTTGAGTGTTGAGCAAGGCTTTGTTGATGTTAAAATCCAAGCTATATCTTCCACTTTGAGATGACGCAAATTCTCCTTTCTCATAATCGTGGGTAGTAAGTATGTTTTCCACTCGGATAAGACGATGATGTCTCGTCTCTTAAAATTAATCATCACACTTGTGTTTTAAAAATTTTAAAGGTGAACTACGGGTACCCTGATCCCCTATTGCACGGAAGGTGGTATATAGGCACTAAAGGTTCACAACTGCGGCGGGTGCAAAATTGTAAAAAATACTTCTTTTCTCATCTCCACCATCTATTTTTTATACAACTCTTATAGCCAAAATACATAAATTTTCAAAGAGGTTCTTGCAGAGTACCATAGATGTTTAGAGTGTGAATACCTTCTCTTTGCATAACCAACCCCTGTACCTAGACTCTCTCCCCCTTTTTTTGGTTATTCTCTCTTTTCCTATTCCTCTGGAAACAATAAAGTGTGGTGGAAATTTTTATTTGATCTGTGCGAGTTAAGTCAATCCAATGGATTTGTCTCAACATTTCTACCGCTACAGAAACACAATAAGATCAAACAGTTACTCAACAACATGTGTAAAGCTTGCATAGACAAATGTTGCATGACGTTGGGAACATGGTGCATTTTGATAGGTTGTTCGTTGTCGACAATTACTTAGGATTACTGTTGTACCCCAAAATTTGCCCTCCTATTGTTCCACAAGAAATCACAGCTTCGGGTTTTCCCTGACTTTTCAGATTGGCGTAAGAATCAGTCAAACAGACTTTTTCTTATCAGTCTATCCAAATTAGGGTTTTCATGGACTCTGGAACAGTTCAAGCAGATTATTAGGCTTTGGTTGAGTTTGGCTCAGGGCTTGATCAGGCGGACGCTTCTTTGACAATAAATCAAGAACTAGGGTTTGTGCGCGCATTCTCAGAAAGAATTAATCCTACAGTTCTTTTCAATTTACTCTGAGATATGGATTGAGGCTTCTGATTGAGAGTTTGCAGTGTTTGATTTAATCAGTAAAAGGGATAAGCATATGGATGTTTGTTTGATTAAGTGTGCATTGCTTATGTTTAATTGAGACGCCAGGTTTATTATTGATTGCAAGACTACAGTGTTTATTAATTATTTATTTTTTCTAAGTCAGAATAATTGGATATACTTCCAGTTATTTTAATTCAAGAAAGTTTAAATAATTAAATAGACAATTGAAATAAAGAAGATATCTGACAAAAATACTTTTATTTATTTTTAATTATTTGTACAAGTGTTATTTAAATACAGTAATTATTTACAAGTATTTATAATAATATTTATTACAATGATTAAAAGTAAAATAAAATTGCATCCTAATTTTTCTAAGTCTTCATCTTCTACTGATGCTCCCCATTGCCCAATTAATTTTTATCTGCAAAAACAAAGAAAAGAGAAGAAGTCAATACAAATGAATTTAAAAAAAAGCAGACATATATTAAAAAAAACTCATCATTAAAGATTTTGGCCGGAATCAGTTTATTCGTCCTCTCTGCAAATCGCAAGAAGATGTTTCTTCTTGGTTCACAAAGAGGAAAGCAATTTATTTGCAAGCATGTGAATTATTTTGCAAAAAATGCCTAAAGCTGCATAAATTCAAAATTGCAAAGTGTCAACAAGTTCAAACAAACTGCATATGCCAAACAAGTGTGCGAATAGCCAAGTTACAGTTACAAAGGCAAACTAAGTTGTCCAAGGCAAACTGAATGTCAAAACAAGCTGTCAAATGGCCAACTAAAGTCACAATGTCAACTAAGCAAAACTGTCAAAAGCGGTCAACAAGCACAAAAGCAAGGCAGAAAATTTGGAAGTATGCAGAGGAGAGACAAATGCAAACAAGCTTATGAAAGAATGCTTTTTATCCATCATTTTCCAGGCCAAAGTCTTTTCAGAAAAATAGATATTCTAAGCAAATATGTGCTTCCTGTGGAGAGAGAAAAAGAGAAAAGTAGCAGGCTTACAGTTTTCCAGGCAGGCCTAAGGATAAGTATAGAAAAATCAGAATACTGTCAGAGGGGGGGCAGAACACATACAGGAAAAGATATCACAAAAAATTGTAAACCTCAAGCCTTGCAACCTGCTCAAGCATTGGCATTCCAAGGCTTACTTGAAAAAACAAGCCTGAAGCCTGTACCAAGGGGACCTGCCTGCATAATACCAGAAGGAGAAGCCAAAAGCAAAGGCAAACAAATTCAAAAACTTGTTAAAAAACAAACAGCCTGCCTACAAAACAAAGGG
This sequence comes from Vicia faba, assembly GCA_948472305.1. Classification (NCBI taxonomy): domain Eukaryota; kingdom Viridiplantae; phylum Streptophyta; class Magnoliopsida; order Fabales; family Fabaceae; genus Vicia; species Vicia faba. The sequence goes on from CATIWC010000281.1 coordinate 87,014, forward strand.
AACGAGTTCACAAAAAAAAAGATATAAACTCCTGCCTTCCAATTTACAGCAAGACAAGCCTAAGCAAGCAAAACTACATTGAAACATTCAAGTCAAAACTATCTCAAACCTGTTTCAAACACAGAACCATAAGCCTAAACCTTAAGCCTTTCCAACATCCTGCCTGTTCCAAAACAATCAATACAAACATTCAACCACCAAACTGTAACAGCCTAACATGCATCAACACAAGCCATACGAGCCTGAAAAATAAACCTCCTGCCTTTCAACTTACAAGCCAATAGGCCTGTAAGTTACAAGACCCAGCATTCAAAAACCAGAAAGCCAAAGCCAAAACACAAGCCTGTACCAATACAGCATAAACCCCAACAAACTGTACAACTTTAACAGATCCAAATATCCAGAACCAACATGTCAAGCAACTAAAACTCAGCATCAAACACTAAAGCAACAAACCAATTCAAAACTCTCAGAACCGGCGTTCATCATTGAGTAGCCAAACCAAAAAAGAGAGGAAAAGAAGCAAATAGGCAAGCGTTTTCAGATTTTACAAGCATCATCACTAAACGAGGGAATAAAGATAAAGGTACCAGATTTCCAAGCTAGCTCATCAGCTTCATACTCCCTCCGCCTGGCCGCCTGAGGACACCTCCTATCTCCTCCTCTGTCTCCAAAGGCCAGCAATGGTATAAATTTCCTTCTCCCTTTTCTTTTTACATCTCACAAGACACAGATAATAACACAATAAAGATCAGGACATAAAAAAGCTAAAAACATGCATAGTATTCAAAACCTAAAACGTAAAAAAGGAAAAAAAATCGTTACCCTCTTTGAAGTACCGCCTTGAGCAAGCCGTGAAGAGAGGATAAGCTGGAGGTTGCGTCCGGTGGCCAGGCGGGGAAGGATTAAGTCAGAAGCTTGGCTCAAGAAGACGAAGAGGAGAAGAAGATAAGCGGCGCCGCTCTAGCCTGTAAACCCTTGTTTCTGAAAAAACTCATTCAACCTTAAAACAAAATTGTCAAAACCACCTTGGGCCGGTTCCCCTTTTGCAAAACACCAAGTCCATCAGAATCTGGAACGCACCCCCTTTCCCTTTATTTTCTTGAATCTATTTTGTTTTCTCATTTTGGGCCAAGTTCAGACCCCCCCAAGCCCATTTGATTTCTTTCTTTTTATTTATTTTCTAGATTTATAAATCAATCTTTTTTTATTATTTCTTCCTTTTTTATACATGACTTAATTTAATTCTTTTATTAAGTGAAAACAATATATTGAATTTTTGTATAAAAATGTTTTAATAGTCTTTTTTTTCTATTTTATTCATCACATTTTAAAAAATATGTAAAAAATAGATTTGCTTTAATAAGTTAAAATATTTTTCCTTTAAGAACTCCTTGTATAAAACATTAATAAAATACATAAAAAAATAGTTTTTTTTTAGGTTGAATATTCCTTTTTTTTTTAAAAACTTTTGTTTGTACATATTTAACAAAAACTCAAAAATAAATAAAATACTTAATATTGCATTAAGTTAACATACTTTTCTCACTTGTAAATAATCACATACACTTTCACAAATATTTTTGATACATTGCTTTTATTCTTATACATTGATACATGTTACATTGAGAATGCGATTCAACTTGGTTGTAAATATTATTCAGACACTATTATTCCGACAAGTTTCATCCCCCATTTGTAAATAATTGTACCCCCATCCCCGGATACTTATTTGTAATAGTTTAGGACTTTAAATTCCCGCAATTTATCGCTTTCAATTATACCATGTTTAGACCTAGGGTTTGTATGTAAATAAAATCAACCGCTAGATAACCTAACACAAAATAAATGCATGAAAATCAATACACCAATCACACTTGCACCCCTAGGGTAATCCCACTCGTTGCCTTCCAAAATGGGCCATGCTTGCATGTTGAGTATCTTTGGCAAAACAAAACAAATCAAATGATCATAGTCCCTCGACGACGCTTTCGAAGTTGCCTAAACAAAATGATCATAGCCCCTACAAGCAAAATTGCCAAAGACACTTGGCACCATTGCATTCATGGTCTAAACGATGACCCGTGCCCGTCCCATTAACATCCTAACACAAGATTGTCCACCAAATACAATGGTGGAACAATACTGTTAAAAGGATTAAAACATGAGAAAAATCTTTGAGTAAATTTAGGGGTAGACAACTCTTAGTTACTTGATCAAACTTGCAAAACACACTTGCCTACTTTCAAAACACACTCCACAACACACTTTTAAAACAACTTTCAAAACCTTGAAACATCTTTTCAAAAAGACACATACCTTTGTAAAACATTCGAGTAAAGAATTGTTACAACGGTTGCCTAGACAAGGCATCTTTTTTCAAAACATTTTCAAAACCATACACACAAAGCACCATTTCAAGCAATTGAAAATCAAGGCAAGTGATCTAAAATAAGTAACTAAGAGCCCATGGATAACTGTGATCGGTGGATCTGGAACTGACTGTTTAACGATGGTTCGCGAAATGTCACGGAAGCAAGAGTCGCCACCGTCTTTTATTTTCTCCAAATGGAAAGAACAAAAGCACAGAAAAATTCCTTATAGAGATTGCTCTCGGTTCGGGAGGTAGATTTATAGAAAGGGAAGGTGTTAGCACCCTTTCTATCCATGGTTATCCATGGGCTCTTAGATACTTGCTCACTTGTGTTTTCAAAATTGTTTGTTTGCTTTTCAATTGTGGGTTTTAAAAAGTTTCTTTGAAAAATTTCAGTTCGACTCTTGTATCAGTCCTCAAGAGTGTTTGAAAAATTGCTTTCGAAAGCTTTTTGAAAGGTGTCGGTGTGAAAAGAAGTGTTTCATTTGTTTTGAAATTAGAGCAAGTATCTAGAGTCATCTACCTACCCTAAGGAATTCGTCTGTGTAAATATCCTTAAAGTAGTGCCATCCCACCATTGAGAGGTAGGTAGCACCACCGTTGGAGGTGTTCGGGTCAATTCGAGGGTTCGGGACATGGTGATCACCGGAGCAATGGGAAGACACCTTAGAAGCTACCCTCATGCCATGTTCATGGACATGAGGACTTACTAAAACGTCCTCTACTCGACGACCACCTTTCGAGGGGCAAGGCAACAGTGAGGCGTACCCTAGGGGTGGTGTGTGATTTGTGTGTCGTTTTCAATTATGTTTATCTTGTTCATGCATTGGTGATATACGCGTTGCTTTTATTTTGGCATTCATTCTTTCATGCAAATTATTAACAGTTAAAAGGTGCGGAATTAAAAGTCCTATGCTATTACAAAGGCGCGAGTCTACATCGCCAAATTAATCCAAGACCCAATTTGTATAAAATAAAAATGCGGAAAGATAAACGTCTAATTAATCTATTACACGACTTTGGGATAAATACATTATATTTACAAAAAGAAATAAAAGTAAAATGCGAGAAGAAGTAAAATCGGGAATGCGAGGGCGTTGGACCCTTTTAAGGAAATTAAATTATAATTAATAAATTAATTAAGTTAAATGAGAAAAGGAAATTATTTTTGAGTTTTTTGTATTTATGGAATTTAGTAAGAAAATTAAATGAAATTAAAACCCTAATTCTAAACTATTTTTAATTTGTTAAAAAAATGTTTAAATTTGACCTAATTTTAATTAATTATTTACATGGCAATTTATTTACAAAAAATAATTAATTATTAAATATGGTAAAAAAGGAAAAAAACAGAAATAAAAGTATAAAACCCTAATTCTACATTTTTTAGTTTATTACAAAAATATTAAAATTTAAAACCTAGAATTAGAACTAAATTAATTGTTACATTTATTTACAAAACTATTAAATAAAATATTTTTGTTTTTGTCTTTTCTGATTTTTTTTGTTATTTTGTTATGTAAATTAATTTAAAGAATTAAAATAAAACTAAATAAAACAAATAAAATAGAAAAAATAAAAAGAATGATAAATAGAATGCAAACCAATGGGGGTGTTGACCCCAATTATGGAGGTATTTTCCAGCACTTTTGGCCCATTTGAAGGAGGCCTGGTTGACTTCTCTGGGATGCGTGTGGCTCCATTGACCTATGCACATGGTGGTCTGCAACTTCTGACCACTAGATTGATCTTATGGGGCGCGTGGCACGCTTTGAGAGTGGATGTATGGTGAACCCCTGTAAAGCACGTTGCGTAGGAACATGGAAAACAAAATAATATTGAGAAGGGAGGGGACCTGGGAATCGAACCCAGGTCCCAATGCTTACCAAGCCTTTTGTCCACCAACTGAGCCATTAGCGCGTTTGTAATATAATATGACAAATAAACAACATAATGTAAAACAATGATTAGTGGTGTTTTTCGCGCGAAATTCAAACGCGCCTGTGAGCAATGGACACGTCCTCCATCTTCTTCATGCTGCCTGCAAAATAAAAAGAGATAGCGGGGGTTTTAAACCCCCACTAAATGGTAAACGTGAAAATAGCGAATAGGCCCTGGTTTATCATAAATTGATCGCAAGGTATGGAATTGATTAGTCATGAGCTTCTGGTTTCAATGGTGTGGGTCTGGCGTCTCAATTTTTCCTGAAGAGGAAAGCCCTAATTTTACAGCTTTGAAACCCTAACGAGCTCCAATGGCAACTTTGCATATAGGCTATAAAAACTCAATTAAACAATATCAATAGACTCAGAAGGTCCATGTTAGTACAAAACAACAATCAAAATGTATGGAACATGCCCAGAAATTCAAATACGATTATGCATAAAGTATGAGGAATTTTGACTTCTATATACCAATTCTTGATGCTAGAAGCGTGGAAAAGGATTCAGTTAGGTTCCTTGATGCCTTGGCAAGCTATTGGAATCCTTATTTCGCTTTGAATTGCACTCTATGTGTGTTTTCAGTTTTCAACTTTTTCACAAAAAATGCAAAAAGTGTATGAGGTCTGAGGCGCAGCTTGGAGGTTGTATGCATTAGGGTTGTGATCAGCTTAAGTATGCCAATGGATTAGGGTAAGAATTCAAGCCAAAAGATCAATGTTTTGATGAATCAAATATTTGATTTTTAATGAAATCCTTTCAAATCTTTTCCATGTGCTTTTGATACCAATCATGGCCAAACCTTTCCAAATTGGGTGTGCACGAATCTTGAGGTTTTATTGGAAAGAATATGCTGTAAAAAGGGATTAAAAAACATGGTTTTCTATTTTTGTCATATTTTATTTCATTAAATGAATTAATAGTGATTAAAAATTCAAATAAATAATAAAAATGATGAAATAATTCCCCTTTGGGCCAAATGGTCGTGCATAACCTTTTGATGATGATTCTTGGAAGAAAATGTGGCCCATTAGCAATTTTGAAGCATTTGAAGCAAAGTTGACTTTTCAAATTTCCCAAAAATTTCCCAACTTCCACAAGGCATATCTTGCTCAATTTGTAAGCTTTGATCATGTTCTTGGACATTTTGGAAAGGTCTCGAAGTCCTCTAACTAATTCCTTTGGTCCCATGTCATTTTGATTTACCAATCTCAAGTTATGGTCTTTGACTTAAAGTGCCTTTTTGTTGACTTTTGAAAATGAGCTATAATGTTGAGATTGATAACTTTTTGTGAGAGCATTTCTTGGACTTGAAGTATGAAGAGGAGTTGTAGGAAATTTCATTCTCTTCAAAATGAGCTTTGGATGGAATTTTTATGATAAACAATGTGGAAGTTATGCCTTGGTCAAGTTACAGTTGACTTTTTCAACTGTCCAAATATGGAAACTTTTGGATCTTGAAACTTTTTGAGCCATACCTTGAAAATCATGATCAAGCATTGATCAAATGATGTTTGTGGCTTCAAAATAAGATGTTGACCAAAAATTTGGACTTTTGACTGTCAAATGACCATTTTGCCCCTGTAGTTGACTGTTGAGCAATTAGGGTTTTTGACTGTGCAATTTTGTGCTGTAAGTCTTGAAACTTGGCATGAGGATGCTTGACAATGTTTATAAGCATGTGGGACTTGTTTGGACCCTTGGAAAACTCAACTTCTTTGTCAGAATCAAACCCTAGTTTTGACTGTTAGGAGGCCCTTGAATTGTGCAACCCTTGGGGAGATTTTGAAGCATGTTCTTTGCAAATCTTGAAGAAATATGGGAGGGAAAATTTTGGGGTACAACAGTTGCCCCTGTTCAATCTTCTTAGACCTGAGGATGCAGATTGGCTGACGTGCCTTTCGTAATCCGAAGGTGGAAGATGATTGAACACTAGAGTGCCCAGAAATTTGCGCTCACATGTTAGCAGCGTGATGGTGGGAATGGGATTACAGATGCCATTTGGAGATTAATGGATAGGATGATGGGCTTATAGATGCCATGCTAAGAGATGATGGAAGGTGGATGGGCTTATAGATGCCATCTGGGTGTCGATCGCGTAAGAGATTCCTTAGCGAGCAGTTGCGTACCTGAAAAAAGAAAGATGATTACCTGACCTGTTACAGGAGTTGGTCTTCAAACTCTTTGTATAGATGCGTCCTGACTGGTTACAGGAATTGAATCTGGAGCTTCAAACGGTGATGAACGAATCAGGGATGGTTACTATCTCAACGGGACGGTAAGAGAACCTTGGACGATTACTACCTCAACAGGAACGCTGAGAGAACCTTGGGGCGATTACTACCTCCGCAGTAACGGGGAGAGAACCATAGGCGACTTCAACCTCAACAGTAACGCTGAGAGAATCTTGGGCGACTTCAACCTCAACAGTAACGCTGAGAGAATCTTGGACGACTTCAACCTCAACAGTAACGCTGAGAGAATCTTGGGCGACTTCAACCTCAACAGTAACGCTGAGAGAATCTTGGGCGACTTCAACCTCAACAGTAACACTGAGAGAATCTTGGACGACTTCAACCTCAACAGTAACGCTGAGAGAATCTTGGGCGACTTCAACCTCAACAGTAACGCTGAGAGAATCTTGGGCGACTTCAACCTCAACAGTAACGCTGAGAGAATCTTGGACGTCTTCTACTGAGTCTTCATCAGGAAAATCTTTAGGGATTGATTTAACTGGACTAGAGAAGGCCTTTGATTGGATAAGAATCAAGAAAAATCTTAGGGTCGACTTAACTGAACCAAGCAAGGTCTTGGAATATCTTCAACTGGATAAGAAACAGGGAGATCTTAGGGTCGATCTGACTGAACCAGAGAAGGCCTTTGACTGGATAAGAATCAGGAAAATCTTAGGGTCGATTTAACTGAACCAAGCAAGGTCTTGGAATATCTTCAACTGGATAAGAAACAGGGAGATCTTAGGGTCGATCTGACTGAACCAGAGAAGGCCTTTGACTGGATAAGAATCAGGAAAATCTTAGGGTCGATTTAACTGAACCGGACAAGGTCTTGGAATATCTTCAACTGGATAAGAAACAGGGAGATCTTAGGGTCGATCTGACTGAACCAGAGAAGGCCTTTGACTGGATAAGAATCAGGAAAATCTTAGGGTCGATTTAACTGAACCAGACAAGGTCTTGGAATATCTTCAACTGGATAAGAAATAGGGAGATCTTAGGGTCGATCTGACTGAACCAGAGAAGGCCTTTGACTGGATAAGAATCAGGAAAATCTTTGGGTCGATTTAACTGAACCAGACTAAAGTCTTTGAAATATAGCTGAGAACTTAACTGGATCTTTCCTGAAAGGTAAAGGTCAGTCATATGCAAGGCATGATATGAATCAAGCGATGATGTTCTCAACATAAATGATATTTGTAAGATATGATGCGTATATGCATGCTATAATGTATGAAAATGTGATGTTTATGAATGTATCTTTTTTATCTAGGAAAGTAAATCCTTGACGGGTGCCGGGAAGTCACTCCTGGGCTGATGTTGAAGAATAGATCTTTGCTTCCGCTGGGGATGATTGTTGCAAGAATACCGGTAGGAGAAGATAACTCCGTTGGGGAATAAACTTGGCGAATAGAACACTCTGCGGGGAGAAAAGTACTCTAACGATCTTGCTGGGAAACAATACTCTGTGGGGAGAGAGGTACTTTGCTGAAATGTTGATAGTAACTTCGCTGGGGATACCATTATTGTATTGGAAGTGTTAATAGACTTCGCTGGGGATAAGAAGACTTTGCCGAGGACGATCTTCTCATGGCTTTTGGCTGAGGATAACCCAGTTATATCCTGATAGGGAAATAACCTTTGAATACAGCCGGGAGACGCATTCGTGCTCTGCGGGGAAGAAGCTTCTAGAATCTACTGGGGATAAGCTTTCTGTTGGGGAGATGGATTCAACTTTCCTGGGGAAACTGGATTGGACTCTCCTGGGGAAATTTTGAACTATATTGGGGAAGTGACTCCATTGAATGTTTGATATACCGCCGGGGAACAATCTTTAGGTTAAGACTGCCGGGGATGCTTGTTAAGAATGTCTGTATATTGCTGGGGAATGTTGAGATCTGCCGGAGGATACCCAACTTCCTTAAGGTTGACTGTAACTTTGCTTGGGGAGAGTGTATTGACTTGCTGGTTCACTCTCTGGGGAATTAAGATATGCTGGCTATGTTCTTCAGCCGAACTCACCTTGGTACCTTGGTGGACGGAACAATTAGATCGCTTAGACAACTCTTTATTGCCCCTGTTTCTAATGTTACCTGTAATTAATCCTTTGTTTCGTATGCAAATATTCATGAGTTAGTAAATTATTGTCAATGCATATATCACAAATTGAACCTTGGACGTTTTTCGCAAAACAAAACAGAAAAAGGAAAAAACAAAAGGCAGTTTGTAGCTGAAAAGTGAATTTGTATTGATTTTGAGTTTGCCTGTAAATAGGCGTTTATGTACAAGAGGCTGACGTCCTAGTAAGAGAACGCCGCCAAACAAAAGAGTTTATACAAATTTGTACAAAAGAAAATAAAACAGCTGTGTGAAATGAATGATCGCACTGGGTTCCAACTCTGCTATCGCCTTTATATCTCCGAGCGTCTCATCACTTGATGACCTAGTCGAGGATGGAGCTGATTGATCAATGTCGTCTGAATTTGATGCTGATACCAGATTCTGGATGCAAAGTGATCCAATGAGACATAGTATTACGCTTTATCCCTAACTTTTGCCTGGACTGCCCTTTCGGGTTTTCAGTCCACCGGGATACCCATTTTTTCTCAAGCCGCCTTTTCAGGTTTTCGACTTGCCGGGTGTACAGATTTTTTTCATTTCATCCCTTCATTTTGCCCGAACCCTTTTGGTTCGCCGGGAAGCCCTAATTTTTGCCTAGGTATGTCAACCTAGCGGGTCTTTTTTATGCGTAGTATCTTTTTACTATGTCTGCATTGGCGGGGTGAGGAAGGTCGTCACCATCCATGTTGGTTAGAATCATGGCTCCTCCTGAGAACACATGTTTAACCACAAATGGCCCTTCGTACGTAGGGGTCCATTTTCCCCTTGGATCACTCTGAGGAAGGATGATGTGCTTGATTACCAGATCCCCAACTTGATATTCTTGTGGTCCGACCTTTTTGTTAAATGCCCTGATCATCCGTTTTTGGTACGTTTGACCATGACAAATAGCACCAAGTCTCTTTTCGTCGATAAGGTTTAGCTGATCAAGTCGTGTCTGGATCCAATCATCTTCGCTCAGATCTGCATCCTTCATTATCCGGAGAGAGGGTATCTGCACTTCGATCGGTAAGACTGCCTCCATACCATAGACCAAGGAGAAAGGAGTTGCCCCGGTTGACGTCCTGGCTGAGGTACGGTACCCATGTAGAGAAAATGGTAACATCTCGTGCCAATCTTTATAAGTCACTGTCATCTTCTGCACGATTTTCTTGATATTTTTATTTGCTGCTTCTACAGCCCCATTCATCTTCGGTCGATAAGGAGAAGAGTTGTGGTGCTGTATCTTAAACTGCTCACAGAGCTCAGTGATCATCTTGTTATTGAGATTGGTACCGTTGTCTGTAATGATCCTTTCTAGGACGCCGTATCGACAGATCAGATTGTGCCGAATGAACCGTGCTACGACATTCTTGGTTACTGTGGCGTAGGAGGCTGCTTCAACCCACTTTGTAAAGTAATCAATCGCTACCAGGATGAAGCGATGCCCGTTAGATGCCGTAGGTTTAATCTCGCCGATCATGTCTATGCCCCACATTGCAAACGGCCAAGGTGCTGTCAAGACATTCAGAGGAACTGGAGGAACATGCACCTTGTCTGCATAAATCTGGCATTTATGACACGTCCGAGAATGTTGGTAACAGTCAGCCTCCATGGTGGACCAGAAATACCCTGCCCGAAGGATCTTCTTTGCCATAGTGTGTCCACTGGAATGTGTTCCGAAAGTCCCTTCATGTAGCTCTTCCATGATCCTTTTTGCTTCAGTCTTGTCCACACAACGCAGTAAGGTCGAATCATGGTTTCTCTTGTACAGAATGCCGTTGCTAAGGAAGAACTTGGCTGCGAACCTTCTCAGAAACTTCTTATCATTGACAGATGCACCTTCAGGGTATTCCTGAGCTTCCAAATATCTCTTCACCTCATGGTACCAAGGCTTCTCGGTCACCAACTCAGTTTCAAGATCACAACAGTATGCCGGTTCGTCCAGTTTCCAGATAATGATCCGAGGAGCCTCATTGTCCCATTTGACCTTGAACATAGAAGACATCGTAGCTAACGCGTCCGCCAACTGATTCTCCTCTCTCGGAAAGTGTTCAAAGGTTATCTCCGTGAAGTGGGGGATCAATGTCAACACACATTCTTTGTAAGGAATAAGATTCGGATGTTTCGTATCCCACTCGCCTTTGATCTGATTGATCACGAGAGCGGAATCTCTGAAGACACTCAGAAACTTGATCCTTAGGCCGATCGCAGCTTGAAGACCCATGATGCATGCCTCATACTCCGCCATGTTGTTGGTGCAGTTGAAACATAGCCGGGCAGTAAGTGGAGTATGAGTGCCTTGAGGGGATATGATCACAGCGCCGATGCCGTTACCCAAAGCATTGGAGGCTCCGTCAAAGTGCATAGACCATCGGGATCCTTCCTCAGGTCCTTCATCCGGTCCAGGTACTTCACAATCAGTCGCTATCATGATGCTCTCGTCAGGAAACTCGAAGTTCATTGACTGATAGTCGTCTACTGCCTGATGTGCCAAGTGATATGCCAATACACTTCCTTTGATGGCTTTCTGAGTTGTGTATTGGATGTCGTATTCTGTCAAGATCATTTGCCATCTTGCTATTCTCCCAGACAGAGCAGGCTTTTCAAATATGTACTTTATAGGATCCATCTTTGAGATCAACAAGGTAGTGTGAGTCAGCATATACTGTCTCAGCCGACGAGCAGCCCATACCAAAGCGCAGCAAGTTTTCTCGAGCAGTGAGTATCGGGTCTCACAGTCGGTAAACTTTTTGCTAAGGTAATAAATGGCATGCTCTTTTCGGCCAGACTCGTCATGTTGACCCAACACACACCCCATTGAGTTGTCAAGTACTGTCAGGTATAATATCAGAGGTCTCCCCTCAATCGGTGGCATAAGAATGGGTGGTTCTTGGAGATATTCCTTGATTCTGTCAAAAGCGGCCTGACATTCATCATTCCAACGCACTACCTGATATTTCTTCAGCAGCTTGAAGATTGGCTCACAGGTAGCGGTTAGGTGCGAGATGAATCGGGCAATGTAATTCAGGCGTCCTAAAAAAACTCTGACCTCTTTCTCTGTCTTAGGAACTGGCATCTCTTGGATAGCTTTAACCTTGGCAGGGTCCACTTGAATACCTTTATCACTTACAACGAAGCCTAGCAACTTCCCAGATCTGACTCCGAAGGTGCACTTGTTCGGGTTCAACCTCAGCTTGTACAACTTCAGACGGTCAAACAATTTCTGCAGATGATCAAGGTGTTCTTCCTCAGTCTGGGACCTTGCAATCATGTCGTCAACATACACTTATATCTCATGATGGATCATGTCATGAAATAAAGAAACCATGGCACGTTGGTAGGTTGCCCCAGCGTTCTTCAGTCCAAAAGGCATGACCTTGTAGCAGAAGGTGCCCCACTGAGTAACAAAGGTAGTCTTTTCCATGTCTTCTAGAGCCATCTTGATCTGATTATAGCCTGAAAAACCATCCATGAAAGAGAACACCTTATGCTGAGCAGTATTGTCAACAAGGACATCAATGTGAGGTAGGGGGAAGTCATCTTTGGGGCTGGCCCTGTTCAGATCCCTGTAATCGACACACATTCTGACCTTTCCATCTTTCTTAGGTACCGGCACCACATTAGCAACCCACTGAGGGTAAGAAGTCACTGCAAGAAACTCGGCGTCAAACTGTTTCATAACCTCGGCTTTGATCTTCTCAGACATCTCTGGACACATACGACGGACCTTTTGCTTAACCGGAGGGCAGTCTTCCTTGGTAGGCCAGTGATGGACCACAATATCAGTATCCAAACCAGGCATGTCTTTGTAGGACCAGGCAAAGATCTCCACGTAATCATGTAACATCTGAGTCAACCGTTGCTTCACGCTGAGCTCTAGGTTGGCACCAATCTTTACCTCCTTTCTGTCTGTATCAGTACCCAGATTTATCGTTTCCACCGGCTCTTCATGTGGTTGAATTGCCCTCTCTTCCTGGAGTAACAGTCTTGCAAGCTCGCCAGGCACTTCGCAATCATCTTCACCTTCGTCTTCGGCTAAGTTGATCGGATTTTCGAAGTCATAACTGGCAGTAGCAGAGTCGTTACCAGTGAGATCCAGAGTGGATTGAAACCTGTATGAGTGAGTGTCTGTAAATACAGCTGTTTTGCAATATGTAGAGAAAGGAAAGAAAGAAAGGGAGCATAAAATTTGAAATGCGAGAAAACGTCCAAGATCTTTATTCATGATATATGAGATGACAATTAATATACCCTCACAAATGAAGCCACGGTGCCCCGGGTAAGACACCGGGCCATAGAGTTTTAATTCATTGTTTATTACAAATAAAAAAATAAAGGAGTTTATTACTGCGTAACAAAAGTAACAGGAGTATGATCTTTAGCAATCCAATTGGTCAATCCACCATCAGTCGTCGGGTAGATCCAGCTATCGAACTCTGACTCTTCCACCTCATCTTCATCCCCAATGGCATTCACCCCTGGGTTGGTAATGAGCACAGGAGGTCTTCTGATCTTTGCCTTGTGCACAGCCTTCTGACCCTCTGCAGTAAAACCCAGTCCAAACTTGTCAGTTTTAGGTGTAAAATCAGGGAGCCTGCCCCAGTTAGCACATTCACCTTTCTTGATCACAGCCCGGGCATCCTTCAAGGAAGCCATCTTCAAAGGAACATCCTCTTCAGCCACTGCTTCCGTTGCTGCCAATGTTGGAGGTACCTCTTCGAAATGCTGAAAGGGGGTTTCAATAAACTCCCCGTCCATCTCAATATACCTGAAGGAATTCAAATGGCTCACCATATACTCCTCCTCTCCCTGCACAGTGACAATCTTCCCTCTGACGGGGTACTTGAGCTTCTGGTGCAGGGTAGAGGTCACTGCCCCAGCTTTGTGGATCCAAGGTCGACCCAGTAGACAAGAATACGATGGACGGATATCCATCACATAGAAAGTAGATTCAAATACCTGAGAACCCACACGAATAGGAATGTTTACCTCTCCATGAACCATCCTCTTAGAACCGTCAAAGGCTCTGACAATGATGTTGCTAGGTTTTAATTCCAGGCCCTCACAATCCAAACGGTCTAAGGCCTTTTTGGGTAGCACATTTAGGGAAGAACCAGTGTCCACCAATACGTGCGCAAGAGTAGTGCCCCTGCATTCAATAGAGACATGCAGGGCGTCATTGTGGTCCTTTCCCTTAGCAGTAAGGTCAGCATCCGAGAAACCCAAACCATTATCGGCTGTCAAATTGGCTACGCAATCAGTAAACTGGACTGCAGATGTCTCCTGTGGCACGTGGGCCGTCTTGAGAAATGAAATCAAGGCCTTAGCATGGGCCTCTGAGCACAGTAGTAAGGAGAGCATAGAGATTTTGGAGGGGGTATGCCCCAGCTGCTCAACAACATTAAAGTCACTCTTCTTGATTATTTTCAGAATTTCCTCCATCTCTTGTTGGGAGGCCTCAGCATTCACAGATTTTGGTGCCTCCATCCGGGAAGGCTCATCTTCAATCCCTTTGCCCCGAGCATTAGATGACTCGGCAGCAGGGGAAACAACTTGATCAGAACTGGGAACAGGTACACTTGCAGGTGTTATAATGAGGGGTCTTTGAATAGTTGGTGGTGCAACGTCAGGCGAGAAGAGCCTGCCACTGCGGGTAACTTTTGCTGGACCAGTGATATTGCTGATGCTGGTGCCAGTGTTAAACTCTTGCTTGATTCCATGTACATACACGTCTTCCCCATAGTGCCAGGGGACAGCCTTATCAGATTCATAGGGGAGAGGCCCCAGAACAGTAATAACAACGGGTGCGACAGTCATGATTTTAACCGGCTTCCTTGGGAGAGCCTTGATCGGATTATTAAAGATTGTAACAACAGAAACTTCTTCCACCGGAACAAACTGAACAGCAGTCTTCTTGAACAGAATCTCTTTGCTGTCCATCAGGCTTTGGATGCCCAACTTCAGCAAAGGACAACCAGAAAGGGAAACAGCACAGAAAAGGCAACCTTCACTACAACCCGGAAATAAACCGGCCAGTAGTAGGTTCCTCTTAACAGTCATCAGAGGAGTAGCTACATCATTCACAGAAACGGCATACACATCTTCATCAACGACATTCACTCCATGCTGGGGCATAGGAGCAGTCACCACATTTGGCCTCTCAGGCGCTTCAAATTGTATCTCTTTTGCGTCAATAAGGTCTTGCACCTTATTCCTTAAGGCCCAGCAGTCATCAGTGGAATGCCCCGGGCTATCGGAGTGATAAGCACAGTGGGCATTTGGATTGTACTTGGGAGAAGTCGTATTCACAACCTTCGGGGCCTCTCTAACAGTCACCAAATTGGTGGATATCAACTGCGGCAAGATCTGCGATAGGGTCATACTCAAACGGGTAAACTCTCTCCTGGGTCTTTCAGCCCTTTGTGGATTGGTTTGCCGAGGAGCGGCAGCAGGTTTAGCAATCATTACCGCGTTGACAGATTGGCGGCGTTCAGGTTTATCATGTCTTCTAGACCCATATACAGCACTGGCCTCCTTCTTAAAGGGCTTCTTCTCTGAATTTGACGATGCACCCTTCTGAATTTTGCCGGACTTCATTCCAGCCTCTATTCTCTCTCCAGTCAGAATAAGATCAGTGAACCCTGCAGATGAGTTACCGATAAGATGATTGAAAAATGGCCCAGATAGGGTCCCCAAGAACATATCCACCAGCTCACGATCTGTTAACGGAGGATGCGCCCTGCCAGCCAGATCCCTCCACTTCTGTGCATACTCTTTGAAACCTTCGCTTGACCCTAGCGACATACCCTGGAGTTGGGTACGTGTAGGGGCAAGGTCGGCATTATATTGATACTGCTTATAAAAAGTAGTAGCCAACTCCTCCCAGTTACGAACTTTGGTCCCATCCAGCTGATAGAACCATTCGAGATGAGTCCCTGAAAGACTCTCCTGGAAGAAGTGGATCCACAAGTTCTTATCCACAGTGTACGATTGAATCTTCCACACGTAAGATCTGAGGTGTAGCTTGGGACAAGACGCCCCATCATACTTGGTGAAAGATGGTGCCTTAAACTTGTGAGGAATAATCACACCAGTAGATAAGCCCAAGTCTCCGAAATCCAGCCCAGGCACTTGTTGGATCTCCATTGCATTCAGTCTGTCCTCCAACTGTTTATACCGGTCTTCAGCCGGAGGATACTGTTCCTCATTGAAGTCAGTCTCGTTGTCAGAGACTACTGGACTTGAAGCCTTTCCCCCCTGGGGACTGCCTTTACCTACAGAAGAACCAGCTTCTTCATTCTGCAGAGTGTTGCCAAACCTTCGGCCCGAGTTAAAAAGAACAGTTCTCTTCTTCTTCTTCTCCTTCTTCAGGAGTAAAGCCTTCAGCTCTTCTTGGCCTTGAGCCAAACCCATGATCAGCTCTTGAAATTGTGCGTTCTGCGCCTGAAGGGCCTTGATAGACATCTCGGTTGATGATGAGTCAAGGTTCATGATGCTGAAATAAACAGCGAAGAACAGTAAGCAACCTGAAAAGAAGAAAACCTGCTATGCACATGATGAATGGAATGCGTATGATTTATGTTTTCAAAGACAATCGGGAATCAACTTTGTAAACAAAAAGGAACACACTTCATTAGATTCAACTTTGAAACTTAAATTGTTCAACAGGTTGCCCTTAGGCGTTACATGAAAGGGAAATACTGAAAAGGGAAATAAAACTGTAAAAGAACATCCAGAGCTCCTCATTGATCCCAGGGTCTCCTCTTCTCAGTACGGATGTAGTCATTCAGAGCTCGCTCATTCTCCAACTGCTTTGTCAGCTTCTGGATCTTCAATTCCTGCTCGTTGAACTTTTCCCGATAGGAATCCCGTTCTTCTCGCAGTTGCGACCAGGACCTCTTTAATGTCTCATAATCAGTAGGTATCTGAGGAGGGAGGACAGTTGGAGGAGCCCCCTCTTTGTCAGGATACTCAAGAATGACGGTTCTGACAGCTTCGTATGGCATACCTAACTTCTGAGCACGGATGCGAACCCATTTGTAGTAGGCTTCCATAGGTAGAGAAGTCTTTGGCCCCAACTCTTGTGGGTCAGCTTTATGAACTCTGTCCCAAGCCTTGATGAACCTACGGTGCAGCTCGTCACTATCCACCTGAAACTCAAAACTGATGTGAGGCACCAACATCTCATGAGGTCCTGCTCTTCTGGCCCTTCCAAACTGACGGAGAGCTAGACATGGATTATATGAGATTCCTCCTTGGGTACCAATCAAAGGAACATTATGATATTCCCCGCAACGATCAATAACAGTTATCTCATCCAAACCTCTGAGAGTCCAAATGATGTCCTTATCAGTGAGAGACATTAACCTGTGAGCCCAACCTCTTCCTTCTTGGTTCTTCAGCACGAACTTAGGGAAGTGCGAAATAAACCACCTCACCAACAAAGGGATACAACACCATAGAGTTCCTCGTCTTCGGGCAGTACGAGCATAAAGTTGTTGCAGGATGTCACCCAAGAGAGTGGGCACAAGATTCTGAGACATAAAGATCCTTATGGCAGTGACATTGATGAAGTTGTCAGGATTAGGAAACAAGACTAGCCCATAGATTAAGAGAGCCAAGATATCTTCATATGCCCTAAAGTCCAAGTCATTCCAGAAACTGTTAGCTTTACCAATCAGAAACTTGGCCAAGAAACCCTTAACTCCGCTTCTAGTCACCCAGTTGTCCATTACTTCTTGATAGGTCAAAGGAAGAGCTGCAGCAACCTCCTCAAGCCCGAGGGTCTTTTCCCAACCAGTGAAAGGAGTCTGATCTAAGATAGGGATACCAAGAAAATCAGAGAACTCTTCTAGGGTAGGGACCAGCTGGAAATCTTGAAAGGTGAAACACTGGTACAAAGGGTCATAGAATTGGGTCAGGACACTCATCAACTGTTGATCCCGCTTTGCAGTGACTAAACTGAGAAGAGAACCATGCCTCTGAATGAAGGAAGTGGTATTTGGAATCCTGCTAACCAACTCTTCAAGTAACTCAGGTGGGTGAACAAAGTTGAACCGGATAGTATTCCTGCGCACAGGCATCATGATGTCCTACAAAACAGAGCAAAGGTGAAACCCTCTTGTCTTTGAAATGGTCAGTCCTTATGCAGGATGCATGCAATGCTCATGATGTTATGATGTTATGATAAAGCACACCACAAATAGTTACAAAGGCACACATGTAAAGGCACACAAGTCACACAAGACAAGCCCTTAAAGTTTAGGCCAGCATGAGGTCTAGGTATTACCCTCTTTCAGTTTGTTGGTTCATACCTGTCCTATCAAAATTAATCGGGTTCTTAGAGGATCCCAATATCATTGACTACCCTCAATCGGTCATAACTCCAGCATCGCAATCTTTTCTTGCAGCCAGAACCATCACGAGAGTTTAGCCTCAATGGGCGTAGCATACTGCTACTGTTCTAATGGCCAAGTTGTGTCATTTAAAGTTCTAAGGTCTGTTGGTGCTTAATGACTCCTCAGAAGACCCATATTCTCCTCGTTGCAACACAAGGGATATCGGTATAGACCAAGGTTGTTAGAACAATGTTTGAATCTAGTACCCCATATTTAAGTTTTGATGATAACAAAGTGAAAAGATATAGTAGTTAAATAGTTTATGATTGAATTATATGCTGCCTAAAATTACTATGCTCTGACTTGCAGATATGCTGATTAAAATAAGCAAGATCACGTTTTCAGCATCAGAATATGATTTCATACACCAGCATCAGAAGTTGCTGAATCAGAACGTCAAGATCAGATGATCAACGCCTGCACATGCTGAAGCTTGATGAACAGAACTGCGCGTAAAACACTCTGATACAGAATCAAATTAGTTCATCAGCAGCGAAGCAGAATCAGAATGAGCCAAGCCAGAACGTGCATTGAAGAAGCAACGGTACTGTGCATTGAAAGCTAATCAATACCAACGGCATCATTCTAGACAAGATCTGCTCAAAAAGGAAAGCTTGTTAATAGCATTGAATCAAGAATATTTGCTTCAACGTTCATCTTCTCAAGTGCTATATAAACCAAGCTTTGAAGATTATCACGGCTAATGCTTCCAAACTCTCTACACGCACAAAGCTGAACAATAATCTTCACTCTACAAGTTTTGCTAAACCAACAAACTCTGATACTTTATTAGCGTTTAGCAACCTAGTATTCTAAGCTTCATTTGTGTAAACATCACAGTTGTGATATAGTTTTTGTAGAAAACATTCACACATTTGCTTATACCTTTGTAAGAAAGTGTTGCCTTGACAAACTGGATTGTGGTTTGAATCAAGAAGGTTTTAGCAGTTGCTAAAGCAGATTTGTATTCAGTTGAATATAGTGAATTAAGACCTCGTTGGAGAGAGGCGAAATCACCTTGACGGGTGGACTGGAGTAGTTTGAGATCAAACGAACCAGGATAAAAATACCTTGTCAATTGCTTTAAGATTCCAGTTTTTCAATTCAACCCCCCCTTCTTGTGTTTTTCACCCCTTCAATTGGCATCAGAACGCCTGGTTCTGAGCTAAAACACTTAACCGTGTCAGTACAAGATCCAGCGTCAGAAAAACACAATGGCAGGAAACAACTCTCATTTCAGCAATGACACCAATGAGGACAGAGACAGATTCAGCGGCAAACCTCCAGTCTTTGATGGAGAAAACTTTGACTACTGGAAAGACAGAATTGAAAGCTTCTTTCTAGCACATGATGCTGATCTGTGGGATATGGTGACAGATGGATACACGCACCCTGTTAATGCAACTGGTCAGAAGATTGATAGAAAATCAATGACTGATCAACAAAAGCGTGATTTCAAGAATCACCATAAGGCCAGAACCATCCTCCTCAGTGCTATCTCCTATACTGAGTATGAGAAGATCTCTAACAGAGACACAGCTAAGAACATCTTTGATTCTCTCAGAATGACGCATGAGGGCAACATTCAAGTCAAAGAAACAAAAGCTCTGGCGCTCATTCAGAAGTATGAGGCGTTTAAAATGGAAGAATCTGAATCCATTGAAACTATGTTCTCCAGATTCCAGATTCTGGTAGCTGGTCTCAAAGTTCTGGACAAGGGATACTCTACTGCTGACCATGTCAAGAAGATAATCAGAAGTTTACCCAAGCAGTGGAGGCCTATGGTTACTGCTCTGAAGCTGGCGAAAGATCTCAACAAAATCACTCTGGAGGAACTTATAAGCTCCCTCAGAAGTCATGAGATAGAGCTGGAAGCTGACGAGCCTCAGAAGCAAGGTAAGCCTATAGCTTTAAAATCTAACAGAAAATCTGAATCTAAAGTTTTGCAGGCAGTTGAAGAAACATCTGATGGATCCTCATCAGAAGAAGACGAGCTTTCTCTTCTCTCCAGAAGAGTAAATCAACTGTGGAAGCAAAGACAAAGGAAGTTCAGGAATCCCAGAAGATCTGATCAGAACGAGTCTTCTTCCAGATACAGAAGGACAGATTCTTCCTCTGGATACAGAAGATCTGAAGGCTCCTCAGGTAGCAAGAAGCCAAATACAAAAGACATCATCTGCTACGAGTGCAATGAGCAAGGACACTACAAGAGTGACTGTCCAAAGCTTCAGAGGGAAAAGCCCAAAAAGAAGTTTGGAAGAGAGAAGAAGAAAAGTCTCATGGCCACATGGGATGACTCTGACTCGTCTGAAGCTGACTCAGAATCAGATGATGAAAGGGCGAACATAGCGCTTATGGCTAACATTCCAGATGACAGTGAAGCTTCTGACTCAGACTCAGAATCAGACACAGAAGAGGTATTCCCTAACTTCGCTGTTAATTTTACAAAGGCTGAACTTGCTGAAAGCCTCAATGAAATTCTGGAACGTTATCAGCAGATTAGAGCTAAATTCAGAGACCTGAAAAGGACTCTTGAATCTGACTCTAATAAGTCTGAGAGTCTCAAATTGGAAAACTCTGAGCTGAGAGATAAAATTTTAAAATTAGAAAACTCTTTACAAAACTCTCAGAAGGAACCAATTGCTGAAACTCCCAGCAACGCTGATGAGATCATCAAGGAGTATGATCATAGTTTCCAGAAGTTCCTTGCTAAAAGCATAGATAGAAGCAGAATGGCTTCAATGATCTATGGAGTTAGCAGAAACGGCAGGAAAGGAATAGGATACCTAGGTAAGGTTCCTACACCTAAAAATGTCATGGATTTAACCATTAAACACACTCCTCTAAATTCACACTTTGTGTATGGTCACACACATGACATCAAATATACTAGTAGTAATCACTTTGTGAAACCAAAATTCAATCAGAGTTTTGGTAAAACTAACAAATCAGGACCCAAGAAGATCTGGGTACCTAAGGATAAAATAATACATGTTGCAGATATCTTTAGCAGCAAGTCAGAAACACCAGTCATGGTACCTGGACTCTGGCTGCTCACGACACATGACGGGAAGAAGGCATATGTTCCAAAGCCTGGAACTTAAGCCTGGAGGCCACGTTGGCTTTGGAGGCAATCAGAGGGGAAAGATAATTGGCTCTGGAACTGTAGGTAACGGAAATCTTCCCTCTATTAATAATGTTCTGCTTGTTGATGGATTGATGCATAACCTGTTATCCATAAGTCAATTAAGTGATAACGGTTATGATATAATCTTTAATCAAAAATCATGTAAAGCTGTTAGTCAGAAAGATGGGACTATCCTATTTAATGGTAAGAGGAAAAACAACATTTACAAAATCAAACTTTCTGAACTAAAGAGTCAGAACGTAAAATGTCTTCTGTCTGTTAACAACGAGCAGTGGATCTGGCACAGAAGATTGGGGCATGTTAGTATGAGAAGAATATCTCAGATTAACAAACTCAATCTGGTCAGAGGACTTCCAAATTTGAAGTTCAATTCAGATGCTCTGTGTGAAGCATGTCAGAAAGGCAAATTTGCAAAACCTTCTTTTAAATCCAAAAATGTTGTTTCTACCTCTAAGCCATTAGAACTTCTGCACATTGACTTATTTGGACCAGTTAAAACTGCTTCTGTCAGTGGCAAGAAGTATGGGTTAGTAATCGTAGATGACTATAGCAGATGGACATGGGTAAAGTTCTTAAGACACAAGGACGAGTCACACTCTGTGTTTGTTACCTTCTGTAATCAAGTTCAGAATGAAAAAGATCTTAGAATCGTTAAAGTCAGAAGTGATCATGGTGGAGAATTTGAAAATAAAGATTTTGAGTCATTCTTTAATGACAAAGGCATTCTGCATGATTTCTCTTGTCCTAGAACTCCCCAACAAAATGGAGTTGTAGAACGAAAGAACAGAACATTGCAAGAAATGACCAGAACCATGATCAACGAGACAAACGTTGCTAAGATCTTCTGGGCAGAGGCAATAAACACAGCGTGCTACATTCAGAATAGAATCTCAATAAGACCTATTCTGGAAAAGACTCCATATGAATTGTGGAAGAACAGAAAGCCCAACATTTCGTATTTTCATCCATTTGGATGTACTTGCTATATGTTAAATACAAAGAATTATTTGAACAAGTTTGATTCTAAGGCACAGAAGTGTATTATGTTAGGATACTCTGAACGCTCAAGAGGGTACAGAGTATACAATACAGAAACACAGATTGTGGAAGAATCAATCAGTGTTCGTTTTGATGATAAGCTTGACTCTGAAAAGTCAAAGCAGAATGAAAATCTTGCAGGTATAGAAATTGAATTTGCAGGTTCTGAAGACAAGTCATCAGAAGCTCTCAACACAGACATTCCTTCAACGTCTGAAAGAAGCAATGCTAGAAATCCTACTGCTGCTGATCAACCTCAGAAGAGATTACCCAGAAGCAGTTTGGATCACCCAGAAGAGACTATCCTAGGAAGAAAGGAAGATCCAATCAGAACAAGAGCAAGCTTCAGAAACTCTGAAGAAACTCTGATGGGACTTGTGTCTCTGATTGAACCTTCTTCTATTGATGAAGCACTTCTGGACAATGACTGGATTCTGGCAATGCAAGAAGAGCTGAATCAATTCACCAGAAACGACGTATGGGATCTCGTTCCAAGACCAAAAGGATTCAACGTCATTGGAACAAGATGGGTGTTCAGAAACAAGCTTAATGAACAAGGTGAAGTCGTCAGAAACAAGGCACGACTGGTTGCACAAGGTTATAGTCAGCAAGAGGGGATAGACTATACAGAAACCTTTGCCCCAGTCGCCAGGTTAGAATCTATCAGACTTTTAATCTCATTTGCTGTTAATAGAGGCATCACTCTGTATCAGATGGATGTCAAAAGTGCATTCTTAAATGGTTATATAGAAGAAGAAGTGTATGTTCACCAACCCCCAGGTTTTGAAAATACAAAACATCCAGAACATGTTTTCAAACTGAAAAAGTCACTGTATGGTCTGAAACAAGCTCCCAGAGCTTGGTATGAAAGGCTAAGTAACTTTCTGCTTGAAAATGAGTTCACCAGAGGGAAAGTGGACACCACTCTATTCTGTAAAACAGTTAAGAGTGACATTTTAGTCTGTCAAATTTATGTTGATGATATAATCTTTGGTTCTACTAATCCTTCTCTTGGAATAAAATTTGCTAAGTGTATGCAGGCAGAATTTGAGATGAGCCTCATGGGGGAACTGAAGTTCTTTCTAGGAATTCAGATCAATCAAACTCCAGAGGGAACTTACATTCATCAGAGCAAATACATCAGAGATCTTCTGAAGAAATTTGACCTCTCAGAATGTAAGCCATCAAAGATTCCAATGCATCCCACGTGCATTCTGGAAAGAGAAGAGGTAAGCAAAAGCGTAGAACAGAAAGTCTACAGAGGTATGATTGGTTCTCTCCTTTATCTGACTGCTTCAAGACCTGATATTTTATTCAGCGTATGTATTTGTGCTAGATTCCAATCAGATCCTAGAGAATCTCACTTAACAGCTGTTAAGCGAATTTTCAAGTATCTGAAAGGTACTACTAATCTGGGTTTGTTTTATAGAAAATCTAGTGATTACAGTTTAGTAGGCTACTGCGACGCTGATTTTGCTGGAGACAGAGTGGAACGAAAAAGTACTTCTGGAAGCTGCCAGTTTCTGGGAGAAAATCTGATCTCGTGGTCCAGCAAAAGGCAATCAACTATTGCTCTGTCAACAGCAGAAGCTGAGTACATAGCAGCAGCAGGATGTAGCACACAAATGCTCTGGATGAAAAGTCAGCTTGAAGACTTCCAGATTTTTGAGAGTAACATTCCTATTCTTTGTGATAATACTTCTGCTATTTGCTTAAGTAAGAATCCTATTTTACATTCTAGAGCTAAGCATATAGAAATAAAACATCATTTCATTAGGGACTATATTCAGAAAGGAATTTTAAACTTGAAATTTATAGATACAGACCATCAATGGGCTGATATCTTTACTAAACCCCTTTCAGAAGATAGGTTTAATTTCATTCTGAAACATCTCAACATGAAAGTATGCCCAGAATGAAAATGCTTTAATTCCATATTTTTATCTTTCAGAATGTATTTATATTACTGTGAACTTCTGATCAATCTTCTTTCAGAAAGTTAGAACATGCAGATTGTATCAGAGGCAAGTCTAAAGATCTGAGAGTCTAATCTCAAAGACAGACGTGCTGATCACTACATCAAACAAGTGTCATCCAATCATCAGCAAATCCCTGAAGCAGAACGCGTGCACGTTTCTGAGAAGGCAAAGCGCTGATTGGGTGCATTGAGACACATGTCTGGTAACCGTTTTTAAGTATCTTTCTCAAATCCCCCAAAATCAGCAAGCATTAAATGCAAAAGTAATCACGCTTGTTAATGGCAATCATTATTTTTTTTCTCTCTCTTAAAAACGTTTACTTTTTCAAAATAATTTTTGAAATCCTTATTTAAGCACATCATTCTTCATGTTTATTCTTTACGCTTACTCATAATCTCTCAAGTATTTTCTGCATATCTCCTTCAAAACCCTAGCTTTTCTCAAATCACTCTCAAGCTTTTGTGTGAGAACAATGGCATCCTCCAGCATTTCTGCAGGAAATCAGAAGAAAGAAACCTCTGAGCAATATCAAGCGCCTACCAGAACTCTTCTCACACCGGTAAAGAATCTTGAGGTTCTCTCTGAATTAATCATCGATTTCGAAAGTTTGAAGGAAAATGGATTTGACCTAACTGAGGAAGTCAAAGCTCAAAAGTGGGAGAGGTACTTTGATAGATTGGTTGGACCAACCTTTCCAGAGCTTGTCAAAGAATTTTGGATTCACGCCAAGATTCATAAACATCTAGTCATCTCTTCTGTCATGGGAAAGAAGATAATAATTTCTGAAGACCTCATTGCTAGGTTAATTGGTCAAAGTGGTGGTGGAGTCCGTTGTGTGGACATGGCTGATAGATGCCCTGATATAGGTGTGGTAGCCAACTGCATTTTCACTCTTGGTTTTCCCAGCAGCAAAATCAAGGATCTGAAGGATCACTGCAGAGTGTGGGCCAAGATTGTTCTAGGCTGTTTCAATCACAGGAAGCCAACAAGCTCTCCTGACTATATAAACGTGGATCAGCAATTTCTGATCTACTTTATTGATCAGAGGGTGAAGATCAATCTGGCACACTTCCTGTTCAATCATCTGAAGACTAGTGTGAAAGAGACTAGAGAAGAAGAAAGGACCAAAAGGGACTGGATACCGTTTGGAAGGCTCATATCAGATATTCTGACAGAGAATAAGCTGATAGATTATCTGAGCGAAGCTAAAGTACTGGGCAATTTTGAACCAACTGTTGGAAAACCGCTGAACGCTAAGAACCTAAAAAAGATGAAGCTGATAGAAAATATCAGGAAGGAACCCAGAGCTTCTTCAACTGCTGACATCTCCAGAAGAAGAGTGCCTCTGAGTGATTTCCCAAGATTTTCTGAAATGGAATCCCAACTTGATATGTTTATCAAGTATCCAGATTCATACAAGGAAGAAGATACAGGTTCAAAGCTGAAGATCAAAGATCTGAGTCAAGTTCAACCTGAAGTGATTCAGAAGAAGTCAAAGAAGAGGAAAGCAGAAGGATCATCTCACCAGACTCCAAAGAAACGAGGTAATTCATCTGCTGCTCCTATTTCAATTTCATCTACTATTCCAACATCTGTTGCTCCTCCTCAAACCTCTCACAGAATATCCATTCCAATCCCCACTATTGATGAAACCATACCAGAAGACCCTTCTGAGGCCTTACAACTCAGAAGAACCAGAATTAAAATCCCAATCAAAATTACCAAACAATCAACTGTTTCAACAACACCAGCACTTGATAGAGTGCTAGCTGATATTGAGCGTGAACATGCTTCTGTTCAACCTCACTCTGAACCACAAAATATTCCTCCTCCACAACCTGAACCAGAAATTCAACCTGAACCAGAAATACAACCAGAACATCAACCAGAACCAGAACCACAATCCCATCAACCAATCACAGAAGAACCTCTGATCCCTGAGCAATCAGAGATTCCACCCCCTCAACCAGAAAATAATCCTCCCCCACCTCAAACAGAGTTTCACCGCTATGAAACCCCATCTCCTCATCATTCTGATCCCCACTCACCTCAACCCTCACCGCTGGCAATACAGTTGCCATGTGGAACCACCATTGTCAGACCCCAGTTACCATCATCAGAGGAATCAACACCTCCAAAAACTCCAACCACTCCAATAGATATATCCTCTGACTCTGATAACCATCCTCCAAAACAAACAGCACCTCAGCACACCTCTGAAAACCAATCCTCTGAAAACCCCAGCAAAACATTCATTGACTTAACAAGTCTTGAACGTCTTGCTGATTTAAGACACAAATTGGCCATTCCCAAACCAAAGCAACTAGATGTTGGCTCTGGTATTTTGGACTTTGAAACAGGTATGCTGCAATGGATTGCTTCCTTGAAGCAAGTCTGTCCGGGGATGATCGACCCAGCTGCTTCTGATCAGCTCTGGTCACAGTTCAGAGTATGGGTTCGTGCTGAAGCACTCAAGCTGCAGGACGTCAACTATGAGCAGGCTCAATAGAACTTTAGCAAGCTGCTGAAGGAAGTTGAGAGTCAGCTGCCTCAAGAAGTTGTGCTCCCTCTGGACTCTGAATCTTGGTCTGAGAAAGAGCAAGCTGCACAGGTGCAACCTTCAGAAGAAGACAAGACTCTTCAGGAAGAAAATCCAGCAGAAGATGTAGCTGAAAGTTCTGAGAAGCTTCCTCCTGCTGAAAGTTCTCAAGCTGCTTTGGACAGGCAGGCTCTGGAAGAATTAAGGCTGAATGACTTGCGTCTACAGCAGCGGATGGA
This sequence comes from Vicia faba, assembly GCA_948472305.1. NCBI lineage: Eukaryota > Viridiplantae > Streptophyta > Magnoliopsida > Fabales > Fabaceae > Vicia > Vicia faba. Next base: position 114,006 of record CATIWC010000281.1, read on the forward strand.
AGAGAATGATCAGAAGATGGAAGCAAGAATGAATGTCCAGGACAGCAAGATTGATACTGTTGTCACCATGGTTCAGAAGCAGAATGAAACTTCTGAAAAGATTCAAGCAATGCTGGAAAGCCTGTTCTCACGCATGCCCCCACAACCTTGAAATTTTTTTTCATGCATGACATTCTCTATATTTTCTTCATTTTCTGATGTACTTTTGACTATGTTTTGACTATGCTTGTGTAATGTTCTTTGCTCTGAACTACTTTTAATATAACTTGTTTTTCTGATCTAAATTGTTTTAGCACATCACTAACACTTTTTGATTGCTGACAAAAAAGGGGGAGAACAAGAATGATATTTAAAATCAATAACGGCTAACTAGACAGAAATTCTCAAACATTCTAACTCTATTACTTGAAATGTTTTTCTGCTTTGTTGTTAAGTCTACAGGCACAAGGAAGCTCCGAACACTATGAAGACTAAGAACTAGAAGCTCTGATCAAAATATAGAAGCTCATGTTGCTCTGATCAAATATGAAGTTCTGATATATGAAGCTCTGATCGACCTAACACTCTGATCCGAAGCAAAGCTCTGACAGGAAAAGCTCTGAAGCTCTGCTCTCTGATAAGTCAAAGACTTATAATCTGATGCTCAAAGATAGAAAAAGATCTGACTCTGAAGAACACGCATATCAAAGGGAAGTAACAAACTCAGGGGGAGTATCTCTTAACTCTGACTTCTCCGTACTTCTTATTCTGATACATAGATCTGATAACTTTTCACGTTATTTTTTCATTTAAAATATCTTGTTTTTGTCATCATCAAAAAGGGGGAGATTGTTAGAACAATGTTTGAATCTAGTACCCCATATTTAAGTTTTGATGATAACAAAGTGAAAAGATATAGTAGTTAAATAGTTTATGATTGAATTATATGCTGCCTAAAATTACTATGCTCTGACTTGCAGATATGCTGATTAAAATAAGCAAGATCACGTTTTCAGCATCAGAATATGATTTCATACACCAGCATCAGAAGTTGCTGAATCAGAACGTCAAGATCAGATGATCAACGCCTGCACATGCTGAAGCTTGATGAACAGAACTGCGCGTAAAACACTCTGATACAGAATCAAATTAGTTCATCAGCAGCGAAGCAGAATCAGAATGAGCCAAGCCAGAACGTGCATTGAAGAAGCAACGGTACTGTGCATTGAAAGCTAATCAATACCAACGGCATCATTCTAGACAAGATCTGCTCAAAAAGGAAAGCTTGTTAATAGCATTGAATCAAGAATATTTGCTTCAACGTTCATCTTCTCAAGTGCTATATAAACCAAGCTTTGAAGATTATCACGGCTAATGCTTCCAAACTCTCTACACGCACAAAGCTGAACAATAATCTTCACTCTACAAGTTTTGCTAAACCAACAAACTCTGATACTTTATTAGCGTTTAGCAACCTAGTATTCTAAGCTTCATTTGTGTAAACATCACAGTTGTGATATAGTTTTTGTAGAAAACATTCACACATTTGCTTATACCTTTGTAAGAAAGTGTTGCCTTGACAAACCGGATTGTGGTTTGAATCAAGAAGGTTTTAGCAGTTGCTAAAGCAGATTTGTATTCAGTTGAATATAGTGAATTAAGACCTCGTTGGAGAGAGGCGAAATCACCTTGACGGGTGGACTGGAGTAGTTTGAGATCAAACGAACCAGGATAAAAATACCTTGTCAATTGCTTTAAGATTCCAGTTTTTCAATTCAACCCCCCCTTCTTGTGTTTTTCACCCCTTCAAAGGTGCCACACCAACGTAGCCACTGCTTCACCCGTGTCGGTCTACGCCGGACAGGTCCCTCACAGCTTATGCTACCTAAACAGGGTATCCCCAGATCCGGGTTAGGATCTATGTAACTCCCATGCAACCCACAATTTTAAAGCAAACAAGTCAATACAATTGAAAACACAGTTATGAACTATCCTAAGGTACACCTCACTTTATAAAGGTTCCCCAGCAGAGTCGCCAGTTCTGTGATCGGTGGATCTGGAACTGACTGTTTAATGCTGGTTCGTGAAATGTCGCGGAAGCAAGAGTCGCCACCGTCTTTTATTTTCTCCAAATGGAAAGGACAAAAGCACAGAAAAATTCCTTATAGAGATTGCTCTCGGTTCGGGAGGTAGATTTATAGAAAGGGAAGGTGTTAGCACCCTTTCTATCCATGGTTATCCATGGGCTCTTAGATACTTGCTCACTTGTGTTTTCAAAATTGTTTGTTTGCTTTTCAATTATGGGTTTTAAAAAGTTTCTTTGAAAAATTTCAGTTCGACTCTTGTATCAGTCCTCAAGAGTGTTTGAAAAATTGCTTTCGAAAGCTTTTTGAAAGGTGTCGGTGTGAAAAGAAGTGTTTGATTTGTTTTGAAATTAGAGCAAGTATCTAGAGTCATCTACCTACCCTAAGGAATTCGTCTGTGTAAATATCCTTAAAGTAGTGCCATCCCACCATTGAGAGGTAGGTAGCACCACCGTTGGAGGTGTTCGGGTCAATTCGAGGGTTCGGGACATGGTGATCACCGGAGCAATGGGAAGACACCTTAGAAGCTACCCTCATGCCATGTTCATGGACATGAGGACTTACTAAAACGTCCTTTACTCGACGACCACCTTTCGAGGGGCAAGGCAACAGTGAGGCGTACCCTAGGGATGGTGTGTGATTTGTGTGTCGTTTTCAATTATGTTTATCTTGTTCATGCATTGGTGATATACACGTTGCTTTTATTTTGGCATTCATTCTTTCATGCAAATTATTAACAGTTAAAAGGTGCGGAATTAAAATTCCTATGCTATTACAAAGGCGCGGGTCTACATTGCCAAATTAATCCAAGACCCGATTTGAATAAAATAAAAATATGGAAAGATAAACGTCTAATTAATCTATTACACGGCTTTGGGATAAATACATTATATTTACAAAAAGAAATAAAAGTAAAATGCGAGAAGAAGTAAAGTCGGGAATGCGAGGGCGTTGGACCCTTTTAAGGAAATTAAATTATAATTAATAAATTAATTAAGTTAAATGAGAAAAGGAAATTATTTTTGAGTTTTTTGTATTTATGGAATTTAGTAAGAAAATTAAATGAAATTAAAACCCTAATTCTAAACTATTTTTAATTTGTTAAAAAAAATGTTTAAATTTGACCTAATTTTAATTAATTATTTACATGGCAATTTATTTACAAAAAATAATTAATTATTAAATATGGTAAAAAAGGAAAAAAAAACAGAAATAAAAGTATAAAACCCTAATTCTACATTTTTTTAGTTTATTACAAAAATATTAAAATTTAAAACCTAGAATTAGAACTAAATTAATTGTTACATTTATTTACAAAACTATTAAATAAAATATTTTTGTTTTTGTCTTTTCTGATTTTTTTGTTATTTTGTTATGTAAATTAATTTAAAGAATTAAAATAAAACTAAATAAAACAAATAAAATAGAAAAAATAAAAAGAATGATAAATAGAATGCAAACCAATGGGGGGTGTTGACCCCAATTATGGAGGTATTTTCCAGCACTTTTGGCCCATTTGAAGGAGGCCTGGTTGACTTCTCTGGGATGCGTGTGGCTCCATTGACCTATGCACATGGTGGTCTGCAGCTTCTGACCACTAGATTGATCTTATGGGGCGCGTGGCACGCTTTGAGAGTGGATGTATGGTGAACCCTTGTAAAGCACGTTGCGTAGGAACATGGAAAACAAAATAATATTGAGAAGGGAGGGGACCTGGGAATCGAACCCAGGTCCCAATGCTTACCAAGCCTTTTGTCCACCAACTGAGCCATTAGCGCGTTTGTAATATAATATGACAAATAAACAACATAATGTAAAACAATAATTAGTGGTGTTTTTCGCGCGAAATTCAAACGCGCCTGTGAGCAATGGACACGTCCTCCATCTTCTTCATGCTGCCTGCAAAATAAAAAGAGATAGCGGGGGTTTTAAACCCCCACTAAATGGTAAACGTGAAAATAGCGAATAGGCCCTGGTTTATCATAAATTGATCGCGAGGTATGGAATTGATTAGTCATGAGCTTCTGGTTTCAATGGTGTGGGTCTGGCGTCTCAATTTTTCCTGAAGAGGAAAGCCCTAATTTTACAGCTTTGAAACCCTAACGAGCTCCAATGGCAACTTTGCATATAGGCTATAAAAACTCAATTAAACAATGTCAATATACTCAGAAGGTCCATGTTAGTACAAAACAACAATCAAAATGTATGGAACATGCCCAGAAATTCAAATACGATTATGCATAAAGTATGAGGAATTTTGACTTCTATATACCACCAATTCTTGATGCTAGAAGCGTGGAAAAGGATTCAGTTAGGTTCCTTGATGCCTTGGCAAGCTATTGGAATCCTTATTTCGCTTTGAATTGCACTCTATGTGTGTTTTCAGTTTTCAAATTTTTCACAAAAAATGCAAAAAGTGTATGAGGTCTGAGGCGCAGCTTGGAGGTTGTATGCATTAGGGTTGTGATCAGCTTAAGTATGCCAATGGATTAGGGTAAGAATTCAAGCCAAAAGATCAATGTTTTGATGAATCAAATATTTGATTTTTAATGAAATCCTTTCAAATCTTTTCCATGTGCTTTTGATACCAATCATGGCCAAACCTTTCCAAATTGGGTGTGCACGAATCTTGAGGTTTTATTGGATAGAATATGCTGTAAAAAGGGATTAAAAAACATGGTTTTCTATTTTTGTCATATTTTATTTCATTAAATGAATTAATAGTGATTAAAAATTCAAATAAATAATAAAAATGATGAAATAATTCCCCTTTGGGCCAAATGGTCGTGCATAACCTTTGGATGATGATTCTTGGAAGAAAATGTGGCCCATTAGCAATTTTGAAGCATTTGAAGCAAAGTTGACTTTTCAAAATTCCCAAAAATTTCCCAACTTCCACAAGGCATATCTTGCTCAATTTGTAAGCTTTGATCATGTTCTTGGACATTTTGGAAAGTTCTTGAAGTCCTCTAACTAATGCCTTTGGTCCCATGTCATTTTGATTTACCAATATCAAGTTATTGTCTTTGACTTAAAGTGCCTTTTTGTTGACTTTTGAAAATGAGCTATAATGTTGAGATTGATAACTTTTTGTGAGAGCATTTCTTGGACTTGAAGTGTGAAGAGGAGTTGTAGGAAATGTCATTCTCTTCAAAATGAGATTTGGATGGAATTTTTCTGATAAACCATGTGGAAGTTATGCCTTGGTTAAGTTACAGTTGACTTTTTCAACTGTCCAAATATGGAAACTTTTGCATCTTGAGACTTTTTGAGCCATACCTTGAAAATCATGATCAAGCATTGATCAAATGATGTTTGTGGCTTCAAAATAAGATGTTGACCAAAAATTTGGACTTTTGACTGTAAAATGACCATTTTGCCCCTGCAGTTGACTGTTGAGCAATTAGGGTTTTTGACTGTGCAATTTTGTGCTGTGAGTCTTGAAACTTGGCATGAGGATGCTTGACAATGTTTATAGGCATGTGGGACTTGTTTGGACCCTTGGAAAACTCAACTTCTTTGTCAGAATCAAACCCTAGTTTTGACTGTTAGGAGGCCCTTGAACTGTGCAACCCTTGGGGAGATTTTGAAGCATGTTCTTTGCAAATCTTGAAGAAATATGGGAGGGCAAATTTTGGGGTACAACAATAACCATGGATGAAAAGGGTTCTAATACCTTCCCTTTTCATAATCTACCCCCCGAACCCACGAAACATCTCAAAAGGTTTTTCCTGTGCTTTTTTAACCTTTCCTTTAGGATAAAAAAAAGTCGGTGGCGACTCTTGCTAAACCGAAACATTTGCGAACACAAATGCAAAAACCTCAAGTCAGTTCTCCCACCGTATCACAGAACTGGCGACTCTGCTGGGGAGAAATTTAAAAGTGGGGTTACCTTAGGGTTTAGATCACCTTTACATACTTGCTTTGATTGCCTTGATTGCTTTACTTTTTGGGTCCTTGTTTGGGTTTGTTGTAAATCCTAATCCCGGATTTGGGAAACATTCATAGATAGCAATATGTTGTGGAAACTGTACGGGGTATACCAACACGGTTGAAGCAATAGCTATATTAGTGCGACATATTTGTGAGTACCGGTAACCCTTGAGTTCAATCATGGAGAGTACGGGGCCGCTGAGTGATGTCACTAAGCACTAATGACCTAGAACCTTACTTGACCATCTTGGCCTTTTATTAGGGGTAGTGAGATGACCGGCTTTGGTGCAGTCCGAAGTTGGTAGATACTCGATACTAGACTCATTGAGGGTTGTTTTCTTGGAATATTTTGGTCGCTAGTTAAGTGGCTAAACCAAAACAATGAACATGGAAAACAATCCAATGATATTGAGCTCCTTAGAACCCGGTTACTATTTATAGGACAGGTTTTTAAGCCAACTACACTCAAGAGGGTACTTACCTATGAAACCTCATGCAAGCCTGAAACTAGGGTTTTGTGTGAATTGCTTGTACATGTGTTTGTGCATACATCATAAACAGCATAAAGCATCATATGCATCCACTAACCATTTCAAGGGTTTGGATCTTCATCTTTGTTCTTGTTTTATAGGTCATGGAAATTCTTCGCAGGAAAACTATCCAAGTCAACCTTGTGAGAATCCCTCCTCAACTCAAGGAGCTCACATCCAGAATTCCAGAAAGCTCTCTCTTCAGTGAAAGACGTGGTAGACTGCTCAGCCTTGTCAACATCAGCATTGAAGAAGACATGATGAAAGTGTTATTCCAGTTCTTTGACCCCCTTCACCACTGTTTCACATTCCCCGACTACCAATTGGTGCCTACTTTGGAGGAATTTTCTCAACTCCTGAGAATTCCTATTCTTAATCAACTACCCTACAACGGTACAGAAAAAGAACCAAAGCCTGAGGATGTTGCTCAAGCACTACACTTGCAACCATCTGACATCAAGGGGCATTGGGAAACTAGAAGTGGTGTCAAAGGCCTCTTGGAAAAATTCTTGTTTGAGAAGGCACAAGAGTGTTGGAATTCATTGGATCTACAAGCCTTTGAAGAAATTGTGGCACTTCTCATTTATGGGTTGGTCTTGTTCCCAAATCCTGACCAACTTATAGATGTCAATGCTGTCAAGATTTTCATATCCAGGAACCCCATACCTACATTACTTGGGGACATCCTCCACTCATTTTACACACGAACAATGAGAAAGAGAGGTGTTCTCATGTGCTGTACTCCTCTCCTTGCAAGGTGGTTTATTTCTCACCTTCCACAATCTGTTTTGAAGAATGAACAAGGCTTAAGGTGGTCACAACGGTTGATGACCCTCACGCACTCTGATGTACATTGGTGTTCTCGGTCCAGAGAAAATGTCATCATCGTCGATCGTTGTGGTGAGTTCCCTAATGTTCCATTACTTGGCATTAGAGGAGGCATTACCTACAACCCTTGTCTAGCATTGAGACAATTTGGATATGCACGGAGGGACGGCCCTCATGACATGCTGATTCCTGACCTAGTTTTTAACTTCGACAACGATACGCAAGGACTTCGCCAAATATTCATCAGAGCTTGGAGGATGCCTAACAAGGTAGATAGCAAGACACTGGGGCATAAGAACTCCATCCCTCTTGAGCTTGCCTTACCCTCATATTCTCCCTTTGATCAAAGAGCCTGTTAAGGAAGGAGAGGTTCCCTACACCATCCTACATCCTAACATGCCAACATCATGGGAGGAGATGCAGAAGAATTGGATCCAACTCAAAGAAGAAAGGGATACTTTTGAAGCCAGCTTCTACGCCAGTGAGAAGAAGGTTTTAGATCTTACCCGCCGACTTCACGAGGAGGAGACCCTCAACACTTACATCGCACCAAAGAGGATGCACAACGTCTTTTTTCCTTAAGAAGTTTTTGTAATATTTGGCCCATGGGGCATTTATGTACTGACAAAATTTCTTCTTATTAATATGACGTGTGTTCTTTTTGTTTGCAACAATTTTGAATTTCTAAAATCCTTGAATGCATTGCATGAATAAACATATCATTCATCATATGCATAAGCAGGTCTCCACACCAGGTTTCCTTATCTTTCTGTTGTTTATTTCATTAAGATGGATCTCGAACAGACGGTCAAATATCTGTAGTCACAAAACTCACAGTTTCAACAGCTCCTAATGACCTTGGCAAAGGGTCAGGAGGATCTAAAATCACTGTTGGGAAATAAAGACCAAGAAAAAGGAAAAAAGAAGAAGAAAAGAGTGGGGGTAGCTACACTGGGAAGAAGATTTGAGAATGAAGCTAGATGAGTTCTTGAATTTCCCTCCGCATCTGATGAGGGAACCAGTAAGGGAAAATGTGCTGCACTACCTTCTGAGTCCGAAGCTGAAGAGGAAGAAGTGGAGGAAGATGAAGACTACTCAGAACAACAATACCCGCCAGCGGACGACAAATACAAAAACCTGGAAGATAGGCTAGCAGCTATGGAGCTACAAAGGGTTCCTGGGTTAGATTTTGAAGAATTGGGATTGATTGCTGGGATTGTGATCCCTCCAAAGTTCAGGGTGCCAATTTTTGCAAAATATGACGGACTGTCTTGCCCGAAGATGCATTTGAGGTCATATGTCAGAAGAATTCAACCTCATACATCCGACAAAAATCTTTGGGTACACTTCTTTCAAGACAGCTTGTCTGGTACACAACTAGACTGGTTTTACCAGCTTGAGAGGTCAGAAGTGCATAACTGGGAAGACTTGGCAGCTGCCTTTTATCACTAGTATCAATATAACGCTGACTTGGCACCAACCCGTACTCAGTTACAAAGTATGGGGATGGCCTCAAATGAGGGATTCAAAGAATACGCCCAGAAATGGCGCGACTTGGCCGGTAGGGTGAAACCACCTCTTTCAGATAGGGAACTAGTTGATATGTTCTTGGGGACCCTATCTGGCCCATTCTTCAACCATTTAATCGCTAGCTCTTCCGCAGGGTTTACTGAAGTGATTCTGACTGGCGAACGGGTGGAAGTTGGTATTAAGAGCAGAAAGATTCAAAGGGATGCCTCTGCATCCGCAACTGTTAAGAAACCATTCCCGGCGAAGAAGGAAACGATTGTTGTGTACTCTCAGAGAGGAGTGGGAAGAACTGAGCGCCGGCCGACTGTAGGGGCCGTGATGATCCAAAATTCATCAAATGATCAGCCTCGTACCAATCAGTCTAGACCTAACCAGCAACGGGTAGAACGACCACAACGGCAGTTCACCCGCATCAATATGATGCCTGCACAAGTTCTTCCCCATTTGTTGAAGTTGAATCTCACCAATATTAGAGAAGCACCAAAGATTGTGAATACCGCTTCACCACACTATCATCCCAATGCTAAATGTGCCTATCATTCTGACAGCGCCGAATATGACACCAACGATTGCTGGGAGCTTAAGAATAAAATTCAAGACTTGATAGATGCAAAAGAGGTTGAGTTCGATGCTCCAGAGAAGCCAAACGTGATATCCGCTCCAATGCCGAAGCATGGTCACAATGTCCATCCTATTGAAGAAGATCTGTATGTTTCTGCTGTTGATGATCTGATGACCCCAATGTTGACAATCAAGTTGAATCTGTTGAAGGCTGGGATTTTCCCAGGATGTAAAGAAGACTGCTACTGTTGTTCCTCCCTACCAATCGACTGTCCCTTACTGAAGATAGGCATCCAAGGCCTAATGGACAGTCAACAAATTCTTTTCGAAAAGATTCCTGCTACTCCAATCCCTATCAAAGATGTGTCAATAATCACCATTTCCACCAATCTTTCCGAGGTCCCTAAAAATCCTGTTAAGATTACATCCACTACGAAGTTTGTTCCTCTGAAAATAACCATGCCTGGGCCTGTCCCCTACAAATCTGACAAATCAATACCATGGAATTATGGTGGAGAAATCTACTACCATGGTGTGAAACAAGTTGAGATAACTGAAGAGAGCTCTGACGAAGAAGATGTCGACATTGGAAACATTGCCAGTACGAGCAAGATTACCCGAAGTGGGAGAATATTTTCTCCAAAGATTGCCCCTCTAAAGGCAATCTTTGGACCCTCAGCTGCTGCCAAAGTTACTCCTGCACCGATAAGACTTTCTGCAAGAACTCCGTTGATCGAAGAAACTGTCACCCCTGTGGTTGTCCCTCATACTTCTACTGATAAGGGGAAAGGGATCCAAGATGAGCTCGTCAGGACGAGGGCTCAGCCATTGGCCATCCCCGAAACCTCTAAGAAAGAAATGGAGGAGATTCTGAAAATAATTAAGAAGAGTGATTATGATGTGGTAGAGCAACTGGGGAAAACCCCCTCGAAGATCTCCATGTTAGCATTGCTGCTTTGTTCGGAGGCTCATGCCAAAGCCTTGATAAGGTTTTTGAAGACAGCCCATGTGCCCCAGGAAACCTCAGCCGATCAATTCCAGGATTGTGTAGCCAGCCTTACCGCAGACAACGACCTGGGTTTCTCTGATGCTGACCTAACTCCGAAAGGAAGAAATCACAATGACGCATTACATGTGTCAGTAGAATGTCGAGGAACTACTCTGGCGCATGTTTTGGTCGACACTGGTTCTTCTCTGAACGTGCTGCCTAAGAAAGCTCTGGATCGATTAGATTGTGAAGGCTTGGAGCTGGAACCAAGTAATATCATTGTAAGGGCCTTTGACGGGTCTAAAAGAATGGTGCATGGAGAGGTCGACATTCCCATCAAGGTGGGCACTGAAGTATTCCACTCAACTTTCTATGTGATGGACATCCGTCCGTCATACTCTTGCTTGCTAGGGAGACCATGGATACATAATGCTGGCGCAATCACTTCCTCTCTACATCAGATGTTGAAATATCCTGTCAAAGGAAAAATCATAACCGTACACGGTGAAGAGGAATATATGATCAGTCACCTGAACTCCTTCCGGTATGTAGAGGTGGAGGGCGAATTCATTGAAACACCGTTCCAACACTTCGAGGAAATTACCCCCGAAGTTGCAGTAGCAAAGGCAGTAGCTGAGGAGCCTAAGCAGATGGCCATGATGGCATCTCTGAAAGACGCAAAGGCTGCAATAAAGGAGGGGAAGAGCTCAACATGGGGTCAGTTGCCTGACTTTCCTCACAAAACAGACAAGTTTGGGTTGGGATTTACCGCTGCGGGGCAGAAAGCTATGCGTCGCTCAAAAATTGAAAAGACACCCATCAAGATTTCTCCTCATGGAATCAATGCCTTGGAAGAAGAGGACGAAGAGGTCAACATTGAAGACTGGATCTTCCCAACCATCGGAAGAGGACTGCACAACTGGGAGGCGAAATACTTCATCCCCATTACTTTCATTAATCAGTAATTTATCTTTCGAACATTTCCTGTTGGTCTGTAATAATTACCTTAAAACAATATGCACACTACTTTTTCACCTCGTGCCTTGCCCGGGGCATGTAGGTCCATTTGTAAGGGTTTTGATTCTCTTCATAATCATATGCCATGTTTAATGAATCATTGGACGTTTTTCATTTATAAACTGCTGTGTTCATTTTCTTTCCTTTTGCATTTTTGTTTGTTGAAGGATGGCTATCCCTTACACACACCCACACTCACGAATGCAGGTACCCATCCACTATGGATTCTATGGGTGACTATTCTGCTATGTCCTTCAATAACTCTGAAGATTTGGTCAATCAGGCTGAGTATGAAGATGACGAAGATTGTGAAGTACCAGGAGAGCTGGCCAGACTTCTACAACAAGAAGAAAGGTCCATCTTGCCTCATGAAGAATTGTTGGAAACAATCAACTTGGGAACAAAGGAGGACAGGAAAGAAGTACAAGTGGGTGCCAATCTAGAACCAAGTGTCAAGGAGTGTTTGATACAGCTGTTGAATGAATACGTTGAAATCTTTGCCTGGTCTTATAAAGACATGCCGGGTTTAGACACATATATCGCGGTTCACCATCTCCCTACAAGAGAGGATTGTCCACCGATCAAGCAAAAGGTCCGCCGAATGAGGCCCGACATGTCTGAGAAGATTAAAGCAGAAGTAATGAAGCAGTTCAACGCTGGCTTTCTGGCTGTTACATCTTATCCACAATGGGTTGCTAACATCGTGCCAGTTCCTAAAAAAGATGGCAAGGTCAGAATGTGTGTGGACTACCGGGATTTAAACAGGGCTAGCCCTAAAGATAATTTTCCGCTACCGTATATCGACATTTTGATTGACAACACAGCTCAACACAAGGTGTTTTCCTTCATGGACGGATTCTCGGGCAACAACCAGATCAAAATGGCCCCCGAGGACATGGAGAAAACAACCTTTGTTACACAATGGGGTACTTTCTGTTACAAGGTGATGTTGTTCGGACTGAAGAACGCAGGGGCAACTTATCAGCACGCCATGGTGGTTTTGTTCCATGATATGATACATCATGAGATCGAGGTTTACGTAGGAGACATGATAGCTCGATTACAAACAGAGGAGGAACACCTTGAACATCTGCAAAAGTTGTTTGCCAGGTTGAAGGAGTACAAACTCAGGCTGAATCCAAGTAAGTGCACCTTTGGAGTTAGGTCTGATAAACTTCTAGGATTTATTGTCAGCAACAAAGGCATTGAGGTCGATCCAGCAAAAGTAAAAGCTATACAAGAGATGCCCGCCCCCCGTACTGAAAAGGAGGTTAGAGGATTCTTGGGGCGCTTGAACTATATTGCCAGATTCATCTCTCATCTGAAGTCTACCTGTGAGCCAATTTTTAAACTATTGAAGAAAGATCAGGTAGTCGAATGGAACGACGATTGCCAAGTTGCTTTTGATAAGATCAAGGAGTATTTGCTAGAACCTCCTATTCTGATGCCACCTGTCGAAGGAAGACCATTGATCATGTATCTGACCATGTTGGATAACTCAATGGGGTGCGTACTGGGCCAGCATGACGAGTCTGGTCGAAAAGAGCATGCCATTTATTACCTTAGCAAAAAGTTTACCGACTGTGAGACTCGCTATTCACTGCTCGAGAAAACTTGCTGCGCTTTGGTATGGGCTGCTCGCCGACTAAGGCAGTATATGTTGACTCATACCACTCTGCTGATTTCCAAAATGGATCCTATCAAGTATATCTTCGAGAAGCCTGCTTTATCTGGAAGAATCGCTAGATAGCAGATGATCCTGACTGAGTATGACATCCAGTACACTACCCAAAAAGCTATAAAGGGGAGTGTACTAGCTGACCATCTAGCGCATCAAGCTATCGAAGATTATCAATCCATGATATTCGACTTCCCGGACGAGGACATCATGACTTTGGACAACATTGAAGGTAATGGACCATATGACGGACCTGAAAATGGATCCCGATGGACCCTGTACTTTGATGGTGCTTCAAATGCACTTGGAAATGGTATCGGTGCGGTACTCATTTCCCCGGAAGGTTGCCATACACCTTTCACGGCCCGACTTTGTTTCAGCTGCACCAATAACATGGCCGAATATGAAGCTTGCATCTTTGGTCTCAAGGCTGCTATAGACTTGGGGATCAAATCTTTGATCATATTTGGGGACTCGGCTTTGGTTATCAGTCAAATCAAAGGAGAGTGGGATACCAAGCATCCTAATCTTATCCCATACAAAGAACATGTCTTGACATTGTTGCCTCATTTCGAGCAAATCACCTTCGAGCATTTCCCGCGAGAAGAGAATCAGCTAGCAGATGCTCTGGCTACAATGTCTTCCATGTTTAAACTCAACTGGGATAACGAGGCTCCCCAAGTCACCATCGAGCGAATGGATAAACCTGCGCACTGTCATGAGATTAATACCGAAGAAGTAGTGGAACAACCCTGGTTCCATGAAATCAAAAGGTATCTCCAGACTAGAGAATACCCTGAAGGAGCTTCCGTAAATGACAAGAAGTTCCTAAGGAAATTTGCTGCCAAGTTCTTCCTGAGCAACAACATCCTCTATAAACGCAGCCATGATTATGTTTTACTCCGATGTGTGGATAAAGTTGGGGCAGAGTTGATCATGACTGAGATACACAGAGGTACATTTGGCACCCACTTGAGCGGGCATACGATGGCTAAGAAGATTTTAAGGGCAGGCTATTACTGGTCTACCATGGAAGCTGATTGATATCAACACACCTGTACCTGCCATAAATGCCAAATCTACGCCGATAAGGTGCACATTCCTCCTGTTCCTCTTAACATTCTGACAGCTCCTTGGCCATTTGCAATGTGGGGCATTGACATGATTGGAGAGATCAAGCCCACGGCATCCAATGGACATCGCTTCATCCTGGTCGCCATCGACTATTTCACCAAATGGGTCGAAGCAGCTTCCTTCGCCTCTGTTACAAAGAATGTGGTTGCCCGCTTCATCAAGCAAAACCTCATATGCCGGTATGGTGTCCCCGACAGGATCATCACGGACAACGAAACCAATCTGAATAATACTATGATCACCGCCCTATGCGAACAGTTCAAGATTTATCATCACAATTCATCTCCCTATCGGCCAAAGATGAACGGTGCTGTTGAAGCTGCGAACAAAAACATCAAGAAGATCATTCAGAAAATGACAGTTACCTACAAGGACTGGCATGAGATGTTGTCGTTTGCTCTGCATAGATACCGTACCACGGCACGTACTTCAACAGGGGCAACCCCATTTTCTTTGGTATATGGCATGGAAGCTGTCCTACCCATGGAAGTTCAGATTCCTTCTTTAAGGATTATGAAGGACGCTGGTTTGAATGAAGACGATTGGATTCAGACCCGACTTGATCAACTCAATTTGATCGACGAGAAGCGACTCGCTGCTGTTTGCCATGGTCAGACGTATCAAAAACGGATGATCAAGGCTTTCAACAAGAAAGTCAGACGTCAAGTATATCAAGTCGGAGATCTCGTAATCAAGCGGATTATCTTACCGCAAAGTGATCCCAGGGGCAAATGGACTCCTACCTACGAAGGACCATTTATGATCAAGAGCATATTTTCTGGTGGTGCAATGATTCTGACCACCATGGACGGCGACGATTTGCCGCACCCTGCGAATGCAGACATAGTCAAAAGATACTACGCATAAAATCACCGACAAGTCGAAAACCCGAAAGGGCGGCTTGGGCAAAAAGGGGCATCCCGGTGAACCGAAAACCCGAAAGGGCGGTTCAGGCAAAAATAGGGATAAAACAAAAAAATCTGTACACCCAGCAAGTCGAAAACCCGAAAGGGCGGCTTGGGCAAAAAGGGGTTTCCCGGTGGATTGAAAACCCGAAAGGGCGGTCCAGGCAAAAGTTAGGGAATTAAAGCGTATGACTATGTCTCGTCGGATCACTTTAAGGACAATCTCTTCATCAACCAGCTCCAAACTTCCGATCAATCCAGTCATCGGCGGACAAGCATTGAATGGACAGGATATTCAGAGTTGTGAAGGCTATAGCGGAATGGGGATCCCATAGAATTGTTTCACATAGCCATCTTTCTTTTGTATAAAATTTTCAATTTTTACGACGACATCCTCTTACTATGATGCCTGTCTCCTTTGTACAAAGATACTCATAGAAAGTTAATACAAATACTTTTCCAAATACAGAAATTTGCTTTGTCTTCCTTTTTCTCTTTTTGCACTTATGTTTTATTTGAGAAACGTCCAATGTTTTGTTAAATAGGCATATGCATTTGAACATAATCATTTTCCTTACAAATCAAGAAAGATGATTACTGATAGGTTGAAGGTACAAATAGATATCTTGATGCCCTTTCAGAAGGAATCCCCAGCGGTTCTAAACTCCAAATTCCTCAACAAGGTTAAAATCCAGAGCTTAATTCCCCAAACAGAGTTAAACTTCAGGATCTTCAGCAGAACAAAAGCTTTCTCAAAACTGATTTCCCCAGCCAGAGAGCCTTCCAGAACTTAGTTCCCCTCAGAGTTAAGTTTCAGCATCCCCAGTGGAGCCCTAAAACCTGAAAATCCTATCCCCAGTGGAGCTAAAGCTTCCAACTATCAATCCCCAGCGGAACCAGATTAGTGAACATTCTCCCACAGAGACGCTTCCCATCAGATTGAAGATTCTCAGTCTTACTCCTCCAGCATGAGTCTCCCAGGTTCTGAACTCCGTAGTAGAGATCATCATAATTCTCATTCCCCACAGGTCACCAAGGATTTTCAATCCCCAGCAGTGGTCCTAGGATCCCCCAACAACTAAAAATCTTGCTCCCCAAGCAATCAACAGTCAGCAAGGGTTTCTCACCCTCAGTCGCCAAGGATTTTCTATCCCCAACTTCGATTATGGGTTTATTTCCCCAACATCTGTCAAGGATTTATTCTCCAAAACAAATTACATTTCAAATTCATCGGTCGTTCAAAAGTTCCTTCACCACCTGTTGGAAGTTACGGTCGTCAGAGATCAAATTCTCACAAAATTCAAGTTATGAAGCCCAGAATCGACCGGATATTATCTTGATCTCCACAGCATATTGTGAAGCCCGGATTACAACCGGATAATAGCATCAGACTACCGCAAAGCCTGGATTACAACCAGATAGTGGTATCTCCTAGGGGCAAGCTATGAAACCCGGATTCGACCGAATAATAATTTAGAGCTCAACAAGCTATTGTGAAGCCTGGATTTCGACCAGATACCAATACAAGTTTCTGTGAAGCCTGGATTACGACCAGACAGCAGCCAAGAATACTACGAAGCCTGGAGTCGACCAAATAGTGGTATATCTTTTAACACAAGCCGTGAAGCCCGAATTTGACCGGATAGCAGCTCAACAAGCTATTGTGAAGCCTAGATTTCGACCAGATACCAATACAAGTTTCTGTGAAGCCTGGATTACGACCAGACAGCAGCCAAGAATACTACGAAGCCTGGAGTCGACCAGATAGTGGTATATCTTTTAACACAAGCCGTGAAGCCCGGATTTGACCGGATAACAGCTCAACAAGCTATTGTGAAGCCTGGATTTCGACCAGATTCCAATGCAAGTTTCTGTGAAGCCTGGATTACGACCAGACAACAGCCAAGAATACTACGAAGCCTGGAGTCGACCAGATAATGGTATATATTTAACACAAGCCGTGAAGCCCGGATTTGACCGGATAGCAGCTCAACAAGTTTTTGTGAAAGCCTGGAGATCGACCAGATAACAGTTAACCGTTAGCAGAATGAGGACTCTCGTCCTTGAATCCCCAGTAGAATGGCATACAACCTAAACTCCTGAATCCCCAGCAGTAGTCCCAGGACTTCTCCTTATCAACGATCAAAAGGTTCTTGCTTTCCCCTGCAGCGGTCAAGGATTCACTTTCCCCGGCAGCAGTCAAGATTCTTTTATCTCCAACTATCCAAGATTCATCTATCCTCAGCAAGACAGCTCATCAGCTTACATGCGCATTCATCACATTCATATCATAAACATTGATATAACATACATTGCATCATGCATCATGACATTGCATACAACTAACTCTTTACCTTTTCAGGAAAGATCAGTCAACAGACAAAGATCATCATCTTCCGAGATTCTTTCTAGAAATAGTTCAGATGTGACCCAGACATGGCGACATTCTGATACTTATTCCAGATTCATTCAGATGCAGTTTTACACTGACTCATCGTCAGGAAACCCTACACCGGTTCCTTCTCCACTTCAAGACTTCTGAAAACAGTTTACGGGTTCTCCAGACACGGATGTTAACCTATCGCTTGTTCAGATTCTTCAACTTTTGAAAACAGTTTACGGGCGCTTCCCAACAACGGATGTTGCTCTATTGCTTATTCAACTTCAAGATTTCTGAAAACAGTTTACGGGTTCTCCAGACACGGATGTTAACCTATCGCTTGTTCAGATTCTTCAACTTCTGAAAACAGTTTACGGACGCTTCCCAACATGGATGCTGCTCTATTGCTTATTCAAATTCAAGATTTTGAAAACAGTTTACGGATTCTCCAAACACGGATGTCAATCTATTGCTTATTCAGACCCCCAGTTCAGAGATGTTCCAAAACATGGATACCTTTCTGATACTCGTCCACTCACCAACTACATTTCAACAAACATTTCCAGATGGCATCTCTAAGCCCATCCTCCTACCAACAACTTCCAGATGGCATCTCTAAGCCCATCCCCCGACAAAATTTTGTCACATCCCTAGATGGAATCTCTAAGCCCATCACTAAATGGCATCTTTAAGCCCATTCCCTCTACCATCACATCACCGAGTGCAAATTTTTTGGGCACTCTAGTGTCCAATCTCCTTTTACCCTCGAGTAACTCTTCAGGTTCAAGAAGATTGAACAGGGGAAACTGTTTTACCCCAAAATTTGCCCTCCTATTTTTCCACAAGAAATCACAGCTTCGGGTTTTCCCTGACTTTTCAGATTGGCGTAAGAATCAGTCAAACAGACTTTTTCTTATCAGTCTATCCAAATTAGGGTTTTCATGGACTCTGGAACAGTTCAAGCAGATTATTAGGGTTTGGTTGAGTTTGGCTCAGGGCTTGATCAGGCAGACGCTTCTTTGACAATAAATCAAGAACTAGGGTTTGTACGCGCATTCTCAGAAAGAATTAATCCTACAGTTCTTTTCAATTTACTCTGAGATATGGATTGAGGCTTCTGATTGAGAGTTTGCAGTGTTTGATTTAATCAATAAAAGGGATAAGCATATGGATGTTTGTTTGATTAACTGTGCATTGCTTATGTTTAATTGAGACGCCGGGTTTATTATTGATTGCAAGACTACAATGTTTATTAATTATTTATTTTTTCTAAGTCAGAATAATTGGATATACTTCCAGTTATTTTAATTCAAGAAAGTTTAAATAATTAAATAGACAATTGAAATAAAGAAGATATCTGACAAAAAGACTTTTATTTATTTTTAATTATTTGTACAAGTGTTATTTAAATACAGTAATTATTTACAAGTATTTATAATAATATTTATTACAATGATTAAAAGTAAAATAAAATTGCATCCTAATTTTTCTAAGTCTTCATCTTCTACTGATGCTCCCCATTGCCCAATTAATTTTTATCTGCAAAAACAAAGAAAAGAGAAGAAGTCAATACAGATGAATTAAAAAAAAAAGCAGACAAATATTAAAAAAAAAACTCATCATTAAAGATTTTGGCCGGAATCAGTTTATTCGTCCTCTCTGCAAATCGCAAGAAGATGTTTCTTCTTGGTTCACAGAGAGGAAAGCAATTTATTTGCAAGCATGTGAATTATTTTGCAAAAAATGCCTAAAGCTGCATAAATTCAAAATTGCAAAGTGTCAACAAGTTCAAACAAACTGCATATGCCAAACAAGTGTGCAAACAACCAAGTTACAGTTACAAAGGCAAACTAAGTTGTCCAAGGCAAACTGAATGTCAAAACAAGCTGTCAAATGGCCAACTAAAGTCACAATGTCAACTAAGCAAAACTCTCAAAAGTGGTCAACAAGCACAAAAGCAAGGCAGAAAATTTGGAAGTATGCAGAGGAAAGACAAATGCAAACAAGCTTATGAAAGAATGCTTTTTATCCATCATTTTCCAGGCCAAAGTCTTTTCAGATAAATAGAAATTCTAAGCAAATATGTGCTTCCTGTGGAGAGAGAAAAAGAGAAAAGTAGCAGGCTTACAGTTTTCCAGGCAGGCCTAAGGATAAGTATAGAAAAATCAGAATACTGTCAGAGGGGGGGCAGAACACATACAGGAAAAGATATCACAAAAAATTGTAAACCTCAAGCCTTGCAACCTGCTCAAGCATTGGCATTCCAAGGCTTACTTGAAAAAACAAGCCTGAAGCCTGTACCAAGGGGACCTGCCTGCATAATACCAGAAGAAGAAGCCAAAAGCAAAGGCAAACAAATTCAAAAACTTGTTAAAAAACAAACAGCCTGCCTACAAAACAAAGGGAACGAGTTCACACAAAAAAAGATATAAACTCTTGCCTTCCAATTTACAGCAAGACAAGCCTAAGCAAGCAAAACTGCATTGAAACATTCAAGTCAAAACTATCTCAAACCTGTTTCAAACACAGAACCATAAGCCTAAACCTTAAGCCTTTCCAACATCCTGCCTGTTCCAAAACAATCAATACAAACATTCAACCACCAAACTGTAACAGCCTAACCTGCATCAACACAAGCCATACGAGCCTGAAAAATAAACCTCCTGCCTTTCAACTTACAAGCCAATAGGCATGTAAGTTACAAGACCCAACATTCAAAAACCAGAAAGCCAAAGCCAAAACACAAGCCTGTACCAATACAGCATAAACCCCAACAAACTGTACAACTTTAACAGATCCAAATATCCAGAACCAACATGTCAAGCAACTAAAACTCAGCATCAAACACTAAAGCAACAAACCAATTCAAAACTCTCAGAACCGGTGTTCATCATTGAGTAGCCAAACTAAAAAAGAGAGGAAAAGAAGCAAATAGGCAAGCGTTTTCAGATTTTACAAGCATCATCACTAAACGAGGGAATAAAGATAAAGGTACCAGATTTCCAAGCAAGCTCATCAGCTTCATACTCCCTCCGTCTAGCCGCCTGAGGACACCTCCTATCTCCTCCTCCGTCTCCAAAGGCCAGCAACGGTATAAATTTCCTTCTCCCTTTTCTTTTTACATCTCACAAGACACAGATAATAACACAATAAAGATCTGGACATAAAAAAGCTAAAAACATGCATAGTATTCAAAACCTAAAACATAAAAAAGGAAAAAAATCGTTACCCTCTTTGAAGTACCTCCTTGAGCAAGCCGTGAAGAGAGGATAAGCTGGAGGTTGCATCCGGTGGCCAGGCAGGGAAGGATTAAGTCAGAAGCTTGGCTCAAGAAGACGAAGAGGAGAAGAAGATAAGAGGCGTCGCTCTAGCCTGTAAACCCTTGTTTCTGAACAAACTCATTCAACCCTAAAACAAAATTGTCAAAACCACCTTGGGCCGGTTCCCCTTTTGCAAAACACCAAGTCCATCAGAATCTGGAACGCACCCCCTTTCCCTTTCTTTTCTTGAATCTATTTTGTTTTCTCATTTTGGGCCAAGTTCAGACCCCCCAAGCCCATTTGATTTCTTTCTTTTTATTTATTTTCTAGATTTATAAATCAATCTTTTTTTATTATTTCTTCCTTTTTTTATACATGACTTAATTTAATTCTTTTATTAAGTGAAAACAATATATTGAATTTTTGTATAAAAAATGTTTTAATAGTCTTTTTTTTTCTATTTTATTCATCACATTTTAAAAAATATGTAAAAAATAGATTTGCTTTAATAAGTTAAAATATTTGTCCTTTAAGAACTCCTTGTATAAAACATTAATAAAATACATAAAAAAATAGATTTTTTTTTAGGTTGAATATTCCTTTTTTTTTTTAAACTTTTGTTTGTACATATTTAACAAAAACTCAAAAATAAATAAAATACTTAATATTGCATTAAGTTAACATACTTTTCTTACTTGTAAATAATCACATACACTTTCACAAATATTTTTGATACATTGCTTTTATTCTTATACATTGATACATGTTACATTGAGAATGTGATTCAACTTAGTTGTAAATATTATTCGGACACTACTATTCCGACAAGTTTCATCCCCCATTTGTAAATACTTGTACCCCCATCCCCGGATACTTGTTTGTAATAGTTTAGGACTTTAAATTTCAGCAATTTATCGCTTTCAATTATACCATGTTTAGACCTAGGGTTTGTATGTAAATAAAATCAACCGCTAGATAAACTAACACAAAATAAATGCATGAAAATCAATACACCAATCACACTTGCACCCCTAGGGTAATCCCACTCGTTGCCTTCCAAAATGGGCCATGCTTTCATGTTGAGTGTCTTTGGCAAAACAAAACAAATCAAATGATCATAGTCCCTCGACGACGCTTTCGAAGTTGCCTAAACAAAATGATCATAGCCCCTTCAAGCAAAATTGCCAAAGACACTTGGCACCATTGCATTCATGGTCTAAACGATGACCTGTGCCCGTCCCGTTAACATCCTAACACAAGATTGTCCACCAAATACAATGGTGGAACAATATTGTTAAAAGGGTTAAAATATGAGAAAAATCTTTGAGTAAATTTAGGGGTAGACAACTCTTAGTTACTTGATCAAACTTGCAAAACACACTTGCCTACTTTCAAAACACACTCCACAACACACTTTCAAAACAACTTTCAAAACCTTGAAACATCTTTTCAAAAAGACACACACCTTTGTAAAACATTCGAGTAAAGAATTGTTACAACAGTTGCCTAGACAAGGCATCTTTTTTCAAAACATTTTCAAAACCACACACACAAAGCACCATTTCAAGCAATTGAAAATCAAGGCAAGTGATCTAAAACAAGTAACTAAGAGCCCATGGATAACCATGGATGAAAAGGGTGCTAATACCTTCCCTTTTCATAATCTACCCCCCGAACCCACGAAACATCTCAAAAGGTTTTTCCTGTGCTTTTTTAACCTTTCCTTTAGGATAAAATAAAAAGTCGGTGGCGACTCTTGCTAAACCGAAACATTTGCAAACACAAACGTAAAACCTCAAGTCAGTTCTCCCACCGTATCACAATTACTATATAAGTAATGTTTGTTTATAGTTTCAGGGTCTGCAACTTTACACACAAATTCTATAAACTCAAAGTACCAGTATTGGGAGAAACTTGCGATCAGAAAATATATGTTTTGCATTCAACTTTATGAATAAGTTCTTTGTTTTTTTTGAAGTTATTTATTGCATTCAAGTTACTTTACTGCATTTAAAGTTCCTATTTACAAGCTTTTCATTGTTTTGACTTTAATGTCAAATTTATTCAAGCTTATAGATTTTTGCACAATATGTCAGAATTTTTTTTGAGTTTAATCCCTTAAGTAAAATCAAACTTGTCTTTGTTTACTAAAATTCCTAGTAAACACACATGCACAAGAATGGACAGGAAAAATCAAC
Organism: Vicia faba; assembly: GCA_948472305.1. Classification (NCBI taxonomy): domain Eukaryota; kingdom Viridiplantae; phylum Streptophyta; class Magnoliopsida; order Fabales; family Fabaceae; genus Vicia; species Vicia faba. The sequence goes on from CATIWC010000281.1 coordinate 137,011, forward strand.
CATCAATGTGATCCTATGTGGGATAAAGAAGAACTAGGACGACGACAAGGGTATGTGAGTCAAATAGTTGCACGAGGTATATTTTTCCTCTTTGATTCCATTTAATCTTACACTGTTTCACCTAGGACGTGCACTCATATTTAATATATTATATACAAAAGTTTTGTGATCATATCATATACAACACCTTAATCAACCATTAATGAAATGCCATTTAATATGATTTATGGATCATACACCATGTTATGATTGGATATGACACAACCGCGTGGCGTTATAAGCATTCCAATGAAGAAGAAAATGAAACGGGACCGAGAGTTACTTCTGACATAATTGGTGAGGCTAGAGAGATCACCCTTATTTGTGAGTTTGCGATAATACAAAGAGTTATCAGACGATACAATTCCAAAGCGATTCCAAAAGAGATGAAACGGGTGATCTTATGCTTATATAGGTTATGGCCCTTACTCGTATTGGTAAGTTTCTCCTAATTAGGAATGACGACATTGAATATGCTTAAAAATGTTTGAGGAACTCGTTCGCACGCAACACTTCAAGGATTCAAATAGAGAAATCTATTAGGTCCGGGCGACCTAAAGGAACACGCCTCAAAACTAATTAAAATTACAAAGAGAGAAATCCAAATAAAATAAGGTGAGTGGCCACACGGTATGAACATTTTCATTATTAAACCTTAAAATGTGTGGTTACAAAAGATGCCTACAATTGGGGTAGTACAATTGTTAAAACAGAAAACCAAAAACATCAAATATCCTAATTTCAGGTGGGGATTATTTGCTTTCTTCTTCAACTCGCTCCTCCCCTTGTGCAGGAGTAACCTTCAAAGAGGGGCATTATTTTCTTCTACTAGGAGGAACGCCTTCTGATCTGGTGTATCTTCATCACCCACAAGCTGGTTTCCCTTAAAAATATCAAGCTCACTCAAATCTTAGTCAGGATAGAGGAAATCCATATGCGTCTTAGCCATCTCGAAGAACTTATCTATAGCCATCTCAAAGAACTTATCTATAGTTTTGACCATCTCATCCTTACATTTCTGAGATGTAGCTCTCCATTTTCTTCTTGCAATATCTACAACTCGAAGAAAGTTTTTGGAAATTTCAAGCTCGTTTTCTGCACGGTCAAGCTTATCAACAACCTCTTAGGCATCCTCATCCTTCTTCTTTTGAGAATCTTCAGGTTCTTTAAGAGAATGTATCATCTTGTGTCGTTAGCCAATCTTGAACTTCAATGATTCTTCGACTTTGATGGGCGTCATGCATTTTAGAACTCCCTCTTCAGGTTCTTTAGTTTGGTCTTTAGTTCCACCACTTACCTATCTACTCGAGCATGGGCGTCATGCATTTTAGAACTCTAACAATAAAATCTTAAAAGATAAAGTCTTCATTAAATAATTTTACACTGTTAATCAATTACAATAATATTAAATGTCAAATTATTATATTATTATTAAATAAATTATATGATATGATTAAGTGGAATTTTTTATTGTATAACATTATAAAATTATTATTGATATACTACTTTTTAATTCTATAAAAAATTCAAAGAACTCTTAAGTTTAGTATTTTATTAATATTTTTGTATTATCTTATAGTGAATTGGAAACATCGACATCAAATTGTTTTCAACATATCAATCATTCAGTCGGCGAAAAAGAAAGTGAGTTGCATACGTGGTTGTGTTGTGAAAGGAATTTTATCGATTTGTACTTTCTATCTAGATTTTTTCGATAGCCATTTGATTAATCGTACAACAATACATTTCAACATTAGATCCATGTCTCTTTTATTTTGTTTTCTCTCATCTTATTTATCTTTTTTTATTATAAAATATACTAAAATCGCGTTAAATCTTCTACCACAATATACTCCAGAAGAATCCATTTACATAGTAATAGCCTGTTTGGATCTACGTAAGGCATTTCTAATTTATAAAGAAGCTACTTTTTGTAGCTTTCACATTAACGTAATTTTACAATGCGGGTTTGGAAAACGTGGTGTTGTACCAAATAGATACTAAGCATAAAAAGAGTTTTGCTGGGATAAAAATTATGGAGAATTTCTTTTCGCATGTAATACATTTTTTTATGGAGAATTTCTTTTCGCATGTAATACTTCTAGAATTCGAAAATATATATCAAACGCATCATCAATGTGATTTTTTTAAATTTATTTCGAATATGCATATTCGAATTCACCTGTTAGCTTATTTCGGATATGCATATCCGAATTTATCTTTGGACAGAACAATCAACATTATTCAACATAATTCATAATATTCATTCAACATAATTTAAAGAAATTACATAAATAGTTCTACAGAAAATTAAAGTTATATATTGTTATAAACAGGAAGTTGAGGACGTTGCAACATCTTGATATCATCTTATGCCGATCTTTGAAGTTTCACATCCATCTCAATCGGACCCTTAGAAGAGTATCGTTGAAAAGTATCCCACATAACCTCTAAATCATCATCGTTCTTCAGTTGAAACAGGGTGAACTTTATATTTCCTTCAGTGTCAAGTGAAGGTGAACGATACTCAAGCTTGACCACCTTTCCTTTCTCTGGATATTGCAAGAGAGAATACAATATCGTAATGAGCTCGGTGAACGGCGTGTCCTGCGAGAACCTGAATTGAAATGGCGTTTGCGCACCACTGAAGTAGACAAAAGTAAAGCGTGGATATGTTTGTGTCATTTATGGTTGTGGTTTGTGATGGAGAATGAAATGGTTTGAATACTCAATTTATAGCCTTTTTGGAGCAATATTGACCAAAGAAATCTTTTCAGGATATATTTCAGAAGCACATCCGAAAACACCACGTTTTTTTTATAGAAATAGGAGGTAAATTCAGAAGTGCATATGCGAAATAAGCCTTGTGCTGTTTTTTTATATTTAAATTGAAGGTTAATTCGGAAGTACACTTCTGAATTATGTAGAATCAGAATTAGAATTACCAAAGAGACATGGAAAACATAAACAAATATAAAACTAAATATAGATAATATGTTATATATGTATTAAAACACATAAATTTTACAATATGTTCGTCAATACATTAAAAAAATAGTTCGATTACATTCTAAAATGCACCAAACGAATTATCACCGCTTAAATCTAAAATTGGATCTTTCTTCGACTTCTCCCTATTTGATTCTCTCTCAAGCTTCATTAAATTGGAGAATTCTACCATCCTTTTCAAAAACTGATTCGGCCAAGTTTTCGCCTCTTTTGCATGATGTGTCGTCCATTTCACGGATGTAGCCGGAATAGGACACCTAGATCTCAAATAAACCTGAATAAAATGTCGTGACCTCAGGTACCCAGTACACATGATATGAATGGATGGATCTTCAGGTGGGAGAGTGCGAAGAGGAAAAAAGGTTTCCGAAAAACCATATCTCGTCAAGTCGATGCACACCATCTCATATGCACATGCTATAAGGTGATCTATTTCAGGGAAACTCGTCAACTTTTCAACTGGTGCATGAATGCTAACACTTAGAACAAGAGCATTGTGAACTTTATTGAATGCTTTAGTTGTGACATATAGTCCTGTGTAAAGTTCACTATACACTGTCAATTCTGAAATTAGTGTTTGGCGTACAAGAGTGTGATTCTTCTCTCATTTACTAAGTAACCCGGACATGGCCCGATACTCGCAATTACCATCACTCCCCACATCCACAATTCTTTCAATGTGTTTGTCCATAAAAAACGACATCTCATCAATGTAGATAATCGGTGGTGGTTGTGGTTATCTTATAATAGGCGGTGTACGAGGTGGTTTGGAAATCTGAGCTCCCATGTTAACACTTGTTTTGGATTTTGGGGTTGGAGAATCAAGTAATATTGCATCAACAACTTCATGGTAAGAAGGATTCTGCTTTGTTGTACTGTCAGATTGTGTAGTTTTCACCTTTTTAGGTGCACCTTTTGTTTTTACCGGTTGTGAAAGGGGTTTCAAATAGCTTGTTTCTGGAAAGGCGACTTTTCTCAACTGTTCTTTAATGTGAAACTTCGTAGCATCATTAACTTTAGAAAATCTATCCATTATCACTTCCAACTTGGTTGTGATGGTTATGTTGGATTTACCTTCCTTTGTCAGCTCGTAGTCATCAAATCGAAATTTTTTCCAATGAGTGCAAACATTCATACGTATGAGGAATTAAGCTTAATTTTTTTAGAAATAACATAAGCACATGGAAGCATGTAAGTCGTCCTAACTGTACACCCATATTTCAAACTATTTGGCCCTATTGTTTTCGATTGCTTCACTTCATAATAAATTAAATTCAATCATGTCTGGGAAATATTGAGAACCAATTGTGCGTATAGCGTGATGTCTTTGGATCGGTGTTCTAATACAGTTTTGCTCCTATCAAAGGTTGTTTGAATTTCATTATGTTAGTTTTAGAGCATTTAGTTCACCGTGTCCCATTCTCTCTAAAGACCTCCCTTACTATCACACATCTACTTCTTCAACGCCTCATGTGAAGATTCCACTCTATTAGTTGTTGTGTTCTCCAAATATCTAACATGGTCCTTCCAAGCACATACAACCTTCTCTTTCACCTGATCAAGTATAGTAGACTCAACGTATTTTAAGAAATTGGGATATTCGACACACAAGTTTCTAAAGTGTACTACATTCTCAGTATACAACTCTTCTGTAGCAGAATTAAGAATATTAGTCCATGCACCCTTTATCTTATCAACCATAATACCAAACTTGACCATGTTCCCGTCTTCACCCTTTATTATTTGGTGCCAGCTACAGGTTTGAGTCGTGCTCTCACATTTTTTGTTATAAGATATCGACAAAGTATTATGGTTGACGAATGAAACGCAGTGCCAACCGCATTCATAAGGGCGTTATATCGGTTAGTAACAATAACCTTAGGCATATTTTGTGGATCCTTCAACAAAGTCTTGCATATACCTGTTTACCGTAGTTTTTGGTAAACAACCGCTGATCCTCCGAAAGGGAAAGTCCTTTTAGTTACTCATGGGATCGATCAGATTGATCCCAGAATATATGCTAATTTTTATGTTTGGTTTGGTGTGAAAATAGATGTCTAGGAAGAACTCACGTTCGACCAAAGATAAGATGTTTGTGGTTTTAAAGAGTAAGGAAGTTAATAGAAATGCGGGTAAAGATGCAGGAACAGTAACTTTGCAAGATAAGATAAAAGCAATGTAAAAAAGATTTTATTAATAAAAAATGGTGTTTCCAACGTACATTTCTCAGTTTATCCTTTCACACACAGCGGGTACTTGGACAATATTTGAGTAACTAGCACAATAGGTTGAACACACAGAAAAACTACACAGATTTCCTATTTTATACTACAACTATGTAACCGTCGAGGAATGACTTTTCTCTAAGATGAAGACAAGTTTCCCCTGCATGGCCCTTTACCTCTCTCTTCCAGCCACGTCGCCTTTCCTTTAAATGCTGGCGAAACCGTCTTTCCCTCCAACAATTCAAATTCAAATATCCTTCGTCTTTGGTATTGACACGAAAGTATGTTCTTCTAGTCGAAGGTCATAGGACCTTCTTAGTCGAAATCTTGATGGTGACGCCTGGTTGAAGACCAATGTGTAACTCAGATATTTTCTCTAAGTTTTTTCCACCTGTCGAAATATTGTCCAGCTTGGCTTTATTTGTTCTACTTTTGGCCTATAAGGTCAATATATAGTAGGTGTCGAATTTAGGAGCCAACAAATTGCCCCCCAAGAATGTCTATTTCGACGCTAAAAAAGAAATAGTCATTCTTTGATCTTTCTATTCGACACCTGTCTCCCTTGTTGTCCATGAAAGGCTTAACGTGCGCTTTTCGTCTTCCCACGGCTGCCACTCTCAGAAACCATCATTACTCTTTTTCCAAGACATCTTTTCAATCAGCCGTTACCATGCTGCCATTATGACCATTACTCCTAAAACCTAGGCAAGCATGTCAAACGTTTCCCATCATCTGCACGATTATTGCTTTGCAGCATGCCACGTGCCTCACTATGTCCATAGCATTAAATGGATTTGACGAGACACACTTCCCTTTGGACACTATAAATAGTCTTGGGCCTCTTCATTTGGAACTTTCACAACACTTAGCATTTTCAACTCTTCTGCAGAAAACACCCTACATTGTCATTTTCGCTCCTTACCAACTTTGCAACAATGGCTTTCCTTTCTAACGCACCCAACAACCACAACCCTAAGAATGCCGCCGATGTACACCGCCAACCAGAAATCTTCCCTATAAGCCCCTCTCCTGCTTCGACTGAGGAGTCACGGTACGTTTCTGAACCCATGACCAGAGAATGGCGAGAGGCATATGATTCCTAGCTTCTCATCCCTATCAGGTACTCTGAAGATATATGCGCTATGTCTGGTCCTCTGTCCACATGCATCAAGAATCCTATGAAGAATCGTACTTTCTTCCCCACTCACCCAAGACTCAAACCTATAGGTTGTGCGATGAAACCAAGGGACGATCCTGAGGATGCGACTCCAGCTAACCAGCAACACGCTCAGACTAAGGAGGACATCAACCTTCAATTCATGAACAAAGGGAACATGATCTTTCGATCGTGCCCTAATCTCTCCTCTGAGTATTCAAACTGGCTGAATAAGATGGAGAAGGCGCAAACCCCAGTTTGGAAGGAAATGGGGATTTACGATTTGGTGATGCTGTTGAAGACAGGATTGTCTTATTGTCCTCTTATGCTGTTATCTTCGCTATACTTCTGGGATAGCGCCCACTTCACATTTCATCTTCCCTGTGGAATGGTAACCCCAACCCTCTTCGACATGGGAGCGATCACCGGTCTTCGATCGACTAGAGATTATTTCGACCCGGAGGATCTATCCGAAGATGTCATTGGGTTTTCAGCTACTAAACCGACATACACCACCTTCATCAACCACTTCCATGACAAATCCTCCAGCACTGTGTCGGAGGTGGAACATATAGCTTTTCTAGCTATGTGGTTATCCCATTTTTTCTTCTGCACCAAGTCGCTTCAGGTAACTAAGAAGATGTTCACGCTCACGACGCAGCTTCATTACAGCTACCCCCTCTGTCTGGCCGAATTGATTTTGGCCAATCTATATGAGTCCATCAGCAATGGTGTGACTCAACTCAAGGTCATAGGATATATGGCAAGCTTGCTTCTTTCTGGCCCTTTCTGGCTTCTTCAACTTTAGCTCAACGCTACCTTTGAATCTTTTCTTCCTCAGAAGAACAAGATCAATGAAGCGGCCCCAGAAATTCTAAACAGGAGGGTCGTGAAGGAAAATGGCGATAAAAAACGCAGCGGAATATAAAATTTTCCTTTAGGGATCCTTACAAATGAGCATGGTCAGTGATAGAAAGTTTTACCTCTTGTGGCGATTCAGACCTTTGATGTCGTGATCACGAGCGTTGATGAAGAACAACGCCTCTACTCAGTCCACACGAACAGATCGCTTCCGGTCACAGTGCTAGCTGATCACGAACGGAAACCTTGAGTGAGAGAGAGAGTCAAAAACGAAAATGCATCAAGTGAAAAAACTTCATCACAAGAGATCTATTTATAGAATCACTCGTGTGGGCTACAAGCTAAAAGCCCAATTGAGGCTATAAGCTAAAAGCCCAATTAAGCTTATGGACATCATACCTTATGATGTACCATATATCACTTATCCACGTGGTACCTTACCACTTTCCGTATTACACTTAAGTGCACCGTACCTTACGGTGTTCCTTATTTATTCTATCTCTCATCAACCTGTCCTTATGTGTGTGACCCTGTAGGTTTTCGCGACGTTGGCAATTATATTAAATTACACATTTAATATAATAAACAGTGAGCGGTATCTAGCAACACATCACTGTTACCCAAGTCACGAAAATGTCATGTGATCTGACCAAACCCTTTCCGTGATAATATTTGTGTTGTACAATTACCCTTTTGCCCTCATGTCTATATTGAACACAAGGCATATACTGTGTCACCCTTGTCCAGTTCAATATTGGGCCCTTAGACATTTATCCTGTTATGCAGGATGAGCAAATTCCATCTAGTTCACTCATGTCCCTCAGCATGCTTTGTGAAGTACCCATCAACCGTCTTTATAGTCATCCAGTTACGGATGACGCTTGATCAGCAATAAAGTACTTGACTCTACATCTAGGGTCCATAGTGGTTTCAGGTCGAAGGGTGGTATACACCATTATCATCATGAGAATAACTTATGACACTTTGCATAACATTCTATGTAGTATTCTCATAACGGGTCAATCCAGTATAAATATTACTCCTAATATTCATACCTATGTCAAGACTTGATAACTCCTTATCTATGATCCATGAGATGTGATCATCAATCTATCTTCATAATAATCTTAATGCTTTAATGTTATCCCACTTCACATTAAAGCTCGACTACGGATACTTTAAGAATAGTGTCTTATGTTTAATGGGATCTCATGATTAAGTCACACTTAACATTTCATTAAACAAATAAACCATTCTAGGGACTTTATTATTTTGGAAAGCAAACATAATAAAGAAATGTCTTTTATTATTAATAAATAATTCGATACAAGTACCAAAAGTATTGGCCTCTAGGGCTTACACCAACAATCTCCCACTAGCACTAGAGCCAATCAGGCATACCCCTAATACCCATAGATCTAGTATGTCCATCATGCTTCAGCTGCGCAAGAGGCTTTGTTAATGGGTCAGCAACATTGTCAAGTGTAGGTACTCTGTGTGATCGGTGGATCTGGAACTGACTGTTTAACGCTGGTTCGCGAAATGTCGCGGAAGCAAGAGTCGCCACCGTCTTTTATTTTCTCCAAATGGAAAGGACAAAAGCACAGAAAAATTCCTTTAAAGAGATTGCTCTCGGTTCGGGAGGTAGGTTATAGAAAGGGAAGGTGTTAGCACCCTTTCTATCCATGGTTATCCATGGGCTCTTAGATACTTGCTCATTGTGTTTTCAAAAATGGTTTGTTTGCTTTTCAATGTGGGTTTTAAAAAGTTTCTTTGAAAAATTTCAGATCGACTCGTACGTCAGAGTGTTTGAAAAATTTGCTTTTGAAAGCTTTTGAAAAGTGTTGGTGTGAAAAGTCCTTTTGTTTGTTTTGAGATTAGAGCAAGTATCCTTGAGAACCTACCTACCCTAAGGAATTCGTCTGTGTAAATGTCCTTAAAAGTAATGCCATCCCACCATTGAGAGGTAGGTAGCACCACCGTTGGAGGTGTTTGGGTCAATTCGATTTTAGGGACATGGTGATCACCAGAGCAATGGGAAGACACCTTAGAAGCTACCCTCATGCCAGGTTCCCGGATCATGAGGACTTACTAAGACATCCTCTACTCGACGATCACCTTTCGAAAGGCAACAGTGAGGCGTACCCTAGGGGTGGTGTGTGCGCATTGTGTGTCATGTTTCAGTTATTTGTCTTGTCATGTTTATTTGTGTTCTACGCTTGATTTTAATTAGGGCCATTCATTCTTGCATGCATATTTAACAGTTGAATATTTGCGGAAAATAAATCTAAGGCTATTACAAATGGCGCGGGTCCACATCGCCGAAATTAAACCGGACCCGATTTAGCGGAAAAATAAATAATGCAAAGAAATAAAGTGCGAAAAGTAAATTACAATGCTTTGGGAGATTTACAAAATTATAATTAAACGACATAAGATAAATGCGCAAATTAAATAATTAAAACGAAACTAGGGCGTTGGACCCTTTGGCAAATAATTAAATTACATGAATTAATTAAATAAAATTAAATAGGGAATTAGAATTAAAATTCAAAAAGAAAATGTTTTTATATTTTTATGTTTGTTATTTATTAAAAGAAGAAAAAGAGTTAATTGAAATTAAACTATAAGGCAAACCCTAATTCTAATGTTTTTTTATTTATTTATTATGAAAGCATTAATTTTTAACCTAAATTCTTTATGTACAATTTTTAATTATAAAAATAATTAAATAATATTATTATTCTAAAAAAGGGAAAAATATTAAAAGGAATAAAAAAATATCAATTAACCTAATTCTATTTTTGTTGGATTTTGTTATGAAAAAAAAATATCAATTAAACCTAATTTGAAACTAGTTTATTTACATGCTAATAAAATAATTATAATAAAATAGATATTATTTTTTTGGTCTTTTTCTGATTTTTATAATGTTTTTATATTTTAGAGAAAAAATAAATTAATTGAATTAAGACAATAAAATAAATAAAACAACAAAAATAAAGGTGAGAAGAAAAATATAAAATGCAAACCAGGGTGGGGTGTTGCCCCAAATAAGGAGGTTCAGGCCTGGAAATTCTGGCCCAATAAGCTGGAAACTGGTTGACTTTCTTGGATCATGTGTCACACGTTGGACTATGGTACATGATGCTCTCCCAATCCCTGCCCTTGGCTTGATCTTATGAGACGCGTGGCTGCATGATTTTTGAATGTGCATGGTGTACTGGCATAATAGCGCTGCATATGAACAATTATTGAAAAATAATATTGAACGTTTGCCAGACCTGGGACTTGAACCCAGGTCTTGAGAGTCACATGCATAGCGTGTTACCAACTGCGCTGCTGCTTTTCATTTAATATATTATGACTAATAAACAACAAAAATCAAAACCAATGCATGATGGTTAAAACGCGCGAAATTTTAAACGGACGTATCACTGATTGACACGCCATCTTCTTCCTCACCACCCCTGTAACATAGAACACAGAGGCAACGGTTTTAGAAACGTTGCATTAGGGGGGATTCAAGAAAATAGCGAATAGCCCTCCTTGATACATAAATCCATCGCGAGGTATGTGTCTTGTTCAGAAGAACACGCTGAGTGCAATGATCATGATCTCAAGTCCCAATTGTTCCTTGGATGAGAAACCCCAAATCAAGAACCCTGCAACCCTAAATATCGTTCATGGCCAAATCGCATGTATTGCTCAAAAATGAAATCAATTAGTATGGTTAGCTTTAGAACATCATGAGAAACAAGAATTCATAAACAAAATATGCAAAAGATGTATGATTCGTGCTATGCGATTTCAGAAAATTCACTTTGCAGTTTGAGTTCTAACCAACGATTCTTTGTGCTTTAGTTGATGTTAATGATTGAGAAAGGTTCAAGAATGTCTCAGGATGCTATTGGAATGAAACTTGAGGCTTGAAACGACCTAAAAGCTAGTTTTCAGTCTTGAGTTTTTTTGTGAAAAAATTCAATGTGCAATGCTTGTTTTGGGCGTAGCTTGCAGTCTCATAGCATTAGGGTTGTGATGCTGATCATATATGGAGTGATTAGGTTAAGAAAAATTGGACAAAATCTTATGCATTGATGAATTTCAATATTTTGATTTTACAAGATCTTTTTCAAATCTTTTTCTCATGGCTTTTGGTTCAATCATGCTCAAATCTTATCAAAACTTGCCATAATCAATCAAGCACGAAATATTGAGGTTAAACATGCATGAAAAGATTTTTTTAGGTTAAGTTTGATATTTTTCATGTATTAAAATGATTTAAATGAATATAAATTAATATTAATTCAAATAAATAATTAAAAAATATGAAAATACTTCCCTTTGGGCCTAGTGGTCGTGCATAGGCTTGGCATGAAGAAATTTGGAAGGAAAATAGGCCCATCTGCATTTTTAGGCCTTTTGCATCAATGTTGACTTTCAAAATTTTCCAAAAATTTCCCAACTTCCACAAGGCATAACTTGGTCAATTTTTAAGCTTTTCACATGTTCTTGGACATTTTGGAAAGGTCTTTGAGTCCTTTAACCAATGCCTTTGGTCCCATGTCATTTTGATTTACCAATCTCAAGTTATGGCCTTTGACTTAAAGTCACTTTTTGTTGACTTTTGAAAATGACCTATAATGTTGAAATTGATAACTTTTTGTGAGAGAATTTCTTGGACTTGGAACATGAAGATGAATTGTAGGAAATGTCTTTCTCTTCAAAATGAGCTTTGGATGGAATTTTTCTGATAATCCATGTGAAAGTTATGCCCTGGTCAATTTCAGTTGACTTTTTCAGCTGTCCAAATATAGCAACTTTTGCATCTTTGATGATTTCTGATCCAAATTTTGAGAATCATGATCAAGCATTGATCAAATGATGTTTGTGGCTTCAAAATGATATGTTGACCAAAAATTTGAACTTTTGACTGTCAAATGACCATTTTGCCCCTACAGTTGACTGTAGTGCAATCTAGGGTTTTGACTGTGCAATTTTGAGCTGAATGCCTTGAAACTTGACATGAAGACACTTGACCATCTTTTTAAGCATATGAGACTTGATTGGGCCTTTGAGAAGTTCATTTGCTTGACCAGAACTCAAACCCTAGTTTTGACTGTCTAGGAGACAGTTGAGCTGCGCAACCCTTGGGGAATTTTGTGACCTTGACTTGACAAATCTTTGATGAATATGGGAGGGCAAATTTTGGGGTACAACAGTTGCCCCTGTTCAATCTTCTTAGACCTGAGGGTGCAGATTGGCTGACGTGCCTTTCGTAATCCGAGGGTAGAAGATGATTGAACACTAAAGTGCCCAGAAATTTGCGCTCACATAGTAGCAGTGATGATGAGGGAATGGGCTTATAGATGCCATTTTAGAGGTTGCTGGATAGGATGATGGGCTTATAGATGCCATCTGGACGTTGATCGCGTAGGAGATTCCTTAGCGAGAACCTGCATACCTGCAAAACAGAAAAATGAGTACCTGACACGTCGCAGGAGCTGATTTTAGATGCTTGATATAGATATGTCCTGATTGGTTACAGGAGCTGAGTCTGGAGCTTCAAACGCTGATGAATGAACCAGGGATGGTTACTGCCTTAGCATGAATGGTAAGAGAATCCTGAATGATTTCAACCTCAACAACGCTCGTTGAGAAAATCTTGGTGAGAATTACCATCTTCGTAGTGTCAGGAAGAGAACCAAAGGACATTATAATCTCAAAGGGAGTCACCTCACTCACCGTTGGAGAGGGAACTATAGGAAATTATAATCTGGAAGGAAATGTCACCTCACTCGCCGTTGGAGAGGGGACCATAAGAGAATATTACCTCACGCTCATGCCGGAGAGGGAAACATTTGAAGAAGGAATTACCACCTCACACGCCGTTGGAGAGGGGACCATAAGAGAATATCACCTCACGCTCATGCCGGAGAGGGAAACATCTGAAGAAGGAATTACCACCTCACACGCCGTTGGAGAGGGGACCATAAGAGAATATCACCTCACGCTCATGCCGGAGAGGGAAACATCTGAAGAAGGAATTACCACCTCACACGCCGTTGGAGAGGGGACCATAAGAGAATATCACCTCACGCTCATGCCGGAGAGGGGAACATCTGAAGAAGGAATTACCACCTCACACGCCGTTGGAGAGGGGACCATAAGAGAATATCACCTCACGCTCATGCCGGAGAGGGAAACATCTGAAGAAGGAATTACCACCTCACACGCCGTTGGAGAGGGGACCATAAGAGAATATCACCTCACGCTCATGCCGGAGAGGGAAACATCTGAAGAAGGAATTACCACCTCACACGCCGTTGGAGAGGGGACCATAAGAGAACTTCTACTGAGTCTTTATCAGAAAAATCTGTTTGGAGTCGATTTAACTGGGCTAGAGAAGTCTTTGAAATATGTTTGAGAATTTCAACTGCATCTTTCCTGAAAGGTAAAGGTCAGTTATATGCAATGCATGATATGGATCGAGCAATGATGTTCTCAACATGGATGCGATTCGTATGATATGATGCAGTGCGTTATGCATGCTATGATGATGTATGTGATGATTCATGTATGTTTTCGTCTAGGAAAATAAATCCTTGACGGGTGCCGGGAAGTCATATCCTGGGCTGATGTTGAGGAAGAGATTTTGCTTCCGCTGTGGATGATTGTTGCAAGAATACCGGTAGGAGAAGATAACTCCGTTGAGGAATAAACTTGGCAAATGAAATAATTCTGCGGGAGAAAAGATACTCTAGCGATCATGCTGGGGAGTGCTATTCTGTGGGGATAGCGATGCTTTGCTGAGTTGATGAAGATAACTCCGCTGGGGATATCCTTGTTGTCGGAAGTGTTGATAGACTTCGCTGGGGGTAGGAAGATACTTTGCCGAGGACGCTCTTTCCGTGGCTTTTGGCTGAGGATAACCCAGTTATATCCTGTTACGGAAATAACTCTTTAAATCAAGCCGGGACGACGCGTTCGTGCTCTGCGAGGGGTAAGCTTCCAGAATCTACTGGGGATAAGCTTACTGCTTGGGGAGATATGAATTCCAACTTTCCTGGGGAAACCGGATTGGACTCTCCTGGGGAGTTTTAGACTGCGAGGAAGTGATTCCTTTGAATGGTGGTATACCGCCGGGGAACAATCTTTAGACCAAGACTGTCGGGGATACTTGTTAAGAATATGTGTATTGCTGCTGAGGAATGTTTGAGATCGGCTGGAGGATACTCAATTCCCTTGATATTTGACAATTTTGCTTGGAGAGAGACGTACTGTTTTGCTGAACTACTCTCTGGGGATTTGATACGTACTGGTTGTGTTCTTTAGCCGAACCTACCTTGGTACCTTGGAGGATAGAACAATTGGACTGCTCAGACAACTCTTTATTGCCCCTGTTTCTAGTGTCACCTGTAATTAATTCCTTTGTTTCGTATGCAAATATTCATGAGTTAGCAAATTATTGTCAATGCATACATCACAAATTGAACCTTGGACGTTCTTCGCAAAAACAAAACAGAAAAAGAAAAATATTTGGCACGTTTAACTGAAAATATATTTTTATTGATTTTTGAATGGCCTAAATAGGCGTTTTGTGTACAAGAGGCTGACGTCCTAGTAAGAGGTACGCCGCCGATCAAAAGAGTTTATACAAGTTTTGTACAAAAGAAAATGAAACAGCTGTGTGAAAGATGCATGATCCACTGAGTTTCAACTCTGCTATTGCCTTTATAACTCCGAGCGTCTCATCACTTGATGACCTTGGTTGAAGGTGAAGCTGACTGATCGATGCCGTCTGAACTTGATGTAGATACCGGATTCTGGATGCAAAGTGATCAATGAGACATAGTTTTACGCTTTATCCCTAATTTTTGCCTGGACCGCCCTTTCGGGTTTTCAGTCCACCGGGATACCCATTTTTGCCCAAGCCGCCTTTTCAGGTTTTCGACTTGCCGGGTGTACAGATTTTTTCATTTTCATCCCTACATTTTGCCCGAACCCTTTTGGTTCGACGGGAAGCCCTAATTTTTGCCTAGGCATGTCAGCCTAGCGGGTCTTTTTTCATGCGTAGTATTTTTTAACTATGTCTGCATTGGCGGGGTGAGGAAGGTCGTCACCATCCATGTTAGTTAAGATCATTGCCCCTCCTGAGAACACATGCTTAACCACAAATGGCCCTTCGTACGTAGGGGTCCATTTGCCCCTTGGATCACTCTGAGGAAGGATGATTCTCTTGATAACCAGATCCCCAACTTGATATTCTTGTGGTCTGACTTTCTTGTTAAATGCCCTGATCATCCGTTTCTGATACGTCTGACCATGACAGATAGCAGCAAGTCTCTTTTCGTCAATGAGATTGAGTTGGTCAAGTCGTGTCTGGATCCAATCATCTTCGTTCAGGTTTGCATCCTTCATTATCCGGAGAGAGGGAATTTGCACTTCGATCGGCAAGACTGCCTCCATACCATAAACCAGAGAGAAAGGAGTTGCCCCGGTTGACGTCCTAGCTAAGGTACGGTACCCATGCAGAGCGAACGGTAACTTCTCGTGCCAATCTTTGTAAGTTACTGTCATTTTCTGCACGATCTTCTTGATGTTCTTGTTAGCTGCTTCTACAGCCCCATTCATCTTCGGTCTGTAAGGAGAAGAATTGTGGTGCTGTATCTTGAACTGTTCGCAAAGCTCAGCAATCATCTTATTGTTCAGATTGGTACCGTTGTCTGTAATTATCCGCTCAGGGACACCGTACCGACAGATCAGGTTATGTCGAATGAACCGTGCTACAACAGTCTTGGTTACTGTAGCATAGGATGCTGCCTCAACCCACTTTGTAAAATAGTCAATCGCCACTAGGATGAAGCGATGTCCATTGGATGCCGTAGGTTTAATCTCGCCGATCATATCTATGCCCCACATTGCAAACGGCCAAGGCGCAGTCAGAACATTCAGGGGAACCGGAGGAACATGCACCTTATCTGCATAGATCTGGCACTTGTGGCATGTCCTCGAATGTTGGTAACAGTCAGCTTCCATTGTGGACCAGTAGTATCCTGCCCGTAGGATTTTCTTAGCCATAGTGTGTCCACTGGAATGCGTACCGAAGGTCCCTTCGTGTAGCTCTTCCATGATTCGTTCTGCTTCAGTTTTATCCACGCACCGCAGTAAGGTTGAATCATGGTTTCGCTTGTACAAGATGTCGTTGCTTAGGAAGAACTTGGCTGCGAACCGCCTCAGGAATTTCTTATCATTGATAGAGGCACCTTCAGGGTATTCCTGAGCTTCCAGATATCTCTTCACTTCGTGGTACCAAGGCTTCTCAGTTACCAATTCAGTTTCGAGATCACAACAGTATGCCGGTTCGTCCAGTTTCCAGATGATGATCCGGGGAGCTTCATTATCCCATTTGACCTTGAACATTGAAGACATTGTAGCTAACGCGTCCGCTAACTGATTCTCTTCCCTTGGAAAGTGCTCAAAGGTTATCTCTGTAAAGTGGGGAATCATGGTCAACACACATTCTCTGTAAGGAATCAAGTTTGGATGTTTCGTATCCCACTCTCCATTGATCTGATTGATCACTAGAGCGGAATCTCCGAAGACACTGAGGAACTTGATCCGTAAGTCGATCGCAGCTTGAAGACCCATGATACACGCCTCATACTCCGCCATGTTGTTGGTACAGTTGAAACACAGCCGGGCAGTGAGTGGAGTATGAGTACCTTGTGGAGATATGATAATGGCGCCGATACCATTTCCCAAAGCATTAGAGGCTCCGTCAAAGTGCATAGACCATCGGGATCCCGGCTCAGGTCCTTCATCCGGTCCAGGTACTTCACAGTCAGTTACAATCATGATGCTTTCATCCGGAAACTCGAAGTTCATTGATTGGTAGTCATCTACAGCTTGATGAGCTAGGTGGTCTGCCAATACACTCCCTTTGATGGCTTTCTGGGTTGTGTACTGAATATCGTATTCCGTCAAGATCATTTGCCATCTTGCAATTCTCCCAGACAGAGCAGGCTTTTCGAATATGTACTTTATAGGATCCATTTTTGAGATCAACAAAGTAGTGTGAGTCAGCATATACTGTCTCAGCCGGCGAGCAGCCCATACCAAAGCGCAGCAAGTTTTCTCAAGCAGTGAGTATCGGGTCTCACAGTCGGTAAACTTTTTGCTAAGGTAATAAATGGCATGCTCTTTTCGGCCAGACTCGTCATGCTGCCCCAGCACACACCCCATTGAGTTGTCAAGTACTGTCAGATATAGGATCAGAGGTCTCCCTTCAACCGGTGGCATAAGGATAGGTGGTTCTTGGAGATACTCTTTGATTCTGTCGAAGGCAGCCTGACATTCATCGTTCCAACGTACTACCTGATCTTTCTTCAGCAGCTTGAAGATTGGCTCACAAGTAGCAGTCAGATGAGAGATGAATCGAGCGATGTAATTCAGGCGTCCTAAAAAGCCTCTGACTTCTTTCTCCGTCTTAGGAACTGGCATCTCTTGAATAGCTTTGACCTTAGCAGGGTCCACTTGAATGCCTTTATCACTGACCACGAAGCCTAGTAACTTCCCAGATCTCACCCCGAAGGTGCACTTGTTCGGGTTCAATCTTAGCTTGTACAGTTTTAACCGGTCAAATAACTTCTGCAGATGATCTAGATGCTCTTCCTCAGTCTGGGACCTAGCGATCATGTCGTCCACATACACTTCGATCTCATGATGGATCATATCATGAAATAAGGCAACCATGGCACGTTGGTAGGTTGCCCCAGCATTCTTTAATCCGAACGGCATGACCTTGTAATAGAAAGTGCCCCACTGGGTAACAAATGTAGTCTTTTCCATGTCTTCAGGTGCCATCTTGATCTGATTGTAACCTGAAAAGCCATCCATGAAAGAGAATACCTTGTGCTGAGCTGTATTATCAACAAGGACATCAATGTGAGGTAAGGGGAAGTCATCCTTGGGGCTGGCCCTGTTCAGATCCCTGTAATCAACACACATTCTGACCTTGCCGTCCTTTTTAGGTACCGGCACCACGTTAGCAACCCACTGAGGGTAAGAAGTCACTGCAAGGAACCCGGCATCAAACTGTTTCATGACCTCGGCTTTAATCTTTTCTGACATCTCTGGACGCATCCGACGAACCTTTTGTTTAACTGGAGGGCAGTCTTTCTTGGTCGGCAAATGATGGACAACAATATCGGTATCCAACCCTGGCATGTCTTCGTAGGACCAGGCAAAGATCTCCATATAGTCATGCAGCATCTTGGTTAACCGTTGCTTCACGCTGAGCTCTAGGTTAGCACCAATCTTTACCTCTCTCCTGTCTGCCTCAGTACCCAAGTTTATGGTTTCCACTGGCTCTTCATGGGGTTGAATTGCCCTCTCTTCCTGAAGTAACAGTCTTGCAAGCTCGCCAGGCACTTCGCAATCATCTTCACCTTCGTCTTCGGCTAAGTTGATCGGATTTTCGAAGTTATAATTGGCATTAGCAGAGCTGTTATCAGCGAGATCCAGAGTGGATTGGAACCTGTATGAGTGAGTGTGTGTGTAAATACAGCTGTTTTGAAAATTATGTAAAGGAAAGGAAAGATAAAAAAAAGAACACAATATTTGCAATGCGAAAATAGTCCAAGATTTTCATTCATGATGTATAAAATGACAGTTCATATGCCCTCACAAATAGAACCACGGTGCCTCGGGTAAGACACCAGGCCATAGAGTTTATCAATGTTTATTACAAAATATCAAAACAAAGAAATTTATTACTTAGTGTCAAAAGAAACAGAGAGATTGTCCTTGGCGCTCCAATTGTTAAGTCCACCGTCAGCAGCCGGGTAGATCCAACTATCAAACTCAGCCTCATCAACTTCGTCCTCATCTCCAATAGCATTAACTCCATGAGCAGGCAGGGGAGCTGTCACCACATTAGGCTTGTCAGATGCCTCGAACTGTACCTCCTTAGCATCAATGAGGTCCTGCAGCTTGTTCTTTAGTGCCCAACAGTCATCAGTAGCATGCCCCGGGCTGTCTGAATGGTAAGCACAACGAGCATTCGGGTTGTACTTAGGAGAGGTAGTGTTTGAGAACTTTGGCGCCTCCTTGACAGTCACCAAATTGGTGGATAGCAACTGTGGCAGGATTTGCGATAGGGTCATGCTTAACCGGGTAAACTCTCTCCGGGGTCTATCAGCCCTTTGAGGATTATTTGGCCGAGGAGCGGCAGCAGGCTTAGCAATCATTACCGCACTGACAGACTGGCGGTGCTCATGTCTTTCTGATTTCCTGGAGCCATACACGGCACTAGACTCCTTTTTAAACGGCTTCTTTTCTGAACCAGATGATGATGCAGCCTTTGCAATTTTCCCAGATTTCAGCCCAGCTTCGATTCTCTCTCCAGTTAAGATCAAATCAGTGAAACCAGCAGAAGAATTCCCAATGAGATGGTTGAAGAATGGCCCGGACAGGGTCCCCAAGAACATGTCTACTAACTCTCGATCAGTCAAAGGTGGCTGCACCCTGCCAGCCAGGTCTCTCCACTTCTGCGCGTACTCTTTAAAACCTTCACTTGCACCTAACGACATACCCTGGAGTTGGGTACGTGTGGGGGCAAGGTCGGCATTATACTGATACTGCTTGTAGAAAGCAGTAGCCAGCTCCTCCCAGTTACGAACTTTGGTCCCATCCAGCTGATAGAACCATTCGAGATGAGTCCCTGAAAGACTCTCCTGGAAGAAGTGGATCCATAGATTCTTGTCCGCAGAGTACGGCTGAATCTTTCGAACATAGGACCTTAAATGCAGCTTGGGACAGGATGCCCCGTCATACTTGGAGAAGGTGGGAGCTTTGAATTTATGTGGAATGATCACACCAGTCGACAAACCCAGATCTCCAAAATCCAGCCCAGGTACCTGTTGAACTTCCATGGCCTTCAACCTGTCTTCCAGTTGTTTGTACCTGTCATCTGCAGGAGGATACTGTTCCTCATCAAAATCTGTCTCGTTGTCGGAGACTTCTGGAGTAGGAAGCTTTACTTCTGCCTGAGAAGGACTCTTGCCAACAGAAGAAACAACCTCTTCTTGGTGCAGAGTATTACCCAACCTTCGGCCCGAGTTGAATAGAACAGTTCTTCTTTTCTTCTTCTTCTCCTTCTCCAGGAGCATAGTCTTCAGTTCTTCTTGGCCCTTAGCTAGACCCAGGATTAGCTCTTGAAACTGCGCATTCTGCGCCTGGAGAGCCTTGATTGAAGTCTCTGTTGATTCAGATCCGGGATTCATGATGCTGAAATAAACAGCGAAGAACTGTAAGCAACCTGAAAAAGGGGAAAAACCTGCTATGCACATGATGTATGAAATGCGTATGAATTATGTTTTCAAAGACAATCGGGAATCAACTTTGTAAACAAAAAAGGAACACACTTCATTAGATTCATCTTTGTAACTGAAATTATTCAACAAGTTGCCCTTAGGCGTTTACATGAAATGAAACAACTGGAAAGGAAATAAAAACTGTAAAGGCACATTCAGAATTCCTCATTGATCCCATGGTCTCCTCTTCTCAGTACGGAGGTAGGCATTCAGAGCTTTTTCATTCTCCAACTGCTTTGTCAACTTCTGGACCTTTGATTCCTGCTCGTTGAACTTTTCCCGGTAAGAATCCCGTTCTTCTTGCAGTTGCGACCAAGATCTCTTCAATGTCTCATAATCAGTAGGTATCTGAGGAGGGAGGACAGTTGGAGGAATACCATCTTTATCAGGACACTCAAGAATGACGGGTCTGACAGCTTCATACGGCATACCTAATTTCTGAGCACGGATGCGGACCCATTTGTAGTAGGCTTCCATAGGTAGAGAAGTCTTTGGCCCTAGCTCTTGTGGGTCAGCTTTATGAACCTTCTCCCAAGCTTTGATGAACCTACGACGCAGCTCGTCACTACCCACCTGAAACTCGAAACTGATGTGAGGCACCAACATCTCGTGGGGGCCTGCTCTTCTTGCTCTTCCAAACTGACGGAGTGCTAGACATGGATTGTAAGAGATCCCTCCTTGAGTACCAATCAGAGGAACATTAGGATACTCCCCGCATCGATCAATAATAGCTATCTCATCCAAACCTTTGCAAGTCCAAATGATGTCTTTATCGGTGAGAGACATTAACCTGTGAGCCCAACCTCTTCCTTCTTGGTTCTTCAGTACGAACTTAGGGAGGTGCGAAATAAACCACCTCACCAACAAAGGGATACAACACCATGGGGTTCCTCGTCTTCGGGTAGTACGGGCATGAAGTTGTTGCAAGATGTCACCCAAGAGAGTGGGCACAGGGTTCTGAGACATAAAGATCCTAATGGAAGTGACATTGATGAAGTTGTCAGGATTAGGAAACAGGACTAACCCATAGATTAGGAGAGCCAAGATGTCTTCATATGCCCTAAAGTCCAAGTCATTCCAGAAGCTGTTAGCTTTACCAATCAGAAACTTGGCCAAGAAACCCTTAACTCCGCTTCTAGTTACCCAGTTGTCTGTTACCTCTTGATGGGTCAAAGGAAGAGCTGCAGCAATGTCCTCAAGCCTGAGGGTCTTTTCCCAACCAGTAAAGGGAGTCTGATCCAAGATAGGGATACCAAGCAGGTTAGAGAACTCTTCCAGGGTAGGGACCAGCTGGAAGTCTTGAAAGGTGAAGCACTGGTACTGAGGGTCATAGAATTGGGTCAGAACACTCATCAACTGTTGATCCCGCTTTGCAGTGACTAAACTGAGAAGAGAACCATGCCTCTGAATGAAGGAAGTGGTGTTTGGAATTCTGCTAACCAACTCATCAATCAACTCAGGTGAACGAACAAAGTTGAACCGGATAGTATTCCTTCGCACAGGCATCATAATGTCCTACAAAACAGAGCAAAGATGAAACCCTCTTGTCTTTGAAATGGTCAGTTCTTATGCAGGATGCATGCAATGCTCATGATGCTATGATGTTATGATAAAGCACACCACATACAGATACAAAGGCAAACATAATAAGGCACACAAGTCACACAAGGCAAGCCCCTAAAGTTTAGGCCGGCACGAGGTCTAGGTACTACCCTCTTTCAGTTTGTTGGTTCATACCTGTCCTAATCAAAAGTAACCGGGTTCTTAGAGGATCCCAATATCATTGACTACCCTCAATCGGTCATAACTCCAGCATCGCAATCTTTTCTTGCGGCCAGAACCATCACGAGAGTTTAGCCTCAATGGGCGTAGCATACTGCTACTGTTCTAAAGGCCAAGTTGTGTCAATTAAGGTTCTAAGGTTGTTGGTGCTTAATGACTCCTTAGAAGACCCATATTCTCCTCGTTGCGACACAAGGGATATCGGTACAGACTAAGGTGCCACACCAACGTAGCCACTGCTTCACCCGTGTCGGTCTACGCCGGACAGGTCCCTCACAGCTTATGCTACCTAACAGGGTATCCCCAGATCCGGGTTAGGATCTATGTATCTCCGATGCAACCCACAATAGTAAAGCAAACAAAACAATACAAGTGAAAACACAGTTATGACTTAGCCCTAAGGTACACCTCACTTTATAAAGGGTCCCCAGCAGAGTCGCCAGTTCTGTGATCGATGGATCTGGAACTGACTGTTTAACGCTGGTTCGCGAAATGTCGCGGAAGCAAGAGTCGCCACCGTCTTTTATTTTCTCCAAATGGAAAGGACAAAAGCACAGAAAAATTCCTTTAAAGAGATTGCTCTCGGTTCGGGAGGTAGGTTATAGAAAGGGAAGGTGTTAGCACCCTTTCTATCCATGGTTATCCATGGGCTCTTAGATACTTGCTCATTGTGTTTTCAAAAATGGTTTGTTTGCTTTTCAATGTGGGTTTTAAAAAGTTTCTTTGAAAAATTTCAGATCGACTCGTACGTCAGAGTGTTTGAAAAATTTGCTTTTGAAAGCTTTTGAAAAGTGTTGGTGTGAAAAGTCCTTTTGTTTGTTTTGAGATTAGAGCAAGTATCCTTGAGAACCTACCTACCCTAAGGAATTCGTCTGTGTAAATGTCCTTAAAAGTAATGCCATCCCACCATTGAGAGGTAGGTAGCACCACCGTTGGAGGTGTTTGGGTCAATTCGATTTTAGGGACATGGTGATCACCAGAGCAATGGGAAGACACCTTAGAAGCTACCCTCATGCCAGGTTCCCGGATCATGAGGACTTACTAAGACATCCTCTACTCGACGATCACCTTTCGAAAGGCAACAGTGAGGCGTACCCTAGGGGTGGTGTGTGCGCATTGTGTGTCATGTTTCAGTTATTTGTCTTGTCATGTTTATTTGTGTTCTACGCTTGATTTTAATTAGGGCCATTCATTCTTGCATGCATATTTAACAGTTGAATATTTGCGGAAAATAAATCTAAGGCTATTACAAATGGCGCGGGTCCACATCGCCGAAATTAAACCGGACCCGATTTAGCGGAAAAATAAATAATGCGAAGAAATAAAGTGCGAAAAGTAAATTACAATGCTTTGGGAGATTTACAAAATTATAATTAAACGACATAAGATAAATGCGCAAATTAAATAATTAAAACGAAACTAGGGCGTTGGACCCTTTGGCAAATAATTAAATTACATGAATTAATTAAATAAAATTAAATAGGGAATTAGAATTAAAATTCAAAAAGAAAATGTTTTTAGATTTTTATGTTTGTTATTTATTAAAAGAAGAAAAAGAGTTAATTGAAATTAAACTATAAGGCAAACCCTAATTCTAATGTTTTTTTTTATATTTATTATGAAAGCATTAATTTTTAACCTAAATTCTTTATGTACAATTTTTAATTATAAAAATAATTAAATAATATTATTATTCTAAAAAAGGGAAAAATATTAAAAGGAATAAAAAAATATCAATTAACCTAATTCTATTTTTGTTGGATTTTGTTATGAAAAAAAAATATCAATTAAACCTAATTTGAAACTAGTTTATTTACATGCTAATAAAATAATTATAATAAAATAGATATTATTTTTTTGGTCTTTTTCTGATTTTTATAATGTTTTTATATTTTAGAGAAAAAATAAATTAATTGAATTAAGACAATAAAATAAATAAAACAACAAAAATAAAGGTGAGAAGAAAAATATAAAATGCAAACCAGGGTGGGGTGTTGCCCCAAATAAGGAGGTTCAGGCCTGGAAATTCTGGCCCAATAAGCTGGAAACTGGTTGACTTTCTTGGATCATGTGTCACACGTTGGACTATGGTACATGATGCTCTCCCAATCCCTGCCCTTGGCTTGATCTTATGAGACGCGTGGCTGCATGATTTTTGAATGTGCATGGTGTACTGGCATAATAGCGCTGCATATGAACAATTATTGAAAAATAATATTGAACGTTTGCCAGACCTGGGACTTGAACCCAGGTCTTGAGAGTCACATGCATAGCGTGTTACCAACTGCGCTGCTGCTTTTCATTTAATATATTATGACTAATAAACAACAAAAATCAAAACCAATGCATGATGGTTAAAACGCGCGAAATTTTAAACGGACGTATCACTGATTGACACGCCATCTTCTTCCTCACCACCCCTGTAACATAGAACACAGAGGCAACGGTTTTAGAAACGTTGCATTAGGGGGGATTCAAGAAAATAGCGAATAGCCCTCCTTGATACATAAATCCATCGCGAGGTATGTGTCTTGTTCAGAAGAACACGCTGAGTGCAATGATCATGATCTCAAGTCCCAATTGTTCCTTGGATGAGAAACCCCAAATCAAGAACCCTGCAACCCTAAATATCGTTCATGGCCAAATCGCATGTATTGCTCAAAAATGAAATCAATTAGTATGGTTAGCTTTAGAACATCATGAGAAACAAGAATTCATAAACAAAATATGCAAAAGATGTATGATTCGTGCTATGCGATTTCAGAAAATTCACTTTGCAGTTTGAGTTCTAACCAACGATTCTTTGTGCTTTAGTTGATGTTAATGATTGAGAAAGGTTCAAGAATGTCTCAGGATGCTATTGGAATGAAACTTGAGGCTTGAAACGACCTAAAAGCTAGTTTTCAGTCTTGAGTTTTTTTGTGAAAAAATTCAATGTGCAATGCTTGTTTTGGGCGTAGCTTGCAGTCTCATAGCATTAGGGTTGTGATGCTGATCATATATGGAGTGATTAGGTTAAGAAAAATTGGACAAAATCTTATGCATTGATGAATTTCAATATTTTGATTTTACAAGATCTTTTTCAAATCTTTTTCTCATGGCTTTTGGTTCAATCATGCTCAAATCTTATCAAAACTTGCCATAATCAATCAAGCACGAAATATTGAGGTTAAACATGCATGAAAAGATTTTTTTAGGTTAAGTTTGATATTTTTCATGTATTAAAATGATTTAAATGAATATAAATTAATATTAATTCAAATAAATAATTAAAAAATATGAAAATACTTCCCTTTGGGCCTAGTGGTCGTGCATAGGCTTGGCATGAAGAAATTTGGAAGGAAAATAGGCCCATCTGCATTTTTAGGCCTTTTGCATCAATGTTGACTTTCAAAATTTTCCAAAAATTTCCCAACTTCCACAAGGCATAACTTGGTCAATTTTTAAGCTTTTAACATGTTCTTGGACATTTTGGAAAGGTCTTTGAGTCCTTTAACCAATGCCTTTGGTCCCATGTCATTTTGATTTACCAATCTCAAGTTATGGCCTTTGACTTAAAGTCACTTTTTGTTGACTTTTGAAAATGACCTATAATGTTGAAATTGATAACTTTTTGTGAGAGCATTTATTGGACTTGGAACATGAAGATGAATTGTAGGAAATGTCTTTCTCTTCAAAATGAGCTTTGGATGGAATTTTTCTGATAATCCATGTGAAAGTTATGCCCTGGTCAATTTCAGTTGACTTTTTCAGCTGTCCAAATATAGCAACTTTTGCATCTTTGATGATTTCTGATCCAAATTTTGAGAATCATGATCAAGCATTGATCAAATGATGTTTGTGGATTCAAAATGATATGTTGACCAAAAATTTGAACTTTTGACTGTCAAATGACCATTTTGCCCCTACAGTTGACTGTAGTGCAATCTAGGGTTTTGATTGTGCAATTTTGAGCTGAATGCCTTGAAACTTGACATGAAGACACTTGACCATCTTTTTAAGCATATGAGACTTGATTGGGCCTTTGAGAAGTTCATTTGCTTGACCAGAACTCAAACCCTAGTTTTGACTGTCTAGGAGACAGTTGAGCTGCGCAACCCTTGGGGAATTTTGTGACCTTGACTTGACAAATCTTTGATGAATATGGGAGGGCAAATTTTGGGGTACAACACTCTGCATATTTTCACATCTCCCCGATCAATTATCTCTCGAATGAGATGATAACGCCTAAGTATGTGTTTGGATCGTTGGTGAGATCTAGGCTCCTTAGCTTGTGCGATAGCACCATTGTTATCACAATAGAGATCAATGGGATCCACAATGCTATGGACTATGCCAAGTTCACTAATGAACTTCTTGATCCAAACAGCTTCCTTTGCTGCATTTGAGGCAGCAATATACTCAGCCTCGGTTGTAGAATCAACAACTGTATCTTGCTTTGAACTTTTCCAGCTCACAGCGCCACCATTTAAACAAAACACATAACCAGATTGCGATCTAAAGTCATCCTTATCTGTCTGGAAGCTAGCATCGGTGTATCCAATTACAGCAAGCTCTTCCTGACCTCCATATATCAAGAATGAATCCTTAGTCCTTCTCAAGTACTTAAGGATATTCTTGACAGCTACCCAATGAGCATCACCGGGATTAGACTGGTACCTACTCGTTGCACTTAAAGAATACGAGACATCTGGTCGAGTACATAGCATGGCATACATGATAGATCCTATTGCAGATGCATATGGAATCTTATCCATGCGATCCCTTTCTTCCTTACTTGAAGGGGATTGTGTTTTTGACAGACACATGCCATGTTGCATAGGTATGAATCCTTTCTTGGAATCATGCATATTAAAGCGTCTCAACACTTTTTCTATGTATGTACTCTGACTTAGGCCAAGCAGTTTTTGTGACCTATCTCTATAGATCCTGATTCCTAATATATAGGCTGCTTCACCTAGGTCCTTCATTGAAAAGCATTTCCCTAACCAAGTCTTCACTTGTTGCAAGGTAGGGACATCGTTTCCAATGAGTAATATGTCATCTACATATAATACCAAGAATACGATCATGCTCCCACTAACCTTCTTGTAGACACAAGGCTCATCTTCATTCTTGATGAATCCATATTGTTTTACTGTTTCATCAAAACGAAGATTCCAGCTTCTGGAAGCTTGCTTTAATCCATAAATTGATCGTTGTAACTTACATATCTTTTGGGCTTCCTCTGGTATGTCAAATCCTTCAGGTTGTGTCATGTACACATCCTCAAGAAGATTCCCATTAAGGAAAGCAGTTTTGACATCCATCTGCCATATTTCATAATCATGATATGCAACGATAGCAAGTAAAATCCGAACAGATTTAAGCATTGCAACTGGTGAAAAGGTTTCATCATAGTCCACCCCATGAATTTGTTTATAGCCTTTTGCAACCAGTCTTGCCTTATAGGTATGTACCTTACCATCCATGTCAGTCTTCTTTTTGAAGACCCACTTGCATCCTATAGGGTTAACTCCTATAGGAGGCTCTACCAAGGTCCAAACCTGGTTTGTGTACATGGAATCCATTTCAGATTTCATGGCTTCTAGCCACTTCTCGGACTCAGGACCAGTTATGGCCTCTTGGTAGGTCACAGGCTCATCTTGATCCATGAGTAATACATCACCCTGATCACTTATGAGATATCCATATCTCTCAGGTTGTTGACGTATCCTGCTTGACCTACGCTGGTCTTGTTCTACTTGAGCAGGTTGCTCTTCCACAACTACTTGTGTTTCCTGCTCTAATTCCTCCATAGGTGTAGCAATGCTTTGTGGTTCTTGAATTTCTTCAAGCTCTATTTTCCTCCCACTGATTCTTTTGGAAATAAAATCCTTTTCCAGAAAAACTCCAGTTCGAGCGACAAACACTTTGCCCTCAGAAGGATTGTAGAAGTAATACCCTCTTGTTTCTTTAGGATACCCAACAAATAAGCATTTGTCAGATTTGGGCTCAAGCTTAGTTGAAATTTGTCGTTTCACATAAACTTCACAACCCCAAATCTTCATGTAAGACATATGTGGTTTCTTACCACTCCATATCTCATATGGTGTCTTCTCAACCTTTTTGGATGGAACTCGGTTAAGTGTGTAAGCTGCAGTCAATAGTGCATGTCCCCAAAAGGAGTTCGGAAGATCGGAGTGACTCATCATGGATCGAACCATGTCTAACAAGGTCCGATTTCTTCTCTCGGATACACCATTCCATTGTGGTGTTCCGGGAGGAGTAAGTTGGGATAAAATCCCACATTCCTTTAGATGGTCATCAAACTCTAGGCTTAAATATTCACCGCCTCGATCTGATCGAAGAACTTTAATATTCTTACCTAGTTGGTTTTGTACTTCATT
Source organism: Vicia faba (assembly GCA_948472305.1). Lineage (NCBI taxonomy): Eukaryota > Viridiplantae > Streptophyta > Magnoliopsida > Fabales > Fabaceae > Vicia > Vicia faba. The sequence goes on from CATIWC010000281.1 coordinate 165,848, forward strand.
CTTGAATTCCTTAAATTTTTCAAAGGTTTCAGATTTGTGTTTCATTAAATACACATAACCATATCTACTGAAATCATCAGTAAATGTGATGAAGTATTGAAAACCTCCTCTGGCTGGTATGTTCAGTGGTCCACATACATCAGTATGTATGAGGGCCAAAAGATCATTAGCCCTTTCACCTTTTCCTGTGAATGGGGACTTTGTCATCTTTCCAATTAAACAAGATCTGCATGTCTCATATGATTCATAATCAAAAGAGTCCAAGAGTCCATCTTTATGGAGTTTGGAAATGCGTTTCTCATTTATGTGGCCTAAGCGACAATGCCAAAGGTAGCTTGGATTTAACTCATTAGTTTTAATCCGTTTAGTATTAATGTTATAAATTGGCATTTCAAGATCAAGGACATATAGTCCATTGTTCATTTGTGCAGAAGCATAGAATATATCATTCAAATAAATAGAGCAACAATTGTTCTTTATTATAAATGAAAAACCAAACTTGTCCAAACAAGAAACGGAAATAATATTCCTACTAATTGCAGGTACATAATAACAGTTCTCTAACTGAATTATTAAACCACTAGGTAAAGTCAAAACATAAGTTCCTACGGCTAAAGCAGCAACCTTTGCTCCATTTCCAACTCGTAGGTCAACTTCACCTTTTGCCAAATCTCTACTCCTTTTTAGCCCCTGCACATTAGTACAAATGTGAGAACCGCATCCAGTATCTAATACCCATGATGCAGAAGTAGATAAATTAATTTCAATAACAAAAATACCTGAATTTGAAGTCCCTACTCCATTTTTCATATCTTCCAGGTACTTTGGGCAGTTTCTCTTCCAATGTCCGGTCTTACCGCAATGGAAGCAAGTGCCCTCCTTTGCTATGCCTCCACTAGGCTTCAAAGCAGGAACAGTAGGTTTAGGCTTGGCAAATTCCTTGCCTTTCCCTTTACCAACCTGCTTGGTAGGCCTCTTGTTCAGCTTCTTCCCATTACTGACCATCAGAATGGACTTCCCTTTTGTCTTCATATTTTGCTCAGCAGTTTTCAACATGCTTAGCAATTCTGGAAGACTCTTATCCATGTCATTCATGTTGAAATTCATGACAAACTGATTAAAGCTATCTGGCAACGATTGCAAGATAAAATCAGTTGCAAGTTCCTTTCCAAGCGGAAACCCTAACCTTTCAAGGTTCTCCACATACCCAATCATTTTGAGTACATGGGGACCTACAGGGTTTCCCTCAGATAACTTGCTGTTAAAAAGGGCCTTTGAAACCTGAAACCTCTCATTTCTTGCCTGCTCTTGATAGAGCATTTTCAGATGTCTGATCATATCGAACGCTGACATGTTCTCGTGTTGCTTTTGCAACTCCGAGTTCATAGTAGCTAGCATGAGACAAGCGGCTTCGTTAGCATCATCAAGATGCTTCTTATAAGCTTCTCTTTATGCCTTAGGTGCCGAACTAGGAGGTTCCTCTTCAGGAACAGGTGTCTCCAAGACATACAGCTTCTTATCATGCTTGAGGACAATCCTCAGATTTCGGTGCCAATCCAGGAAATTTATCCCAGACAATTTTTCCTTATCTAGGATTGATCGCAAAATATGGTTGTTTGTTGTCATGGTAATCTACAAAAAAAATGAAAATATAAGTATCATTAAAACAACATATTTAATTAGGCCTTTAATCAAATATGCTCCCACTATTTTACTCAAACCAAATGACCCTCATCATTTGATTCGGAAAATCCCGTTGGAAGACTTTCTAGTGGGTCGAGATCCACATTTCACTTCGTTCTAAGTCAGCGTTAGGCTGATTACACAAAACTAGGTTATTTAGGTAGGAACTCCTTCCAATTGTATCTCATACAACTCTCGAATTTTTTTTTAGTTGGGTGAATAACTCCTTATTCTAATTCATCATATGAATCATTCCCAACTCTTGCTTCTAAACATGTATAATCTTATTATAATGTGTTTAGTTAAGTTTGACCCATTGTTTTAGCAGTTGGATATTACAATTATCCCATCGCACCTTACTAATATAGAACATGCACCTCGCGTAGGCGAAACCTACATTATTCGATACTAGTCTTGATGAGTGCTAAAACTTGGAAAGCATGAACTTAATATTTAACTTGAGGGATTTTGTTATTAGTTTGATCTCACCGGCTTAACATGCAATTCGTCTCTCTCATGCATCAACATACAAACACATGCATCAATATACATAAAAGGATACAGTTATGGCCCCTAGCGCAATTGTTCTCCCAAGCCAATGAGAGAACCTAAGCTAACCTAATAACGATCTAAACTTCTCCAAGCAAGATCTCCAAGGTTATCCTCCTTTGATATTGTATTCTTCTCTTTCCTCATAACATTACATTACATAAAAGAAACTCGTTTTACATACGAGGGAGTGAGATGAGAAAAGAAGTTACATCAAGAATTTTAGAGAGAGGCACGACACGCAGGCCGTATTTTACAATCCCAAAACAAAATAAAGGAAAAAAAACTAAGGCCATAACTGATCACCACAAGACAATAATAATAAACACACTTTTATTATTAGTTTAAATTTTGTTAATTAAAAAAAAAGGCAAATTAAATTTCGATGATTGATCACACTACGCAGAGTTAGCCGGGGGTTCCGCTGCCCCTTTGCGGGGTTGTCAGGGGCAGCGCCCTGGTGCAAAATTTTAATGAACAATTCATTTGAAATCGGCGTCATTTTCGCACAACTCTTGTGCATTCACAACCCTAATCGCATAACTCTGCAACAACACAACCCTTGTGCCGTCATGAACCCTAATGCAACAGTTTCATGCTGTCAAACACATCTCGATTGATAATTCAGTATGATTAATCACATGCCATTGCTTCACCATACTAATGTCGGATTCCGAAGCATATGAACAGTGATCGGTCAAAGGAATAACAATCATCAAGTGTTTGAATGAACGAAACAGAAACAGTATATCACATATACCATCGTTGCATCAGATTTACTTATATCATATATAAGAGTGATCGATCTTATTTGTGTAACCTATGGACGATCGATGTATCGCTGCTTCACCATACTAATGTCGGATTCCGAAGCATAGTCAACATCAATCATCCAAATCGTACACAACAGATGCCAAATTTAATTAATCGTTTATTATTCAATTCATTCTGGTTTTAATCGAATCAAAACATAAAATATAGAACATAAACAACTATCAGATCCATGGTTTCGTAAGTGGCTCTGATACCACTGAAGGAAAATGGCGATCAAAAACGCAGCGGAATATAAAATTTTCCTTTAGGGATCCTTACGAATGAGCATGGTCAGTGATAGAAAGTTTTACCTCTTGTGGCGATTCAGACCTTTGATGTCGTGATCACGAGCGTTGATGAAGAACAACGCCTCTACTCAGTCCACACGAACAGATCGCTTCCGGTCACAGTGCTAGCTGATCACGAACGGAAACCTTGAGTGAGAGAGAGAGTCAAAAACGAAAATGCATCAAGTGAAAAAACTTCATCACAAGAGATCTATTTATAGAATCACTCGTGTGGGCTACAAGCTAAAAGCCCAATTGAGGCTATAAGCTAAAAGCCCAATTAAGCTTATGGACATCATACCTTATGATGTACCATATATCACTTATCCACGTGGTACCTTACCACTTTCTGTATTACACTTAAGTGCACCGTACCTTACGGTGTTCCTTATTTATTCTATCTCTCATCAACCTGTCCTTATGTGTGTGACCCTGTAGGTTTTCGCGACGTTGGCAATTATATTAAATTACACATTTAATATAATAAACAGTGAGCGGTATCTAGCAACACATCACTGTTACCCAAGTCACAAAAATGTCATGTGATCTGACCAAACCCTTTCCGTGATAATATTTGTGTTGTACAATTACCCTTTTGCCCTCATGTCTATATTGAACACAAGGCATACACTGTGTCACCCTTGTCCAGTTCAATATTGGGCCCTTAGACATTTATCCTGTTATGCAGGATGAGCAAATTCCATCTAGTTCACTCATGTCCCTCAGCATGCTTTGTGAAGTACCCATCAACCGTCTTTATAGTCATCCAGTTACGGATGACGCTTGATCAGCAATAAAGTACTTGACTCTACATCTAGGGTCCATAGTGGTTTCAGGTCGAAGGGTGGTATACACCATTATCATCATGAGAATAACTTATGACACTTTGCATAACATTCTATGTAGTATTCTCATAACGGGTCAATCCAGTATAAATATTACTCCTAATATTCATACCTATGTCAAGACTTGATAACTCCTTATCTATGATCCATGAGATGTGATCATCAATCTATCTTCATAATAATCTTAATGCTTTAATGTTATCCCACTTCACATTAAAGCTCGACTACGGATACTTTAAGAATAGTGTCTTATGTTTAATGGGATCTCATGATTAAGTCACACTTAACATTTCATTAAACAAATAAACCATTCTAGGGACTTTATTATTTTGGAAAGCAAACATAATAAAGAAATGCCTTTTATTATTAATAAATAATTCGATACAAGTACCAAAAGTATTGGCCTCTAGGGCTTACACCAACAGGTCGAAGGTACCAGACTTGCTTTGCTGACTCTGACTGACGAGGGTCAACAATTTCAAAAGGCTTTCACAAGCTTTGTGATGATGTTTGCAGAGCGCAAACATTTTGTTTCGACCATGGCTCCTTTTGCAAGTTAAAAAGTCGGCCTATAATGGTTTACTAGACCATTTCCTTCGACTGATGAGGAGGACTTGGAGGACGAATACATGGGCATCTAGGAGTCGTTTCTTCGACCCAGAATCATGCCACTGAGATTCAAGAGCTCAAAGAATCAATTAAGTTTGATTTCCTACCAACCAAATCTTGTTTCCCGACAATTCGGCATTGTCCAGTCACTCCCATCACCCATCTATCCTCGAGAGAAACTACTGTTATTTTACAATGCAGATTACTCAGAAGATGCTGCTACCAAGCATATTGGTAGGCACGTTGGTCGGACCGTACTAACCATGTCCGACTTCAATCTCAAGTTTTTATGCTCTAGCAATTTTGAAGGGTGGTGGAGGCAGTATTATAATGAGGAGTTCTTCGATGAGAAGGACTTTGCCCACCACCTTCGCGAGGCGTTTAACTTAGTCCTTGACAAGATTATGAAAGGTATTATGTTCTTTCCTTTTTCCTCTTTGTCTTAGATTTTTAATCATTCGACGCTCGATTTATCTTTGTTTTCTGTATAGCTGTCAAGAGGACCAGTACAAAGAAGGCTGCTGAAAGCACCAAAAGGGGAGACCCTTCTGTTGATCCTTCGCCAAAGGTATTTACTTTCTACTCTACCTTTCCCTCTTTATATTTTCTGATACAGATGCTGATTTCTTCGACTCTTATCTTTCTGGATGTTTCAGAAAACCACTCCCAAGAAAAGGAAGGTTTAGGAAATTGAAATCTCTAGTGATGAAGAAGAGGAGTCTCCTCCTGTTCCTCTGAAGAGACAAAAATTGAAGAAAGCAATTCCCGCACCTGAGCCTCGTCCCAAAACAAAAATTAAAATTACGGCCACCAAATCAAGGCCTCCTCCTATAGTTATTAGAGAGCCTACTGAGCAAGAAGTAGCTGCCAGGCTAAATAATCCCAGTGAGAGCGACAATTCTAGCCCCGGTGCCGAAGTTCCAATTCAGGTATTTGCTTCGACAGTCAATTGCTTACTTATTGAACTAACCCTTTTCTCTATAAAATTCTGAGATTAAAACTTCTTTTAATCTTCAGGACACTGCTGGCACCTCTAAACAAGTTCCTACTCCTGCTGAAGGATCTGCCACTCTATTAAATAGTGAGGGAGATCCTACCTATAGGCCTTCTTCAGCAAAAGGCTATTTTGTGAGCTCAGCTGATGAGGTGAACCAAGTTTCTGAACCTCAATATGAGACCATAGAGAAAGTCAATGAAGAAGGCCCTATAGGAGACCATGAGGAAAATAGGGCTCCACTGGTTGACGTACAAGAAGTCGAAGAAGAGGAGGTGGCCACTGATATTGTAGCTGTAACAGAACGGGAGAATATGCTGGAGGGGGAAAAACAAGGTGAAAGAATTCCAGATGCTGATGGCATCGAAGGATTTACTGAAGGGGCCTAAAACCTGACAAACGCTGAAACTGCCCATATTCCCACACAGGTGGTTAATGTGGCTGCTGCCACTAATGAGGGTGCCCCTTCGACAGGGTCTCGAACCAAAGAGGCTTTGGCCTTGAGGAAACAGCAAAATCCTCTAGGCTATTTGACTGCCATTCTCGAAGGGCGAGAAAGTTCTTCCAACCACAGTGTCTCGACTGCATCCGGAAAGTCTACTTCGACCTCCCCTCTTGATGAGGCACTTCAGAAGGTTAAAGCACAAATTTTCAAAAGAGACTTAATGCTAACCTTGGAGGGAGAACCCACTGCTCCTTCCTTTCTGAAGAACACCTTAAGGCCTGTTGATCTCCTCATTGCTTCTCCAGATGTAGCCAGCGTCATTCTGGATTTAACTTCCATTATCGACCAAGTGTCAGCGGACTATAATCGTCGAAGGACTCTTGTTCGCGAGATCGAAGAGACCAACAGCCATGTAGCTGCTGCTTGGAACGCCGCCACTGAATCTGCTTCCAAAGTAAAAGAAATGTCGAAGACTCAGGAAGCTAGGCAGAAAGAGGCTGAGGAGATCGATCGGGACACGGCTAAGATGAAAGCGCATATTAGAGAATTGGAAGCTAAAATTGCTGCCAATGATAAAAGGAAGGAGGAACTTCTTGCCACTAATACTGAGTCCGAAATCCAGGAGGAACTTGATGAAGGGTTGAAGCATGCTGATCGAGCTCAAACACTTGATGCTAAACTTGAAACCCTTCATCAGTCGAAGGCTCTTTGCGAACGGCGTCTGGAATTGCAAAGGATTAAATATCTCCAGATCAAGGCTAATCTCCACTTTTGAATCATGTTTCTATATTTGTATAATCACTCATTGTAATGACGTTAAGGCCATCTTGGCTATTTTTAATGAAATTTAAATTTCCATTTTGGCATTTTCTTAATTCGACTATGACTATACATTGGATATTTTAACCTCTTGAAGCGTAGGGCTATACCATTTCAAGTATTTACCATTTACTCTCAGAAGTCTTTGATCTTCACCTAACTCTTCAATCTCATAAGCTCCACCAGAGAAAGTTTGAATAATTCTGAAAGGTCCTTCCCACTTAGGGGACCATTTTCCCATAGTTCTATCTTTTCTATCCATTGGGAGAATTACTTTCCAAACTAAATCTTCAGGAAAAAATGCCTTAGGCTTTACTTTTCGATTATAGGATTTCTCGATCCGCTTATTTTGTAACCTTAAGAGGTCTAAGGCCTTCAATCTTTCCTCATCCAAATCCACCAATTCGTCTAACATCATATTCCAATAAACTTCAGAAGGAATATCCTGATGTTTTTGAATCCTCGTCGACTGTAGACAAATCTCTACAGGCAATACCATATCATGACCATAAGTTAGGCGAAATGGGGTTGTTCCTGTGGCCTTTTTAGGCGAGGTTCGACAAGCCCATAGAACTTGATCCAACGTCCTATTCCAATTTCTTGGTTTCTTTCCCATGTTTTTCTTTATTAAACTGATTACTACCTTGTTTGCTACTTCGACTTCGCCGTTAGCTTGTGCATAATAAGGCGTAGATGTTAACAGTTTGAATCCCATTTCTGTAGCAAATTCTTGCATTTTCGACCAGTAAAGACTGATCCTTGATCTGTCGTTATTGTCTCAGGGGTTCCAAATCTATATATAATGTGCTTTTGAATAAATTCAATGACATTTTCTTGGTCTACATTGACTAAAGGAATTGCTTCGATCCATTTAGTAAAATAATCAATGCCCACCAATATGTATTTTTGGCTTTTAGAGGATGCTGGTCGAATCTCTCCAATAAGATCTAAAGCCCAAACTCTAAAAGGCCAAGGCTTCACAATCGAATGAAGTTCACTTGCTGGTACATGCTAGATACCTGTGTGCACCTGACATTCTTGACATCCTTTTGCAAACTCAATACAATCTTTTAACATAGTTGGCCAATACAGTCCTTGTCGAAACAACAAACATTTCATCTTATGGCCTACTTGATGTGCTCCACATGCCCCGGAGTGTGTAGTCGAAAGAGCTATGTATGCTTCTATTTCGCTTAGACATTTTAGCAGCACACCTTCAGGCGTTTTCTTGAACAATTAATTTCCCATTAGTATATAGCTTAGTGCCCTATATTTTATCTTTCGCTCTGTCGAAGCCCCTGGATTTTGTAAATAATCCACTATAGGCTTTCTCCAATCTTGTTCTGTTAGATTGTCTATGAACGAAATCTCGAAGTTTTCGTGATCAGTGTATCCCAACGTTGTTGTTTCCAAATCTATTGGAGACAACTTAGTGGATGCTACTCTTCCTCTAACTTCGATTGCTTGTTGTAGTTTCTCTTTCGAAACTTTATACCCGGAAGCGATCTGTGCTAAATCATTAGCCACCCGATTTTCTAATTTGGGTATATGTCGAATGTTAACCACTTCGAAATTCTTCAACAAACGCCTAGTTATTACGAAATACATGATAAGATTTTCTCTTATGAATTTGTATTCTTTCGTAACTTATTTTAGGATTAACTTTGAGTCTCCCTGTGATACAGTGGCCAGAACCGGGACTATTTTTTTAGGAATTACTGGTTTGCGTTTTGCATTGGTATTCACATAATGTCGTGGTAAGCAAGAGTCGCCACCGACTTTTATTTTATCCAACAAGGAAAGGAAAAAAAGCACAGAAAAATTCCTTTTTCGAGTTATTTCTGAGTACGGGGGGTAGATTATAGAAAGGGAAGGTATTAGCACCCTTTCTATCCGTAGTTATCTACGGGCTCTTAGGTACTTGCTCATCATTTTCAAAATTGCTTCTTTGTGTTTGTGTGATTTGAAAAGTTTTTGTTTTGACTTCGATTTAACCCTTGCTTCTGTCTTCAAGAGTGTTACGAAGTGTTTTTGAAAACTTTGTTTGTAAAGGAGTGTAAGTGTGAAAAAGGTTGTTTGTATTGAGCAAGTACTTAAGAGCTAATCTACCTACTCGAAAAAAGAATCGTTCTATATTCGTTTCCTTTAGACATCGCTATCACACTATTAGTGAGTAGGTAGCACCGTCGTTGGAGTTTGAGGGTCAATTCGAAAGGGACGTACGGTCACTAAAGCAATGTTAGGACGTCTTAGTAATACCCCTAATGTCTTAGATCAATTATTCGAGGCAACAATATCCGAGGCAACCATTCCGAGGAAACTTTGATCTTTGGACAAAAGGACGACCACTAAAGCATCCTATACTCAATGACCGTTTATCGAAGGCAACCAAGTGGGAGTGTACCCTAGGAGTGCGCATGTGCGAGTGATTCAATTTCAGATTATTTATCTTTGCACATTTTAGGGTTATCTAACCGTTTTAAAGTTTTACATACATTCTTGTCATACATCCCTATATCATACATCTAACAGTCAATATTTTGCGGAATTTAAAGTGCGGAAAATAAACTATGCTATTACAAGGCTTCGGGTATTTACATAGCCAAAAATGAACCCTTAAAAAATAAAGCGATAAATGAAAATAAAAGACCTAATTAACTATTATAACTTGTGGGCAATTACATCAATATGGTAAAAATAATAAAGCGTGCGATGAAATTAGAACGATAAGAAAAATTAGGGTTTTGACCCTTTTTAACCTAATTAAAAGAAAAAACGTTTTTGTTGTTTTTAATTATTTTTTAAGAAAAAGGAATTAAGTTTTAAAATTAAATACAAAAATAATTAGTGATGAAAATAAATAAATGGCCTATTTTTGTGTCTTGTTATTTTAAGAAAAAAAGAAAATAGAATTAAATTATAACCCTAATTGTTCTAATTAATTTTAATTTATTTACAAAAAGAAATTAAAGTTTACCTAAAATTAAAATCTAATTAAATTAATTAATTTATTGACAAAAAATAAACCTAAGTCTAATTGGGTGAAAAATATTTTTATGTGATTTTTTTAATAAAAGAAAAATTAATTTTGGGTTAGTAAATAAAATAAATTAAATTAAATAAGAAAAATAGAAAAAATAAAACAAAGAATAAAGAGAGAGACATGGGCCTGAAAGCAAATTGAGGGAGTGCAGATAGTAATTCTGGGCCCAAGAAGATAAAGTCCACGTTGACCTTCTGAGATCCCATGCCATGCGTTTGACTAGGCGTTTGGTGCTCCCTCATTGATGGCCCTTGGATCTGGCCATCTGGCCACGTGGCAGATTGGATGAGGAGGTCCCATGATGGACCTTGGTCCTTGGTGTGCGCTGGATCCTTAAAAGGAAAATAATATGCAAGAATGGGGGGACCTGGGATTCGAACCCAGGCCCTGAAACACTTTCCAACGCTCCACTTACCAATTGTGCTGGCTGCTTTTGTTGTATGTAAAACAGATAACAATTATTATATTAAGAACAAATGGAATAAAATAAATCCGTGCGAAAATTCAAATGGACGAATTAGATGAAGCCACGCCATCATCCCTAACCTTGGTCCGTTGCTAAAAGTGAAACACTTTTACCTACGGACGTTTGTTTGTCACTACATACTGAGCTCGTTCCAAAATCCTCCATGAGCAATATGAATGACATCTAATGCCATGGATCGAACCGTCTTATCATCCTGAACATGATGGTAAACTTCATGAAGGCTAATTTTGCCTGCATACAAAAACCCTAAAATGGAACCAAAAAACCCAACAATGGCAGTTCTTGATTCATTCTATGAAAACGCAATTAAATAATATAGAAAGCTTGCAAATGTGATGGTGAAGAAGAATATATGATTATATCATGCTATATGTGCCAAATTATGCAAACCGAATTCAAGAAAAGTTCAGTATCGTGAATGCCTTACAACGAGTTTCAGGGCCTGGAAATGCTTGCTCTCGATTGGTTTTGCTTGCTGGGGATCCCAGGAAGCGATTGGTATGGTTAAAGGGTCTTGAATTAGCCTGAAACTATGAATTCGAATTGCTACTTTTTTTTTTCTTTTTTTCAAGTTTGCTCTGACCTTATGCGCCTCCTTCTAGCCTTTCTTTAGGTCTGCATACGTTCTTTATGTACTGAGGAATGAATTAGGGTTGTCAATGTGATGATAATCTTCCTTCATCAATGCTATTGATTTTGATTTGATACACTTGAATATCCTTCCAAAAATAGGCCTAATCCAATCTTTTTGTGCACACCATGCCTTTACACGAATTTGATCTCATGCTAGCTGGATATTAAGACCTGAAACATGTAAAAAAATCTTGAGTTTTCAATATTTTGGATTTTCTATGATTTGTTTTGATTTAAATTGATTTAATTCAAATAAAAATCAAAATAAATAATAAAAACAAGATAATGACAAGTGGAAAGGGCTAGGGCTCGTGGACCATGTTGCCAACTCAAAACAAGTGAAAAAGATTGGGCCCATTTGGTAAAAATTGAAGTTTTAGGCATAGTTGACTTTTGACCATTTTGCAAAAAGGGTCAACTTCACCAATGCATAACTTCCTCAATTTTAACTCTTTGAAGGTGTTCTTGGACTTTTAAGAAATCTTGAGATGTCCTCTAAGTAACCCAATTTGTCTCATCTCAATTTGATATTCCATGCTCATGTATGAAGCTTTGACAAAAAAGGTGTTTTTGTTGACTTTTCAAAATGACCTATAATGTCCAAATTCATAACTTCTTGTGAGTGCATATTTTGAACTTGGGAGCTGAATATGAACTGTAGGGAATTGCGTCTTCTTCAAAATGAGATTTGTATGGGTCATTTCTCATAAAGTATGAGAAAGTTATGCTTGGTCAAAGTTGAGTTGACTTTTCCTACAAAACCCTAATTTAGCAACTTTTGATTCTTGATGAATTATGAGCAATCCTTGATGAATCATGATCAAACCTTGATAAAATGATGAAATATACTTCAAAATGAGGATTTTGACCAAAAATATTGAAGTTTGACTGTATGTGGGCCACAGTTGACTTTTGCCCTAGCATATTCGATTTTCAGGCCTTTGAGCATTTGACTGAGCAAACTTCCTCTGCAAGGCTTGAAACTTGACATGGATGATCTTGAGAACATATTAGGACAATGGTGATCATTTGGGATCCCTTGGACTCAAGTATCTGGATGCAACATGAAACCCTAATTTGAGGTAGACTGCCTTAGGAGAGGGCTTGTCTGGTCAACCCTTGGGCTTCCTTGATCAACTTGAGGATCTTTCTTGAAATGTTTTGAGAAATATGGGAGGGCAAATTTTGGGGTACAACAGCTGCCCCTGTTCAATCTTCTTAAACCTGAAGATTTAGATTGACTTGTCTGCCTTTCGTGATCTGAGGGTTGAAGATGATTGAACACTAGAGTGCCCAGAAATTTGCACTCGCATGAAGTGGTATTTGTCTTGTGATGTCGGGAATGGGCTTATAGATGACATTTGGAAATTGCTGACGGGGGATGGGCTTAAAGATGCCATCTGAAGGAGTGTCGATCGCATAAGAGATTCATTAACGAGAGCTTGTATACCTGTTGTTGAGGAAGATTCCGCTGGGGAATGCTTATCTCTGTCTTGAGAGAAATAGAATTCTAGGAGCTTCAGTCGTCCGTTATTCTACTGGGAAATCGTCTCTATTTTTTTTGAGAAAAGTTAAATTTTAGGAACTTCGGTCGTCCGTTATTCTGAAGAGGTGACAATGAACTACTATCTGGTCGTGATCCAGGCTTCATAGTGATAAGGCCGACTGCTATCTGGTCATAATCTAGGCTTTACAGTGACTTACTGAGGATATGAGATTAAACTTGCTATCCGGTCGTAATTCGGGCTTCGCAATTTCTTGATTCTTATCTGGTCGTAATCCAGGCTTCAGAAGGAATTAAATTGTTATCTGGTCGCATCCGGGCTTCAAATTGAATTTAGGGCACACTAATATCCGGTCGACTCCGGGCTTCTTAGTGATTGTCCAGGTGAAATTGCTATTTGGTCGAAATCCAAGCTTCGCAATGTCTTGTACTGTTATCTGGTCGTAATCCAGGCTTCACGATGTGTTTATGACATACCACTATCTGGTCATAATCCAGGCTTCATGGTACCTCGCACTGTTATCTGGTCGTAATCCAGGCTTCACAGTAACTTGCTGAGCTATTATCCGGTCGTAATCCGGGCTTCACGGCTTGCTGGGGATTAAACTATTATCCGATTGTTCTCCGGGCTTCATAGCTTAAAGATAAACCACTATCTGGTCGAATCCAGGCTTCGCGGTGTTTGATACTGCTATCCGGTTGTAATCCGGGCTTCACAATATGCTGTAGAAATCAAGGTACTATCCGGTTGGATCCGGGCTTCATAGCTTGAACTTTGTGAGAATTTGATTGTATCTTTCCTGAAAGGTAAAGGGTTAATCGTATGTAATACATGACATGTATTAAGCAATGATGTTCTCAAAATAAATGAGATTATGTTGTATGATGTGTATGCATATGTCATGATGTATGGACATGTAATGTTTTTATGATAATCTTTAGCTGGGGAAAATAAATCCCGGATTGCTGCTGGAGAAAACAAAAGTTGAATTCTTTGTTCTCGCTGGGGATAGTGAATGAAGATGATTGTGAGCATATTCTTGCAGGAGAGAATAACTCCATTGGGGAATAAACTGACGAGGAAATGACTCTGTGGGGAGGACATACTCTGTCGGAGGATCTGTTGATTTGGAAGAATAACCTCAGCTGGGGATGAATTACCGTTGTTGGCGATAATGAAACCTGTTGGGGATTGAGTTTCTGTTTGTGAAAGGAATGAACTCCGCTGGGGATGATTTTCCAGTGGTGACTTCACTAGGGATAATCTTTTAGACTCTAATGGGGGTAGTCCTCCAGACTCCACTGGGGGTAGTCCTCCAGACTCCACTGGGGATAATCTTCTAGTGCGGATGGTGGATAAACTTTGCTTGGGGAGAATCTCGCCGACTCATTCGCGGTTGCGAGCCTTAGCTGGGGAGAATGGTGTCCTGTTCGGGACCGCTAATGTCACTGTCTTTCTCCTTACTCTGCGGGGAGTGAATGTACCTTTAATTGTATTCTTCAGCTAGGTCTATCCCTATACCTGGCGGACAGAGCAACTGTAAGGTTTGGACATTTCTCGTTTGCCCCTGTTTCTGATATTACGAGTAATCATCTTTTGTTTCGCATGTGAATATTTATGAGAATCAATTATTGTCAAATGCATATATCAAAAATGAACCATTGGATGTTCTTGCAAAACAAAACAGAAAAAGAAAACAATTTGAAATTTTTTTGTGAAAATGAATTTGTATTGATTTTGAAGTCGGCCTGTAAAATAGGCATTTTTTGTACAAGAGGCTGACGTCCTAGTAAGAGAACGCCACCGAACAGACATAATTTATACAATTTGTGTAAAAAGAAAGAAAAACAGCTATGTGAACAATCCCACTGGGTTCCAACTCTGCTATTGCCCCTATGTCTTCGAGCATCTCATCACTTTGCTACTTGGTTGAAGGTAGATTAGATTGATTAGTGTCGTTCGAGCTTGATAGTTGATACCGGAGTCTGGTTGCAAGGTGATCCAATGAGACATAATGTTACACTTTGATTCCTAATTTTTTCCTGGACCGCCCTTTCGGGTTTTCAGTCCACCGGGATACCCTTTTTTGCCCAAGCCGCCTTTTCAGGTTTTCGACTTGCCGGGTGTACAATTTTTCTTCTTCTTTTCATCCCTTACTTTTTCCCGAACCCTTTTGGTTCGTCGAGAAGCCCTTATTTTTGCCTAGGCCAGTCGACCTAGCTGGTCTTTGATTATGCGTAGTATTTTTTCACTATGTCTGCATTGACGGGGTGAGGAAGGACGTCACCATCCATGGTGGTTAGAATCATAGCTCCTCCCGAGAAAATGTTCTTAACCACAAATGGCCCTTCGTACATAGGGGTCCATTTTCCCCTGGGATCACCTTGTGGCAGTATGATGCGCTTGATTACCAGATCTCCAACTTGATACTCTTGTCGTCTAACTTTTTTGTTAAATGCCTTGATCATTCGCTTTTGATACGTCTGACCATGACAAATAGCAGTAAGTCTCTTTTCGTCGATTAAGTTCAACTGATCAAGCCAGGTCTGGATCCAGTCGTCCTTGCTCAAACCTGCATCCTTCATAATCCGAAGAGAGGGTATCTGGACCTCAATGGGTAAGATTGCTTCCATGCCATATACCAAAGAGTAGGGTGTTTCCCCTGTTGAAGTTCGCGCTGAGGTTCGGTACCCATGAAGAGCGAATGGTAACATCTCGTGCCAATCTTTGTATGTCACCGTCATCTTCTGCACAATCTTCTTGACATTCTTATTAGCCGCTTCAACATCCCCATTCATCTTCGGCCGGTAAGGAGAAGAGTTGTGATGCTGTATCTTAAACTGTTTGCAGAGCTTGGTGATTATAGTATTGTTGAGATTCGTACCATTGTCCATAATGATCCTCTCAGGTACACCATATCGACAGATCAAATTGTGCCGGATAAACCGTGCCACGACATTCTTGGTCATTGTAGCAAAGGAAGCTGCCTCAACCCATTTTGTAAAGTAATCGATCGCTACCAGGATGAAACGATGCCCGTTGGACGCAGTAGGTCTGATCTCACCAATCATATCGATGCCCCACATTTCAAAGGACCAAGGAGCTGTCAAGACGTTCAGAGGAACTGGAGGTATGTGCACCTTATCAGCATAGACTTGGCACTTATGACAGGTTCGAGAATGCGGATAACAGTCGGCTTCCATGGTAGACCAAAAGTATCCCGCCCGTAGGATTTTCTTTGCCATGGTGTGTCCACTGGAATGAGTTTTGAAAGTACCTGCATGTAACTCTGCCATAATCCTTTCTGCCTCGCTCTTATCCACACACCGCAGTAAGGTTGAGTCATGGTTACGCTTGTAAAGGATACCATTACTGATGAAGAACTTTGCAGCGAACCTCCTCATAAACTTCTTATCATTAACAGATGCACCTTCGGGGGTACTCTTGATCCTCAAGATACCTCTTCACCTCATGAAACCAGGGTTTATCTGTTACCTCTTCAGTCTCAATATCACATTAATGTGCAGGTTCGTCCAACCTCTCAATGGTAATCTGGGGAGCTTCATTGTCCCACCTGACCTTGAACATAGAAGACATAGTAGCTAGCGCGTCCGCTAACTGATTCTCCTCCCTGGGGAAATGTTCAAAGGTTATCTCCTCAAAATGTGGAAGCAACGTCAATACATACTCTTTGTAAGGAATAAGAATTGGGTGCTTCGTATCCCACTCGCCTTTGATTTGACTGATCATGAGAGCGGAATCTCCGAACACACTCAAGGACTTAATCCTTAGGTCAATAGCTGCTTGAAGGACCATGATGCACGCTTCATACTCCGCCATGTTGTTGGTGCAGTTAAAACATAATCGGGCGGTGAACGGAGTATGACAGCCTTCAGAACATATGATCACGGTGCCAATGCCATTACCCAAAGCATTTGAAGCTCCGTCAAAATACATAGACCATCGGGATCCCTCCTCAGGTCCTTCATCCGGTCCAGGTGTTTCACAGTCAGTTACCAACATGATGTTCTCATCCGGAAACTCGAAGTTCATAGACTGGTAATCATCCACGGCCTAATGCGCCAAATGATCTGCCAACACACTTCCCTTGATTGCTTTTTGGGTTGTGTATCGGGTCTTACAGTCGGTAAATTTTTTGCTAAGGTAGTAAATATCATGCTCTTTTCGGCCAGACTCGTCATGCTTCCCCATCACACACCCCATTGAATTGTCGAGTACTGTCAAGTATAAGATCAGAGGTCTCCCTTCAACTGGAGGCATCAGAATAGGTGGCTCTTGGAGATATTCCTTGATCCTTTCAAAAGCGGCCTGACATTCATCATTCCATCTTACCACTTGATCTTTCTTCAGCACCTTGAAGATTGGCTCACAGGTAGCAGTCAGGTGTGAAATAAATCGGGCAATATAGTTCAGATGTCCCAAGAAGCCTCTGACTTCTTTTTCTGTTCGGGGAGCAGGCATCTCCTGTATAGCCTTTACTTTTGCAGGATCCACTTGAATACCTTTATCACTAACAACAAAACCCAACAGCTTACCAGACCTTACCCCGAAGGTGCACTTGTTCGGGTTTAACCTCAGCTTGTACATCTTTAACTTGTCAAATAGCTTCTGGAGATGCTCAAGATGTTCCTCTTCAGTCCGGGATCTTGCAATCATGTCGTCAACGTATACCTCAATCTCATGATGAATCATGTCATGGAACAAAGCGACCATGGCGCGCTGATACGTTGCCCCAACATTCTTCAATCCAAACGGCATGACTTTGTAGCAAAAGGTACCCCACTGTGTAACAAAGGTTATCTTTTCCATATCCTCGGGAGCCATCTTAATCTGATTGTAACCAGAGAAACCATCCATGAAGGAGAAGACCTTATGATGTGCGGTGTTGTCGACCAAAACATCGATGTGAGGTAGAGGGAAATCATACTTGGGGCTTGCCCTGTTCAGATCTCTATAGTCAACACACATTCGAACCTTACCATCATTCTTCGGTACTAGAACTACGTTGGCAACCCACTGCGGGTAAGAAGTAACTTCTAGAAAACCGACATCAAATTGTTTCATGACCTCAGCTTTGATTTTCTCAGACATTTCTAGGCGCATTCGGTGAACTTTCTGTTTCACTGGAGGACAATCTTCTTTAGTTGGGAAGCGGTGAACCACAATATCGGTATCCAAACCAGGCATATCTTCATAAGACCAGGCAAAGATCTCAACATAGTTGCATAACATCTGTATCAATCTTTGCTTGACGCTAGGCTCCAGATTTGCACCGATCTTGACCTCTTTCTTGTCTTCTTCTGTACCCAGATTTACTGATTCCACTGGCTCTTCATGGGGCTGTATGGCCCTCTCTTCCTGTAGTAACAGTCTAGCAAGCTCACCAGGCACTTCGCAATCATCCTCACCTTCGTCCTCGGCTTGGTTGATCGGACTTTCGAAGTCATAACTAGAAGTAGCAGAGTCGTTATCAGTGAGATCCAGAGTGGATGTGGACCTGTATTATGATATGTGAGTGTGTGTAAGATAAATAGCCGTTTTGATAAGGTGCAAGATAGAAAAGAAAAACAAGGAGCGTAAAATTTGTAATGCAAGAAAACGTCCAATGCTTTATTGATGACATATGGAAATGACAAATATTAAGCCCTCACAAACAAAGCCACGGTGCCTCGGGTAAGACACTGGGCCGTAAAGTTTCAAATTGTCTGTTACAAAACTAAAAAAAAAAGTTTATTACTGTATAATAAAAGAAACGGGCACGAAGTCCTTCGCCGTCCAATTGCTCAATCCACCGTCGGTAGTCGGGTAAATCCAGCTGTCAATATCTGAACCTTCATCATCATCATCTTCAATTGCATTCACTCCCTGATCATGCTTGGGCATGGGTGCAGTTATAATGTTGGGCTTTTTTGGCGCGTCAAACTCAATCTCTTTAGCTTCAATCAAATCTTGTACCTTATTCCTCAAGGCCTAACAGTTGTTTGTATCATGCCTTGGGCTATCGGAGTGATAAGCACAGCGGGCGTTTGGATTATACAGCGGTGATGTAGTACTGGGATTCTTCGGAGCCTCCCTTAGAGTTATCAAGTTGGTCTTCAGCAACTGCGGTAAAATTTGAGATAGGGTCATACTGAGCCGAGTATACTGCCTTTGCAGTCTCTCTACTCTTTACTGATTGTTGCATTGTGGGGCAACAATTGGTCTTGATATTACTACCGCGTTAACTGCTTGGAGGCGTTCCGATCGGTTTTGGCTCCTCGAGCTGTATACTGCACTAGCTTCCTTCTTGAAAGGCTTCTTCTCTTTACTTGATGAAGCACCTTTTTGTATCTTGCCACTTCTGATGCCAGCCTCTACTCTCTCCCCAGTCATAATCAATTCAGTGAACCCAGACGATGAACTACCGATCAAATGATTGAAGTAGGGACCAGACAAAGTCCCAAGAAACATATCCACCAACTCCCTATCAGATAGAGGGGGTTGGACTCTTCCAGCAAGATCTCTCCACTTCTGAGTGTAGTCCTTAAAGCCTTTTCCTATACCCATAGACATACCCTGAAGTTGAGTACACGTGGGAGCAAGGTCGGCGTTATACTGGTATTGCTTGTAAAAAGCAGCAGCAAGGTCCTCCCAGTTGCGGACATTAGCTCCTTCCAGTTGATAGAACCATTCAAGTTGAGTCCCTGATAGACTATCTTGAAAGAAATGAACCCACAGGTTCCTATCAGCAGTGTATGGTTGAATCTTTCTGACATACGAGCAGAGGTGTAGCTTCGGACAAGATACTCCATCATACTTAGCAAAGACAGGAGCTTTAAACTTGTGGGCGATCACCACCCCAGATGCCAGACCCAAACCTCCGAAGTCCAACCCAGGTATCTTTTGGATCTCCATTGCACTCAACCGGTCTTCAAGTTGCTTATACTTATCCTCAGCCGGAGGATACTGGTCTTCATCAAAGTCAGTGTCATTATCATAGACCACAGGACTAGGCCCCTTTCTTTCCTCTTGATTCTCTCCCCCTCTAGATGAATGGGACAAATTAGTTTCCTGTCACAAATTGTTCCCGAATCTGCGACCCATATTCAGGAGGACCACCTTCTTCTTCTTCTTCTTCTTCTTCTTCTTCTTCTTCTTCTTGTCCTTCAAGATAAGAGTCTTCAAATCTTGCTGCCCTTTGGACAGGTTCAGGAACATCTCCTGGAACTGAGCATTCTGTGCTTGAAGAGCCTTAATTGCTTGATCAGTAGGTGTTTCAGAAGACATGGTTGCTGAAATAAACAGCGAAGAAGATGAGAAACCTGTAATGGTACCTGTGATGAGGTGCATGATAATGAAATACATATGAAATGATTTCGAAGACTTTGGGAGATTCAAATTTGTAAACCAAAATACACACACTTTATTAGATAAAATTTGTGACAATGTTTAACAATGCCTTCAAGGCGTTACAAAAGAAATACTGAAAGCAAATCTAAACTAGAAACAATAAAAGTCATCAGAAGTCCCATGGTCTCTTTCCCTTCATGCTGACATAGTCGTTGATTGTCCTTTCATTCTCAAGCTGCCTTGTAAGCCTCAAGATCTTCCTCTCCTACTCATGATACTTTTCTCTATAGGTATCCCTTTCTTCCTTTAGCTGGATCCAAGATCTCTTCAATGCCCCAAGATCAGTAGGCATGTATGGATGGAGGACCGTATAAGGAACACCTTCTTCATTAGTATGCTCTATGATCACCGGCAAAACAGCTTCATAAGGCATCTCCAGCTTTTGAGCATAGGCTCGAACCCACTGGAGATATGGTTGCATCGAGAGAGAAGTCTTCAGTCCTAGCTCATGCGGGTCAGACCTGTTCACCATGCCCCAGGCTCGTATAAACCTGCGGCGATGTCCCTCAACATCCCCCTTGTAGTCAAAGACAATGTCTGTAAGCAGCAGCTCATGGGGACCATCTCTCTGAGCGCGTCCAAACTGTCGTAAAGCCAAACAAGGATTGTAGGTTATACCCCCTCGAATTCCAAGCAACGGAAAATTAGGGTATTCCCCACATCGATCAATGACAGCTACTTTTTCCATATCTTTAGAACTCCAAAGGATGTCCGTATGAGCAAGGGACATGATTCTATAAGCCCAACCTACATCTTCCTCATTCTCAATACAGACTTGGGGAGGTGCGAAATAAACCACCTCGCCAGCAGCGGTGTACAACACATGAGAGTTCCCCTTCTCCTCACAGTACGGGTATAGAGAGCATGTAGAATATCACCTAGAAGAGTAGGCACTGGGTTACTAGACATGAAGATCTTGACCGTGTTCACATCTATGAAAGAATCTGGATTTGGGAAAAGAACCAAGCCGTAGATGAGGAGAGCCAAGATGTCTTCAAATGCTTGAAAATCCAAGTTATCCCAGAACAGTTGAGCTTGATCGATCAAAAACTTAGCCAAGAAACCTTTAACCCCACTCCGAGTCTCCCAGTTAGACACTATATCAGCCTTTGTCAAGTGTAAAGCTAAAGCAACATCCTCAGGTCTAGGAACCTTCTCCAAACCTGTGAAAGGTGTTTGCTCGAGACTAGATATGCCTAGTAAATGAGAAAACTCCTCCAAAGTAGGGACTAGCTGATAATCCGGGAAGGTGAAACAATGATGCAATGGATCAAAGAACTGGAATAACACACTCATCATTTGCTCATCCAACTTTGAAGTGACCAAGCTAAGGAGGTGACCATGTCTTCTAACAAATGAAGAAGTATCAGGAATATTTGAGACTAACTCTCTGAGCTGAGCAGGGATTTGCATGAAGTTGACTCGAATGGTATTTCTGCGCATAGAAGCCATAATCTGCAAAATAGAACAAGGATGAATCCCCTCGGTCTTTGAAATGGTTAGTATAATGAAATATGCATGCGATGTCATGATGCATGATGTCATGATAAAAACATACCACAGGTATCACAGGTAGCAAACATGGTAAGGGCAAACAAGTCACACAATAACCCTTAAGTTTAGGCTTGCATGGGGTCTAGGTACTACCCTCTTGCAGTTTAGTCGGTTCAACCTGTCCTAATAATAGTAACCGGGTTCTAGAGGTTCTCAATATCACTGACCATCCTCCATCGGTCATAGTTTCAGCTCAAGCAATCTTTTCTTGTGGCTGGAACCATCTCGAGAGTATGGTCTCAATGACTGTAGCATCTCACTACTTCTTATGGCCAAGTTGGTCAATTATAGGTTCTAAGGTCAGTTGATGCTTAATGACCCATATAGCAGCCCCATATTCTCCTTGTTGCTCCACAAGGGATATCGGTACTGTTGTACCCCAAAATTTGCCCTCCCATATTTCTCAAAACATTGCAAGAAAGATCTCCAAATTGCTCAATGTAGTCCAAGGGTTGGCCAGACAAGCTCTCTCCCAAGGCAGTCTACTCAAATTAGGGTTTTGTGTTGCATCAAGATCCTTGAGTCCAAGTGACCTCAAGTGCTCACCAATGTCCTAATATGTTCTCAAGATCATCCATGTCAAGTTTCAAGCCTTGCACAGGAATTTTGCTAATTCAATTGCTCAAAAGGTCCAAAAATCGACTGTGCTAGGGCAAAAGTCGACTGTGACCCAAATACAGTCAAACTTCAATATTTTTTGTCAACATTCTCATTTTTAAGGATATTTCATCATTTGATCAAGGGGTGATCATGATTCATCAAGGATTGCTCAAAATTCATCAAGATTCAAAAGTTGCTAAATTAGGGTTTTGTAGGAAAAATCAACTCAACTTTGACCAAGCATAACTTTCTCATACTTTATGAGAAATGACCCATACACATCTCATTTTGAATAGGACTCAATTACCTACAATCCATCTTCATACCCCAAGATCAAAATATGCACTCACAAGAAGTTATGGATTTTGACATTATAGGTCATTTTTGAATGTCAACAAAAACACCTTTTTTGTCAAAGATTCTAACTTGAGAATGGAATATAAAAATGAGATGACACCAAAAGTGTTTATTAGAGGATATCTCAAGCTTTCTAAAAAGTCAAGGAAAACCTGCAAAAGCTCAAAATTGAGGAAGTTATGCATTGTTGAAATTGGACTTTTTTGCAAAATTGCCAAAAGTCAACTATCCCCAAAACTTCAAATTTTTCCAAATGGCCCCATTCTTTTTCACTTGTTTTGAGTTTGCATTATTGCTCACGTGCTCTAGCCTTGCCCATGTGTCCATATCATATTTTTATTAATTATTTTGATTTTGATTTGATTTAATTTGAATTAAATCAAAATAAATCAATTAAAATCAAAAATATTGAAAACTAAAGATCTTGTGATCATTTCAGGTCTTGTTACACAGTTAGCATCCTTCCAAACTCGTATCAAGCCATGTGGGTACAAAAAGATTGCAAATGAGCCAATTTTGGAAAGCTTTAATGGAGGATAAAATCAAATATCAAAATCATCAATGGAGGAAGATTTGGACATAATTTTTTACCCTAATACATTATGCATTACATAAGGAAGCGAGGCATACATAAATAGGGGTTGGAGATCAGTTCTAGAGGCACAACAGAAGTGGCAAAAATCAAGAAAAAATGTGACTTCGAAACCAACCCTAGAGGCAATTTCAAGACTTGAGACTTGTCTCAATCGTTTCCTGGCCATCTCCACAAGCGAAGCCAATCAAAAGCAGGCGTTTTTAGACTCTCACACGCGTTGTAAGTCTCTCACGAATCCGCCCTATTCTTGAATTCGATTTATACTATTCTTACATCTATAACAAAAAATAATTGCATATTTTGATTCACCACATCATTTGCAAGCTTTTCACAATAACCAATTTTGTTTATCTGACCTATATTGAGATCCACCATAGTTAGGGTTTCTTGGAGTTTTTTGGGGTTTTTCGTTTCAGGTACAATTGGTCTTCATGATGGACATGGTTGTGATCAGTAGGTTGAGACGAATCCAACCATGGTCCTAGAACTCATTTATATGGCCTGAGGAAGATTCTAGGATGAAGCCACGATCTTAGCTGCGGATAAAAATCCGCAGGTAAAAATTGTAGGATTTAGAGGACAGGGATGATGAGTTGTCGTCCATCCATTCGTCCGTTCAAATAATTGCGCGTGATTTTCTTTTTTGCTGGCCATTGACTTTGTTTTATATATTATTATTTCATTGTATTATTATAACAAACAAAGACAAGCGCTCCAGTGGCAGCCACGTTGGCCTTAAGGCGTTCAAAGGCTGGAGGTCAGGGGTTCGATCCCTGCCTCCAGCAATTTGCATTTTCTCATTTGTTTTCAGGAAATCCAGTGTGTATTCAAGCATGATGACCATCATACTCCCTCACTCTTCAGCGTGCCAGATGGCCAGATGGCCAGATCTGGTGGTCAAGTATTGGAGGCACACCATAAGCTAGTCAACGCATGTGCACAGGATCACAAAAAGTCCAATGGACCAGTATCAATTGGGCCAATATCCTTGCTTTCTGCACCCCCTAAATCAGGCCCATTCTCTCTTTCTCTCACATTTTATTTATTTGTTTATTTTAATTTAAATTATGTTATTTTGTTTTAATTAATTTCTAACCAATAAACAAATTTTCTTTTTTTATCAAAAAATCACAAAAATATTTTTATCCAATTAAAATTCAGAATTTTATTTTTTTATTAACAAATACTAATTAATTAATTAGGATATTAATTAGGTAACATTAATTTATTTTGTAAATAAATAAAATCAATTAGAATTAATTAGGTTTTAACTTTAGTTTAATTATTTTATTTTCTTTCTTAAAATATCAAAAAACTCCAAAAATATGTCATTTATTATTTTTCATCAATTAATTTATTTTATAATTAATTTAGTATTTAATTTAGGATTTAATTTCTTTTTCTTAAAATAAAAACAACAAAAAAAGCATTTTCTTTTAAAAGGGTCAAAATCCTAATTCCGCATTCGATCCAATCCACTCACGCGATTTATTTTTCCTTATTCAATTATTAATGTATCTGCTCCCGGTTTGTAATAAATAATTAGGACATTTTATTTATTTTTCTGCTTTTTATTTTCAAAGGGTTGTTTTTGGCGATGTAAATACCCGACGCCTTGTAATAATTTAGTTTAAATTCCGCCTTTAATTTCTGCAAATTATACAACTGTTAGATGTTTGGTAATAGGGTTTGCATGACAAGAATGAATGCTTTAACCTAAAATCAATTAGATCACCCTAAACATGTGCAAAGATAAAAATAACTGAAATCAATACACTCTCACATGTGCACTCCTAGGGTACACCCCACTTGGTTGCCTTCGTACGCGGTCATTAAGTATAGGTTGTTTTAGAGGTCACCCTCTTGTCTAAAAGATCATAGTTGCCTCGAAATGGTTGCCTCAGATATTGTTGCCTCGAACAAATGATCTAAGACACTAGGGTTACCGCTAAGACGTCCTCACATTGCTTTAGTGACCATATGTCCCTCTTTCGAATTGACCCTAAAACTCCAACGACAGTGCTACCTACTCATTAATAGTGGGATAGCATTGTCTAAAGGAAATTAGCATAGAACGATTCCTTTTTCGAGTAGGTAGATTAGTTCTTAGATACTTGCTCATCCAAAACAAAACTTTTTCACACTTACACTCTTTTACAAACAAGTTTTCAAAACACTTCATTACACTCTTGAGGACAGAAGCAAGAGTTAAATCGAAGTTAAAAACAAAAACTTTTTTCAAAACCCACAAACACAAAGAAAACAATTTTAAAAAAGTGATGAGCAAGTACTTAAGAGCCCGTAGATAACTACAGATAGAAAGGGTGCTAATACCTTCCCTTTGTATAAATCTACCCCCCGTACTCAGAAATATCTCGAAAAAGGAATTTTTCTGTAGTTTTTTCCTTTCCTTGTTGGATAAAATAAAAGTCGGTGGTGACTCTTGCTTACCGCAACATTTTGCGAAAACAAACACAAAATGCAAACCAACATTTCTAAAACAGTCAGGTCTTCCACCGTATCACAGAACTGGCGACTCTGCTGGGGAAATAATAAGTGGGGTGTACCTTAGGATTAGTTCATCATAATGTTTTCAATTTCTTGATTTGTTTGCTTTATTTTGTAGGCTTTGTATCGGAGTTACTATAGATCCTAACCCAGATCTGGGGAATACCTTTTAGGTAAGTAGCAATAGACTGTGAGGGAACTGTACGACATAGACCGATATAGTTGAAGCAGTAGCTACGTTGGTGTGACACTTTAGTTTGTACCGATATCCCTTGTGGAGCAACAAGGAGAGTATGGAGCTGCTAATGGGTCATTAAACATCAACTGACCTTAGAACCTATAATTGACCCACTTGGCCATAGAAAAGTAGCAGTATACTACACACATTAAGACCAAACTCTCGCGATGATTCCGGCCGCAAGAAAAGGTTACCAAACTGGAATTATGACCGATCGAGGGTGGGCAGTGATATTGAGATCCTCTAGAACCCGGTTACTATTACTAGTACAGGTTGAACCAACTAAACTGAAAGAGGGTAATACCTAAACTCCATGCCAGCCTGAAATTTAAGGGCTACTGTATGACTTGTGTGCTTTCAACTTGAACTACTTGCACATGTTTGTTACCTAACAACTAGAGTTCCTTGCAGGTTTTATTTTACAGTCCTTATCCAATACCTTGGATTTCTTGCCGGATTTACTTGTTTACATTACCTCGTACTTTTGCTTAAACGCATAACATACACATCATAACATCATGCCTTAACATTTCCTTAACCATTTCAAGGATCTCAAAGGTTTGTGATGCAGGTTATGGTAAATCCAACGTCTAGCAAGGGGAAAAGGGGATTTATTTTCCTCTAGCCAATGTCATCTAGAGATCAAAACATGATAACTTGAGTCAGGGGTTATAACCCACTCGATATGGTGAGCTTGACTCTTGAAGAAGGACTCTTGACGACACGAAGTTTCTTCAATCAAAGCTACAAAATTCAAAATCTAATAGTTTCTTGTTTACCCCGCGAGATCCTTGAAAACATTGCATACATATATCATACACATCATTGCATAACAGGTTTCCCAGTACAGGTCTCTCATGTTCTCGCTGTTTATTTCAGCAATGGCTCTCCAACAAGACACCAGAGATCTTCAAGAAACCCAGTTCAAGGAAATATTCCTAAACCTATCCAAGGGGCGGGAAGAGTTGAAAACACTCCTCATTGGGAACTTGGTCAAGAAAAGTCCTGAAGACAATAAGGACGAACAGCTGGAACAACTGCAAGCTGAAGTAGATGCAATAAGAACCCAAATGCTGGGGCAGACGACCCTTATCCAAAGCTTAGCCCGGGAACAAGAAGAGCTGAGAATCATTATTAACCAGCTTCATCAAGACAGATACAACAGTATGAAGCAAACAGTTGAGGCCGGGGACCAAGTCATTTATCAGCCTCCAAGAAGGCAAGGATTTGGTTTGGTAAAGAATGGACCTCTCCAGGTTGCTACAACCTCACGGGTCCAATAATAACCTCGCCATAAACAACCGGTTGATCAGAGTAAGCCGGATAGGCCCAAGAAGCAGTTTACCAAGCTCAACATGCCGTTGTCCCAAGCTTTGCAACACCTGTTGAGATTGAATCTGGTGACGTTGGTAGGACCTCATCCAAATCCTAAGACCTCTTCACCTAACTATAATCCTGATGCAAGGTGTGCATACCATTCCAACAGCCCGGGGCATGATACTGACGACTGTTGGAAGTTGAATTACAAAATTCAAAACCTGATTGATGAAGGAGCATTAGAATTCACACAAGATGGTCAACTGGAATGTTTTTGTCAATCCTCCAAGGCTCACCATTTGAAGTGACAAGTCCTGAGACGAGAATACTTTTTGTTCATTAGAATTTTCAATTTGTAATTTTCTTTTGATTGTTCAAACATTTAGTCATGTTAAAACTTTATTACTTTATCAATGCATTGCATATGTCTGTTTTGAATCAATCCATTCGTGTTCACTATATTCAAATTGCTTTCATTTTTTGTGATGTTCAACTCTCGATTAAAAAATTCTAAGCCTTTAGAAGGAGGATGACGAAAATGATATCAAAATCTCTACAATATGCTTTTGAACAGACCCCGCTGACGATGTACAGGCGTTGTTTCAAATCCTAAACAGTGGAGTTATAAGGAAGATAATCCCTAGTCAACCCCTTTGAGCCAAAGAAGTTGGAGTTTTTCTCTTCACACAAATTAAAACCCTTAATTACAACCTGGGGCAGGGTAGTTTTCTCAGTTAACTCATGTGCATAATGAATGGTTTCAAAGACGTCCTTCCAAGACGAAAGACGGTGATGGTTCCCCATAAGCGTCAAGACAGGCAGTCATTATCTCTAAAAAATAAAAGCCCATTAAGTCAAAACCTATGAAGGATACTTAAGAAAAAAACTGGGGCATCCCGCTAACTATAATCACAAAAAGAAATAGTTCAGGAAAAGACAGGGATGATAAAATAAAAAGAAAGAGGTCCTACAAACCCTCAACAAAAATGACTGCCTATTCAAAATGAACTGTCAGTGTCCGAACCATCACCAGAACATGAAGGACAATATTCCAGAACTCAAGTGGGGTTGTAAATGCACGATTAGCTGAGTTTAGGATCAAAGAACATCACGAAGAACGGGTGGGTACAAATAAATTTTGAGCCTTTATCCTTTGTTTCTTGAACCCTGAACCAGGCCACGTTATAACCCTTAAAAGTCCTAGCTGAAGCATGGGTTAGTTTGAAAGCATACTGTTACAAAAGGTATCCTGACTCCTGTAGGGATTGCTGTAAATCCTGAGTTGACATCACATTTTACAAAAATTCGCTTGTTTTCTTGAAAACTGCATTTTCAAAAACTTCAAGACAGACATAAGCTTTGCATTCTTAAAATAACATTGTTTGCATATGACTATTTGTTCAAACAACAGAGAAATTCGCACGACGAATATCTAGTGAACAAAAAACCTTCTCAATAAAAAAGATCACCTCAAGTGGAAAAACACTTCCAACCAAGGGGCACGGCATGATCATTGTCCATCATCTAGGGCAGTCAAGTCAAGATTCAGAGAATCTCTCAAAGATGCCAAATAGCCAGGGGCAAATCTCCATCTGAGTCACTTGGGGCATTAGACATGGATTCCCACAACGAATCTTGCATGATCAAACAAACATCTTCTGGTAGTATGGCAACACAACACTACCGACGGTGACAACTCCCTACACTCTGAGAGCGTGGACATAGTCAGAAAATACTGCGCATGAACAAAAACCCGCTAGGTCGACTGGCCTAGGAAAAAATAAGGGTATCCCGACGAACCAAAAGGGTTCGGGCAAAAATTAGGGATAAAGAGAAAAATATGTACACCCGGCAAGTCGAAAACCTGAAAGGGAGGCTTGGGAAAAAAGGGGTATCCCGAGACTGAAAACTCGAAAGGGCGGTCCAGGTAAAAATTAGGGATCAAAGCGTATGACTATGCCCCGTCATTTTGTCACTGGCCTACCAGAAGAAGATTTACCATTTCGATCGAAAGTTACCAAGCACCTCATATGTTTGGATAATACTCGATCCACGAGGCCTCTGCAGGCACCTTCTCCCGCAGATACAGGGGCATAAAAGTCTTGATACGAAGTCATTGTCATATCCTCAGCATGCGTCCCAGTAAAATTCATTCCCCGCAGGGTAAGGAGAAAGATAATGGTGTTAGCTCTCCCCAGCTGAGACTCACAACTATGGATGAATCGGTAATATTCTCCCCAAGCAGATTTTATCCACCATCAATACTGGAACGTCTTATCATCCCTAGCAGAGTATAAAAATATCCCCAATGGAGTTTGAAGAATTGTCCCCAGTAGACTCTGGAAGATTATCCCCAGTAGAGTCTAAAAGGCTATCCCCAATAAGGTCGCTATTGGAAAGTCATCCCCAGCGGAGTTTATTCCTTTCACAAAACAGGAATTCAATCCCCAACAGGTTCCACTGTCACCAGCAACGGTAATTTTATCCCCAGCTGAATTTATCAGCGGAATCCTCAGTAGAGCATCTCTTCCCCACAGAGTAATCTCCTCATCAGTTTATTCCCCATCAGAGTTATCCTCTCCTGCAGGCTTATTCTCACAATCATCTTCATCTGCTATCCCCAGCGGAAACGAAGAATTCAGCTCTTTTCTCCAGCAGCTACCCGGGATTTATTTTCCCCAGCAAAAAACATTACATTTCCATGCATCATGATACATGCATATACACATCATACAACACAATCTCATTTATTTTGAGAACATCATTGCCTGATACATATCATGCATTACATACAACTAACCTTTACCTTTCAGGAAGGATGCAGTTAAATTCTCACAAAATTCAAAGCTATGAAGCTTTTACCTCCGTCGAACTACAGACAGGTTCCTAAATCTCAGCAGAGAAGTTTTCTCAGTTGAATTACGGGCGAGTTCTTATATCTCGACGAAGATGTTTCCCTCCAGTTGAATTACGGACGAGTTCTTAAAACTCAGCAGAGATGTTTTCTCATTTGAAGTACAGACGGGTTCCTAAATCTCGACAAAGATGTTCCTCCGTTGAATTACAGACAAGTTCCTAAATCTCAGCAGAGAAGTTTTCTCAATTGAATTACGGGCGAGTTCTTAAATCTCGACGAAGATGTTTCTCCAGTTGAATTACGGACGAGTTCTTAAAACTCAGCAGATATGTTTTCTCAGTTGAAGTACAGACGAGTTCCTAAATCTCGACAAAGATGTTCCTCCGTTGAATTACAGACAAGTTCCTAAATCTCAGCAGAGAAGTTTTCTCAGTTGAATTATGGGTGAGTTCTTAAATCTCGACGAAGATGTTTCCCCAGTTGAATTACGGACGAGTTCTTAAAACTCAGCAGAGATGTTTTCTCAGTTGAAGTACAAACGAGTTCCTAAATCTCGACAAAAGTGTTCCTCCGTTGAATTACAGACGAGTTCCTAAATCTCAGCAGAGAAGTTTTCTCAGTTGAATTACGGGCAAGTTCTTAAATCTCGACGAAGATGTTTCCCCAGTTGAATTACATACGAGTTCTTAAAACTCAGTAGAGATGTTTTCTCAGTTGAAGTACAGACGAGTTCCTAAATCTCAACAAAAGTGTTCCTCCGTTGAATTACAGACAAGTTCCTAAATCTAAGCAGAGAAGTTTTCTCAGTTGAATTACGGGCGAGTTCTTAAATCTCGACGAAGATGTTTCCCTAGTTGAATTACGGACAAGTTCTTAAAACTCAGCAAAGATGTTTTCTCAGTTTAAGTACAAACGAGTTCCTAAATCTCGACAAAGATGTTCCTCCGTTGAATTACAGACAAGTTCCTAAATCTCAGTAGAGAAGTTTTCTCAGTTGAATTACGGGAAAGTTCTTAAATCTCGACGAAGATGTTTCCCCAGTTGAATTACGGACGAGTTCTTAAAACTCAGCAGAGATGTTTTCTCAGTTGAAGTACATACGAGTTCCTAAATCTCGACAAAAGTGTTCCTCCGTTGAATTACAGACGAGTTCCTAAATCTCAGCAAAGAAGTTTTCTCAGTTGAATTACGGGCAAGTTCTTAAATCTCGACGAAGATGTTTCCCCAGTTGAATTACATACGAGTTCTTAAAACTCAACAGAGATGTTTTCTCAGTTGAAGTACATACGAGTTCCTAAATCTCGACAAAAGTGTTCCTCTGTTGAATTACAGACAAGTTCCTAAATCTCAGCGGAAAAGTTTTCTCAGTTGAATTACGGACGAGTTCTTAAATCTCGACGAAGATGTTTCCCCAGTTGAATTACGGACGAGTTCTTAATACTCAGCAGAGATGTTTTCTCAGTTGAAGTATAGACGAGTTCCTAAATCTCGACAAAAGTGTTCCTCCGTTAAATTACAGACAAGTTCCTAAATCTCAGCAGAGAAGTTTTCTCAGTTGAATTACGGGCGAGTTCTTAAATCTCGACGAAGATGTTTCCCCAGTTGAATTACGGACGAGTTCTTAAAACTCAGCAAAGATGTTTTCTCAGTTGAAGTACAGACGAGTTCCTAAATCTCGACAAAGTGTTCCTCCGTTGAATTACAGACGATTTCCTAAATCTCAGCAGATAAGTTTTCTCATTTGAATTACGGGCAAGTTCTTAAATCTCGACGAAGATGTTTCCCCAGTTGAATTACGGACGAGTTCTTAAAACTCAGCAGAGATGTTTTCTCAGTTGAAGTACAAACGAGTTTCTAAATCTCGACAAAGATGTCCCTCCGTTGAATTACAGACGAGTTCCTAAATCTCAGCAGAGAAGTCACCTCAGTTGAATTACGGGCAAGTTTCTAAATCCCGACACCTCAGTTGAATTACGGACAAGTTCCTAAATCTCGACACCTCAGTTGAATTACGGGTGAGTTTCTTTTCCCTCAACAAAGATCAGACTTCCCCAGCGGAATCTTCCTCAATAGCAGGTATGCAAGCTCTCGCTAAGGAATCTCTTATGCGATCGACACTTCTCCAAACGGCATCTGTAAGCCCATTCCCGGCATCACAAATCAACTACCACTTCATGCGAGTGCAAATTTCTGGGCACTCTAGTGTTCAATCCTCTTCCACCTTCGGATCACGAAAGGCACGAAAGCCAATCTACATCCTCAGGTTTACGAAGATTGAACATGGGAAGTTGTTGTACCCCAAAATTTTCCCTCCCATATTTCTCAAAACATTGCAAGAAAGATCTCCAAATTGCTCAAAGTAGTCCAAGGGTTGGCCAGACAAGCTCTCTCCTAAGGCAGTCTACTCAAATTAGGGTTTTGTGTTGCATCAAGATCCTTGAGTCCAAGTGTTTACCTTGGGTTTTGGTAAACAACCGCTGATCCTCCAAATGGTTACTTATTTGGTTACTCGCAGGATCGATCAGATTGATCCTAGGACATAGGTTGATTTTGAAGTTTGATTGAATTGGATAAGGCTTTAAATAAATTGGTTTCAAGTAAATTGCATAAAGGAAAGACTTGGTAAAATAAACAAGGCTTTAAAGTAGAAGGTTCGACAAAAATGTAAAGGAGAAAGCAAGTAAATTTCTGGAAAAGTAAATGACTTTAATTGATAAAATTGGTGTTTCACACATACATTTCTCAACAATTCTTTCTCACACGCTGGGTACTCGAATCTATATGAGTGACTTTGTATATAATTGTGAACACACGCTGAGAAACTACATGTCTACTCCTATTTATACAAAAACATCCCAAGTAACCGTCGGGCAGTTACACTGCTTCGAGATCAATCCACTTGGCACGTTCTCCATGCTCGACGCTCCAGATCCTTGCACGTTTGCACGTGGTAACTGCTGGAAACCGTTTTCCCTCCAAACGCTTGAATTTCAAACTGCTCCACTCTGAACCATCGAACACTTTCGTCAAGAGACATCTTCGACGAGAAACTCCTTCGACGTCGAAGGCAACCAGCCTTCTTCTTTTGAAGAAATCTTCTAAGTACTTTGCCCTCTTTCGACGGGCACTTCGACAGACTTGGCCAGTCGAAAGCATCTTTCAGCTTTGGATGGCCAACATCAATCAAAACAAAGGTGTCGAATTTAGGAGCCAACAAATTGCCCCCCAAGAATGCCTTATTTCGACTCTGAAAGAAAAAGGCATTCTTTGAAACGCCATTCGACACCTGTCTTTCCACGCCTAGTCACAAGTTAACTTGTGCACTTTTTGTTGCTTTTTACCAACTATTGGCAATCCCAAGAAACCATCATTGATTTGATCCTAGGACGTCACTTTCAGTACGGCGTGCAGTACCAAACGTCATTTCAGAATTTGTCATTATGACAATTCCCAAAAACAAGGACGCACGCTGCGTCCCTCTATTTCTGCAGAAACGGCCAAAACAACAGGGGGCTGCCACGCGTCCCACTAACTCCTGCAGCATTAAATGGCATTTAATGTCCTTGTTATTGGGGATTCTTCCCACTACTATAAATAGCAGTGAATATCCCATTGTGGGACTTTTTACGCCATCTAGCCTTTCAAACTTCTCTGTTTTCATACAAGTTTGCTATCTTTGCAGAAACTCTTCCTCTTTCACTTCATCTTCAACCTCATTTCAAACAATGGCCTCTGCTTCTACTGCTCCTAGTGCTAACGCACCAACTGAACATGCTAAACCCAAGGTTTTCGTCACTGCCCCGGTAGTAAACTCTACAGGCAAACGAAGAGTTCCTGAACCTTCTGACATCGCCGTTCGCGACGCCTATTCACGCCACTTGATGATCCCGGTTGGATACTCCAACCAGATCTTTGCAATGTCTGGCCCCATGAATCCAAGTATCTCTGAGGCTCTGAAGATCAAGAGCTATTTCCCGATAGTCGAGAAACTCAAACCAGTCGCATGCGCCAAGAAAGACGCAGAAGACAACGAAGACCCTGCTCGTGAAAAAATCGACCTCCGCTTCTTCAACAGAGGGGTTAGGGTCTTCAGGTCTTTCCCTAACCTTACCTCCGATTATGTTGCTTGGCTAACAAAGTTGGAGAAGCACCAAACCTCGATCTGGAAGGATATGGGAATCTTCGACCTAGTGATGCTGTCGAAGACGGGTTTGAACTACTCCCCAGAGATGCTGATAGCTTCACTGTTGTTCTGGGATTACTCCCACTTCACTTTTCATCTTCCCTGTGGGATGCTAACCCCCACACTCTTCGACGTGGCCGCTATTACTGGCCTTCGACCCACCGGGGATTACTTCGATCCGGAGGAGATGTCGGAGGACCAAATTGGCTTCTCTGAGACCAAACCAACATACACCACTTTCATCAACCATTATCACGACAGGTCGACAGATGCTGTGTCGGATGTCGAACACATAGCGTTTCTAGCCTTATGGCTAACTCGCTTTGTGTTTTGCTCGAAGTCTCTACAGGTGACCAAAAAGATGGTCACTCTTGCTACTCAACTGCATCACCGCCAAAACATCTGTTTGGCAGAACTGATTCTGGCTAGCCTCTATGATTCGATCAGCAATGGGGCAACTCTTCTGAAACATATCGAGGACAAGGCCAGTTTGCTACTCGCTGGGCCTTTTTGGCTACTCCAACTGTGGCTCAACGCCACTTTCGAATCTTTCTTGCCCAAGAAGGTTCAGGTAAATGAACAGGCTCCAGCGATAGCGAATAGACGCGTCGAAGGAACCAGGCTGGCTCTGCTGACACCTACGGACGATGGACTGGAGTTTCAGCAAACCTTCACCAACTTCGTTCTAATGTTTGCTCGAAGGAAGGAGTTTGTTTCAACTATGGCTCCATTTGCTCAACGGCGGGTTGGGCCAGCATGGTTCACAAGGCCACATCCAAGGGCGTCGAGCGGTCCTAATGTCGATGAGCACACAATACTTTGGGAGGCGTTCCTTACACCAAGGATCATGCCTCTTCGATTCAAGAGCTCAAAGACTCATTTGAGTCTGATTGCCTATCAACCAAATCTGGTATCTCGCCAGTTTGGTATTATCCAAACCCTACCTTCTCCGATCTTTCAAAGAGAGAAGTCAATGTTGTACTTCTGCAATGATTATACAGAAGAAGCCGCCATCAAGCATATCGGAAGATATGCTGGTCGAACAATCCTCTCGCTGTTTGACTACCAGCTCAATTTTCTTTGTTCACCATCCTTCGAGGAGTGGTGGCGAAGCTATTACGCTGAGTATTTCTTCGACGAGAAGGACTTCATGGATGAGCTGCAGAAGTCTTTTGTCCTTGTGTTGGACAAAATAAAGAAATGTAAGTTCATTCTCTCACATTACTTTTTGTCTTTCTCTTCGACTACTAGCCTGTTAACTTTTATTTGCTTCCAGTTGTTCGAAAGCCTGTAGCCAAGAAGGCTACAGAAGGCCAACAGGGAGGAGGCCCTTCAACAAAACCTCCACCGCCGGCGAAGACTACAGCGCCGGCGAAGACCATAAGTAACCAACAGGGGGAAGGCTCTTCGAGGAAGCCTTCTGTATCGGTAACCAGATTTTCTTCATTTTTCTTCTGGCTTTCGATTTTTGATTTTCGATGTAATTATCCAATCGAATTCCTATTGGTTTTCTAGGCACCTTCGCCCAAGAAACGATCAGCACTGGTGGTCGAATCTGGGAGCGATGAAGAAAGCGATTCTCCTCCTGCCCCCTTAAAAAGGTGAAAGTTGACGAAGGATGCTCCTGTTCCTGCTCCTGCTCCTGAAGGTCGAACCGTCAGAATAAAGGTTGCTGTGAGAAAGCCTAGGCCACCTCCAGTGATCATCGAGGAGCCAACTGAGGAGGAACTAAACATTCTTCTTAACAAGCCTGTCGAAAGTGACAATTCCAGCCCTGGGGCTGAAGCTAATCCACAGGTAATCCCTTAGACCTTTTTATAATCTAGGCATAGATACCCCTATTCGATTGTGTCTCTTTCGACATCTGAAGATTTGTCTTCTTTCCTTTTTCAGGACACTACTGAAAGTTCTCCGCCAAGGACCTCAGAAACGCTGGAATCTGCTGAACTTAGCAGGCCTCAGGAAAAAGGCTTGGGCAATGACAAAGCCCATACTGAGAATGAGGCCAATGCTGAAACGGTAGAGAAACCAACAGAAGAACCCTTGGTGGAGGAACAACAGCCAGAAACGGTTCAGGTGGTGGACCTGTCAGAAGAGAATCATGAAGAAAGGGACCAAGGCAATGACGGCGAAGAGAATCAAAATGCTGCCAACGAAGAGAACCAAGGTGGCACTGGCGAAGGACACCAGGGCAACGCTAGCGAAGAACACCAAGATGACGCTGGCGAAGGGCCCCAGGGTGATGCTAGCGAAGAACCACAAGTCGACGCTGGTACTGCCTCAGTCCGAGTCGAAGAGCAACCAGTCGAAGCACCTAACACTCAAGAACCTCAAACCCAAGATAATACTGTTGCAAGGGTTACCTCCTCGAAGCACAGGTCAAAAGAGGACTTGGAACTCTTGAAAGAAACTGACCCTGTTAGCTACCTCAACGCCATCATTGAGAGCAAGAGTTCGTCTGACGCGAGTCAGGAAGTTCCTACCCTGTCGGGGAAGTCTACTGAAACTTCTCCCCTTGATGATGCTTTGGCGAAGGTTAAGGCCCAGTTCTTCAAGAGGGACTTGATGAAGGCTTTAGAGGGGGACCCCACTGCTCCATCGTGCTTAAAAGAGGTCTTGAATGCTGTCGACTTTGAAGCTGTAGCCCCAGAAATCTCAGACTTGATCATGGAGTTACACTCTATGATTGATCAAGTCTCAGCAGATTACAGGCGCCAAAAAGGGTTTAACAGTCAGCTTGAGGTGTTGTATGGCAAAAGCTCCTCTGCGTGGACTGCTGTCTCAGATTCGACTTCTCGAATTGCTGAGTTGTCGAAACAAAAAGCGTCTGCGCAGGAAAGAGTCGATGCCATTGATCGAGAGAATGCTTCCTTCCGGGCGCAAATCGCAGAAATAGAGGCGAAGATAAACGCCAACACTGTACTCAAGGAGGAACTTCTTTCGACCATCTCAGACACTGAGAGCCAGACTGAGATCAAACAAGGCCTGGAATTTGCTGAGAGGGCCCAAAGCCTCGACGCTCAAATTGCCAAACTAGTGCA
The DNA here is from genome assembly GCA_948472305.1 of Vicia faba. NCBI lineage: Eukaryota > Viridiplantae > Streptophyta > Magnoliopsida > Fabales > Fabaceae > Vicia > Vicia faba. Next base: position 203,220 of record CATIWC010000281.1, read on the forward strand.
GGAAAACTCCTGGTGCAAGAAGAGGTTGGAGCTGCAGCACGCCAAGTATCTTCGACTCAGGAACTCTCTTACCTTTTGATTGATTCTCTTTTGTAACCATATTCTGTAATCGTTATTCGACAACAATTGCCATCTTGGCTGAAATTAATAAAATTTCTATTTTGGCATTTTTATGGTTAATTTAGACTTGTTCTTTTATTATTTTATTTTTATCTCTTGAAGTATAGGTTTGTATTTTTTCAAATATTTACCATTTACTCTCAAGAGCCTTTTATCTCCACCTAACTCTTCGACTTCATAGGCTCCACCAGAAAAAGTTTGGATAACTCTGAAGGGTCCTTCCCATTTGGGTGACCATTTCCCCATGCTTCGATCCCTTCGATCCATGGGAAGAATTACCTTCCAAACTAGTTCTTCAGGCAAAAATACCTTAGGTTTTACCTTTCTATTATAAGAGTCTTCTACTCTTTTCTTCTGAAGCCTGAGTAGGTCGAGAGCGTGTAATCTCTCTTCGTCTAAATCCACCAGTTCATCTAACATCATGTTCCAATAAACTTCAGAAGGAATATCATAATGCCTCTGAACCCTTGCAGATTGAAGACAAATTTCTGCTGGCAACACTGCATCATGGCCAAAAGTTAGCCTATACGGTGTTGTACCAGTGGCTTCTTTTGGGGACGTTCGACAAGCCCATAAAATCTGGTCTAACGTCTTATGCCAATTCTTTGGTTTCTTCCCAACATGTTTCTTTATCAAGCCAATCACCACTTTGTTAGCTGCTTCGACTTGACCATTCGCCTGTGCATAATAAGGCGTGGATGTTAGGAGTTTGAAACCTGTTTCCTGAGCAAATTCCTGCATCTTTCGACCAGTGAACACTGACCCTTGATCAGTTGTTATTGTCTCAGGAATTCCATATCTAAAGATAATGTTCTTTTGAATAAATTCAATGACATTTTCTTGGTCCACATTGACTAAAGGGACAGCTTCGATCCACTTAGTAAAATAATCAATGCCTACCAATATGTATTTCTGACTCTTTGATGATGCTGGTCGAATCTCTCCAATGAGGTCCAACGCCCATCCTCTAAAAGGCCAAGGCTTCACTATCGAGTGAAGTTCGCTTGCTGGTACATGTTGGATGCCTGTATGGACTTGACACTCTTGGCAACCTTTGGCGAACTCAACACAATCTTTCAGCATAGTGGGCCAATATAGTCCTTGTCGAAACAACAACCATTTCATCTTATGGCCTGCTTGGTGAGCCCCACATGCCCCAGCATGCGTCGTCGAAAGGGCTATGTATGCTTCAGTTTCACTTAAACATTTCAGCAACACCCCTTCAGGCGTCTTCTTGAATAACTCATTACCCATGAGTACAAAACTCAACGCCCTGTATTTTGTTTTTCGTTCTGTCGAAGCTCCTGGATTTTGAAGATAGTCCACAATAGGTTTCCTCCAATCTTGCTCTGACAAATTATCAATGAACGAAATCTCGAAGTTACTGTGATCAGCATATCCTAGTCTCGTCGATTCCAAGTCTGATGGTGATAGACAAGTTGCTTTTATCTTTTCTCGAACTTCGATTGCTCTTTGCAATTTCGTTTTTGAAATCTTATACCCAGATGCAATTTGTGCCAAGTCATTGGCTATTTGATTTTCGACTCTGGGTATGTGTCGAATATTGATCGTTTCAAATTGTTTCAATAAACGATTTGCTATCACAAAGTACATAATGAGATTCTCCCTTATGCATTTATATTCCTTTGTGACTTGCTTGATGACTAACTCTGAGTCTCCCATTATTTCGACTCGAGTTGCCCCCAATTCCAACAATATCTCAAGGCCAGTAATTAGAGCTTCATACTCAGCCTCATTGTTCGAACAAGAACCTGATATTTTGTACTTGAATGTTGTTGGAATTTTATCTGGAGAAATAATCAAGACTCCTACCCCTGTTCCATCTTTATGGCTGGAACCATCGAAGTAGAATTTCCAAGGTTCTATCTCCACATAATTAATATCCTCGACTTGAATTGAGTGGTCGACTATGAAATCTGCAACCACTTGTCCTTTTACTGCCTTAAGAGGCATAAAGGTCAAGGAGTATTCAGTTAATGCTAATGCCCATTTGCCAATTCGACTATGCAAGATAGGTTTCGACAACATATATTTGAAAACATCAAAATGAGACGAAACATAAACATCAACTGGTTTTATATATTGCTTGAGTTTTGTACAAGAAAAATACAGACATAGACACAATTTTTCAACTTCGCTATATCTAGTTTCTGCATCATTCAAAACTCGACTGAGATAGTAAATGGGTCTCTCGACTCCATTCTCATCCTCTTGGGCTAACATACTTCCCAGAGTTTTGTCAGATGCAGCTATGTACAATCTCATACTCCTATTGCTACAAGGAGGCACCAAAATAGGTGGCTTAGTGAGGTACCCTTTGATTTTGTCGAAGGCTTCTTGTTGCTCCTGCCCCCATTCGAACCCCTCTTTATTCAGTCGAAGTAAGGGTGAAAAGGCCTGAGCTTTCCCACTTAGATTAGATATAAACCTCCTTAAGAAATTTATCTTGCCTAAGAGAGATTGCAATTCCTTCTTATTCGATGGCGCTTTCGCTTCCAGAATTGCCTTCGTCTTGTTCTGATTGATTTCGATTCCTTTCTTATGGACAACGAAGCCCAAGAAATCTCCAGCTTTCACACAGAACGCACACTTCAAAGGGTTCATCTTCAGACCATGTTCTCTCATTCTTTCGAATGATTGTCGAAGGTGGTCAATGTGATTCTTCCTGGAAACAGATTTTATAACAATATCATCAATATATACTTGCATAAAAGTGTTAATAAAATCATGGAAGATAGTATTCATTGCTCGCTGGTACGTTGCCCCAGCGTTCTTTAGGCCAAAAGGCATCACTACCCATTCGTAAGTGCCTAAGGCCCCAGGGCATCGAAAAGCTGTTTTCGACACATCCTCTTCAGCAATGAATATTTGATTATATCCTGAATAACCATCGAGCATACTCAGGTATTCATAACCAGCGGCAGAATCGACTAGCATTTCCGCCACAGGCATAGGATATTCATCTTTGGGGGTGGCAGCATTCAAATCTCTGAAATCTATGCACACCCTTAACGTACCATTTTTCTTAATTACTGGCACAATATTTGCAATCCATTCGACATACCTTTTAACACGGATGAATTTGCATTTCAGAAGTCTTTCGACCTCCGTTTTGATCTTCGACAGTATCTCTGGGGCGAAGCGCCTTGGATTTTGCTTGATTGGCTTCTTTCCAGGTTTGATTGGCAACTGAAGTTCTACCAACCCTCTGTCGAGACCAGGCATTTCGTCATAATCCCATGCAAAACAGTCTTTAAACTCTTTCAGCAATTGGATTACTTCCAACCTAAGTTCTGGATCGATTTTGGCGCTGATGTAAGTTGGCCTTTTCTCTGATCCTTCGCCTAAGTTGATTTCTTCTAAAGGGTCTTGTGCTAACATTTTAATGTTGTTCGCCAAGGGATCCTTTTCGAAGCCCAAAGGCTCATCGTCATAGATGGCGTCGAGCCTCTGTTCCTGCATTTCCTCTGGCATGATATCAGGAGGTTTTGGATCGAAATCCTTTCCTGGGCCAACAGCAGATATTTGTTGATCATTGGCCTGTGTGGCCATGTACTTTACTTCGGCTTCGAGAGCCGTTATCATCTTGGTTTCGGCTACATAAGCCGAAATTCGCTTCAAAGATAGTGACTCAGTCATTATCACTGAATTCACTTCCCCAACCAGTTGGTTGGATATCAGTTAACCCACTGAAGTCTATGTGGGACAAGTCTTCTCTGTCCCATTGGAAACCATGCTCAGGGTGCAGGTATAGGGAACAAAAGGTGTTTGGCGCTGGCGCCATGTCGAAGTCAGGTGTTGGACATGGCCCTATGTGAGCCAAGTTTTTGTCGAAATCTGCCAAACCCAGGTGATTTACTTCGCCAAGGTAGTAGCTTTGATCTGCCTCTATGTTTTCGACCATCCCATCTGGACGCCATAGCAGCAGTCTTTGGTGCATCGATGAAGGCACAGCGCCTACACCATGAATCCATTCACGGCCTAACAAAAGATTGTAGTTAGGTTTGGCCGATATGACCATGAACATCGTTGGTCGAAGGATAGACCCAACTTTGATATCCAGCTGGATCACTCCCATAGTGGTCCCTATACCGCCCTCATAGTTCGACAAGACCATGTTGTGAGGTTTTATTTCCTCATCCCTTTTGCCAATTTTCCTTAGCATAGAGTGAGGGATAATATTGATGGTTGCCCCACAATCGACCAATATTTTATTCACAGTAGTTTCTTCGAGCTTAGCCCTTATGAACAAAGGCTTGAGGTGATTCTTCATCGCCTCTGTAGGTGGCTCGAAGAAGCCATTTTGTTCCTCAGTAGTGCCATTGTCCATGACAAAATAGCACACTGGCCTATGTTTGGCCATTTCTTGCTCCACTTCCCAGTCACTTGCTTCGACTTCTACCTGTCGATTGAATTCTCTGGGCAATACTGAAACGATATTCACCATTATATCCAAAGTATCATCAGACTCAGCATCGTCTTCGTCTTCGACTTCACTTTGGTTAGGCCAAACTAGCCTGTTGGTAACTGGCTCTCTCTCTAGAGGCTTCCTTTGTTTCCTTTGAGGAACATTCGAGCTAGTTTCTGCCTTAGGTTCGTTGGCAGCCTCCCTTTCAGCTTTTCGTCTCCTTTGATATCTCCTCCATTGAGATCGAGACATAGGATTTTTACCCTTGTAGTTGCTGGACACTTGAGCAACCTTAGGTGCAGCAACTTGAGGCTCTTTCTTTTGAGTCAAAGAGGAACCTCTTGGCACATCGAAAGAATGCCATTTCTCCTCACTTGGCCTTTTCCGGCCAGAGGTTTTGTACCAAGTGTCTACTGGCACATTTGTTGGAGGCCTAAAAGTTAATGGCCTCTTTTCTTGGTTAGAACCCCTTCTGGGATCATGTCGAAGGTCAGCATTCTCCCTTCTCTTATTCGCTGCTCTCACGCCTTGAATGTGCTCAGCAGCTTTTTTATCAAAGATCGAACTGCATCTTGGACACAGCATCACCTCTGATTTCTTTTTCTGGCATCTTTGTAAAAAATCTGCCAAGTTTTCGTTTTCCCGAGGGAAAGCAGTCTTATTAGCCTGTTCTTGCCTCATGGCCTCTTCTGATGCTTTTGGGTCAGAAAGTTCGACCATGTTGATATTCATTGTATCTTTATTAGCAAGAGTTAACTGCTTCATTTGTATCTCCAGATTCTCCGTCTGGCCTCGAACGATGGCCAAGTGGGAACTGGGCTTTGATCCAGTTTTTTGTGCTTCAGCAGTCTCCGACTTCGGGTTCTCGACCGCTTTCTGGACAGCTTCAATTGTCTTCCTGGATAAATTTCCAGAAAAACTGCCAAAGATTGGCATGTTGATGTGGTCCTTTGAGACTTCGACCATGGTAATTCCTGGCTTCTTCGACTGGATCCTGGTTGCCTCTATCATGTTCACCTCAGAGGGTTCAGCATAGTGGGCTTCAGCCTTCAGTGGATTGGAGTCGACAGCCATGGGGGATTTGTCAGCAAACTTTAATCTCCCTTCTTCAATAGCGTCTTGCACAAGATTCCTGAAAAGAAAACATTGAGAAGTTTTATGGCCCAAAAAATTATGATATTTGCAAAAACCTCTCTTCTTTCTTTGATCAAGAGGAGGCACTTTTACCCCTGGGGGTACTATCATTTGGCCATCTTTAACTAGCAAGTCGAATATTTCATCACACTTTGTGATGTCAAAACTATAAGTCTTTTTTGGGAACCTATCGTTGGTCCTTTCTGGACCAATGGGATTCTTCCCATTTGAGGGGACTAACAGTTTACAAGAGTATGGTGGCCCTTGTTTTAGTTCTGCTAAATCGACTTCTCCCTCTTTGACAGTTAAAGTATCGTCGAAGGATTCTAGATCTTCGTCATCCATCTCAACGTACGCTATCCTTTCTCTCTTGTGAGTTTTCGTTGCCTTAGCTTTTTCAGCTTTGAGGCGTTCGACCTGTCGAACTCTATCGGCCAGTTGGGCCATGTCTCTTAGGTACTGGGTGTCTAGCTTCTTCCTAATGGAGTAATCTAAACCGCCTGCGGCTATTTCGACCAACTCATGTTCTGGCACTTGTGTAAAACATCTCGCCTTGAGCAACCTAAACCTATTCAGATATTCGTCTATAGGTTCAGTGAAACGTCTCTTCACACTGGCCAGTTCTTTCAGGCTTATCTTGGTTTGCCCCATGTAGAATTGTTCATGGAACAATCTCTCCAACTGGGTCCAATGATGGATCGAATTGGGGGGGAGAGTTGTAAACCAAGTAAAAGCGTTCTTGGTTAAAGAACTGGGGAAGTACTTGATCCTTAGGTTTTCGTTATTCGAAATGTCTCCTGCTTCGATCAAGTATCTCGCCACATGCTCGACAGTAGATTCTGTCGTGTCCCCTGAGAACTTAGTAAATTTGGGGACTTTGCATCTAGGAGGTAAGTCCGTTTGTAACACGTATTCTGACAATGGAGATGTAAAGTTGGGCCTTCGAAAGCCCATGTTCATCCCATTCTGAGTCATGATCCTTTCAATCATGGTTGCCAGATTGTTTTCCAAACCCATGTTTTGGTATTGGATATGCTGAACCACTTCGTCAGCATTTTGGTTTCTGTTAACTAACCTTAACTCTGGGGCTATTACCCTAGGTTCTTCGACAGGTTGTTCCAATCGTGCCCTAAGGTTTTCTTCGACAGGCTGTTGAGCCTGGTTAATGGTGGTTTCTTCCTCTACAAATATCCCCTGATTTCCCCTTATTTGCGCCCTTTGAGGCTGTCGAACAGGTGGGGGTACTCCAAAGAAATCAGCCAAGCGCGTCATTTGCGCTGTCACTTGCTGATTCGATTGAGTAGTGTTTTGTATTAGAGGGTTTAGCACCGTACTCAGAGTTTGTGCCAACATTTGCACCATATCATGGTTGCTTTCGTCCATCTGTTGCCTCAAGACTGCTGTCGAGGCATTTGTGAGGCCATGGGCTACTTGGGACGTTCCTCCTAAGAGTTGGGTCCTATTTCTATTCGCCATGCCTACTCCAGAGCCTTGGAGTGGCGAAGAGGCACTCACAAAAGGGTCTGAAAAAGTGGACGCAGCATTCGTCAGGCTTGCCACTTCAGAAGTTGGCATACCATAGAATGGAATAAATCCTGGGGGAACCACAGGCCTTGTGCCTAAATTTCCCCTTGGTGGGGGAGTTCCCAAAGGTATCCTGGGGCCTGTTAACGAAGGTATTGGCCCCGTGGTTGTGACCGACACTGCTGGTGTCGAACCAACGTTTGTCGCTTCACTTACGGTCATACTAACCGTTGCTCCCACACTCGTTTGTGGGATTTCGTTATTGTTTGGCGGATTCGCCATCTCTTCCCTTCTTCTGGCAGTATTGTTATCGTTAGTGTATATTCTACCACTTCTCAATAACATACAACTCGAAAAGATGAGATTATTTTCAACAATCAACACACTGTCCCACCAGGTGCGCCAATTTGTTTACCTTGGGTTTTGGTAAACAACCGCTGATCCTCCAAATGGTTACTTATTTGGTTACTCGCAGGATCGATCAGATTGATCCTAGGACATAGGTTGATTTTGAAGTTTGATTGAATTGGATAAGGCTTTAAATAAATTGGTTTCAAGTAAATTGCATAAAGGAAAGACTTGGTAAAATAAACAAGGCTTTAAAGTAGAAGGTTCGACAAAAATGTAAAGGAGAAAGCAAGTAAATTTCTGGAAAAGTAAATGACTTTAATTGATAAAATTGGTGTTTCACACATACATTTCTCAACAATTCTTTCTCACACGCTGGGTACTCGAATCTATATGAGTGACTTTGTATATAATTGTGAACACACGCTGAGAAACTACATGTCTACTCCTATTTATACAAAAACATCCCAAGTAACCGTCGGGCAGTTACACTGCTTCGAGATCAATCCACTTGGCACGTTCTCCATGCTCGACGCTCCAGATCCTTGCACGTTTGCACGTGGTAACTGCTGGAAACCGTTTTCCCTCCAAACGCTTGAATTTCAAATTGCTCCACTCTGAACCATCGAACACTTTCGTCAAGAGACATCTTCGACGTCGAAGGCAACCAGCCTTCTTCTTTTGAAGAAATCTTCTAAGTACTTTGCCCTCTTTCGACGGGCACTTCGACAGACTTGGCCAGTCGAAAGCATCTTTCAGCTTTGGATGGCCAACATCAATCAAAACAAAGGTGTCGAATTTAGGAGCCAACACCAAGTGACCCCAAGTGCTCACCAATGTCCTAATATGTTCTCAAGCTCATCCATGTCAAGTTTCAAGCCTTGCAGAGAAATTTTTCTCATTCAATTGCTCAAAAGGTCCAAAAATCGACTGTGCTAGGGCAAAAGTAAATTGTGACCCAAATACAGTCAAACTTCAAGATTTTATGTAAACATTATAATTTTGAAGGATATTTCATCATTTTATCAAGGTTTGATCATGATTCATCAAGGATTGCTCAAAATTCATCAAGATTCAAAAGTTGCTAAATTAGGGTTTTATAGGAAAAGTCAACTCAACTTTGACAAAGCATAACTTTCTCATACTTTATGAGAAATGACCCATCCAAAGCTCATTTTTAAGAGGATTCAATTCCCTACAATCCATCTTCATACCCCAAGATCAAAATATGAACTCAAAAGAAGTTATGCATTTTGACATTATAAGTCATTTTTGAAAGTCAACAAAAACACCTTTTTTGTCAAAGCTTCTAACTTGAGCATGGAATATCAAAATGAGATGAGACCAAAAGGGTTGATTAGAGGACATCTCAAGCTTTATAAAATTCCAATAACACCTCCAAAAGCTAAAAATTGAGGAAGTTATGAATTGTTGAATTTGGACTTTTTTACAAAATTGCCAAAAGTCAACTATCCCCAAAACTTCAAATTTTGCCAAATGGGCCCATTCTTTTTCACTTGTTTTGAGTTTGCATTATTGCCCACGTGCTCTAGCCTTGCCCATGTGTCCATATCATATTTTTATTAATTATTTTGATATTTATTTGATTTAATTTGAATTAAATCGAAATAAATCAAATAAAATCAAAAACATTGAAAACTAAAGATCTCATGATCATTTCCGGTCTTGTTACACAGTTAGCATCCTTCCAAACTCGTATCAAGCCATGTGGGTACAAAAAGATTGCAAATGAGCCAATTTTGGAAAGCTTTAATGGAGGATAAAATCAAATATCAAAATCATCAATGGAGGAAGATTTGGACATAATTTTTTACCCTAATACATTATGCATTACATAAGGAAGCGAGTCATACAGAAATAGGGGTTGAAGATCAGTTCTAGAGGCAGAACAGAATTGGCGAAAATCAAGAAAAAGTGTGACTTCGAAACCAACCCTAGAGGCAATTTCAAGACTTGAGACTTGTCTCAATCGTTTCCTGGCCATCTCCACAAGCGAAGCCAATCAAAACCAGGCGTTTTCAGACTCTCACACGCGTTGTAAGTCTCTCACGAATCCGCCCTATTCTTGAATTCGATTTATACTATTCTTGCATCTATAACAAAAAATAATTGCATATTCTGATTCACCACATCATTTGCAAGCTTTTCACAATAACCAATTTTGTTTATCTGACCTATATTGAGATCCACCATAGTTAGGGTTTCTTGGAGTTTTTTGGGGTTTTTTGTTTTAGGTACAATTGGTCTTCATGATGGACATGGTTGTGATCAGTAGGTTGAGACGAATCCAACCATGGTCCTAGAACTCATTTATATGGCCTGAGGAAGATTCTAGGATGAAGCCACGATCTTAGCTGCGGATAAAAATCCGCAGGTAAAAATTGTAGGATTTAGAAGACAGGGATGATGAGTTGTCGTCCATCCATTCGTCCGTTCAAATAATTGCGCGCGATTTTATTTTTTGCTGGCCATTGACTTTGTTTTATATATTATTATTTCATTGTATTATTATAACAAACAAAGACAAGCGCTCCAGTGGCAGCCACGTTGGCCTTAAGGCGTTCAAAGGCTGGAGGTCAGGGGTTCGATCCCTGCCTCCAGCAATTTGCATTTTCTCATTTGTTTTCAAGAAATCCAGTGTGTATTCAAGCATGATGACCATCATACTCCCTCACTCTTCAGCGTGCCAGATGGCCAGATGGCCAGATCTGGTGGTCAAGTATTGGAGGCACACCATAAGCTAGTCAATGCATGTGCACAGGATCACAAAAAGTCCAATGGACCAACATCAATTGGGCCAATATCCTTGCTTTCTGCCCCCCCTAAATCAGGCCCATTCTCTCTTTCTCTCACATTTTATTTATTTGTTTATTTTATTTAAATTATGTTATTTTGTTTTAATTAATTTCTAACCAATAAACAAATTTTCTTTTTTTATCAAAAAATCACAAAAATATTTTTATCCAATTAAAATTCAGAATTTTATTTTTTTATTAATAAATACTAATTAATTAATTAGGATATTAATTAGGTAACATTAATTTATTTTGTAAATAAATAAAATCAATTAGAATTAATTAGGTTTTAACTTTAGTTTAATTATTTTATTTTCTTTCTTAAAATATCAAAAAACTCCAAAAATATGTCATTTATTATTTTTCATCAATTAATTTATTTTATAATTAATTTAGTATTTTATTTAGGATTTAATTTCTTTTTCTTAAAATAAAAACAACAAAAAAAGCATTTTCTTTTAAAAGGGTCAAAACCCTAATTCCGCATTCGATCCAATCCACTCACGCGATTTATTTTTCCTTATTCAATTATTAATGTATCTGCTCCCAGTTTGTAATAAATAATTAGGACATTTTATTTAATTTTCTGCTTTTTATTTTCAAAGGGTTGTTTTTGGTGATGTAAATACCCGACGCCTTGTAATAATTTAGTTTAAATTCCGCCTTTAATTTCTGCAAATTATACAACTGTTAGATGTTTGGTAATAGGGTTTGCATGACAAGAATGAATGCTTTAACCTAAAATCAATTAGATCACCCTAAACATGTGCAAAGATAAAAATAACTGAAATCAATACACTCTCACATGCGCACTCCTAGGGTACACCCCACTTGGTTGCCTTCGTACGCGGTTGTGATGCGGTGGGAGAACTGACTTGAGGTTTTGCGTTTTTCATTCGCAAATGTTTCGGTTTAGCAAGAGTCGCCACCGACTTTTTATTTATCCAAAGGAAAGGTCAAAAAGCACAGGAAAGACCTTTGAGATGTTTTATTGGGTTCGGGGGGTAGATTATGAAAAGGGAAGGTGCAAGCACCCTTTTCATCCATGGTTATCCATGGGCTCTTAGTTACTTGTTTAGATCACTTGCTTTTGCTTTTCAATTGTTTGAAATGGTGCTTTATGTGTGGTTTTGAAAATGTTTTGAAAAGAGGCCATCGTTGTGGCAACCTTTGTAATGATTCTTGTTTGAATGTATACAAAGATGTATTGTCTTTTGAAGAGATGTTTCAATGTTTGGAAGTTTGAAAGTTTGTTTTGGGAAATGTTTTGAAATTGTGTTGTGAGGTGTGTTTGAAAATAACAAGGATGTTTTTGCAAGTTTTGATCAAGTAACTAAGAGTTGTCTACCCTATCTACTCAAAGATCTTTCCTACACATTTTTAACCCTTTTACATTGTTGTTTTACCATTGCATTTGGTAAATAACCTTGTATTTGGATGTTTAAACGGGACAGACGCGGCTCATCGTATTGACCATGATAGCAATAGTGCTAAGTATCTTTAGCAATTTTTCTGAGGGACTAGACCATTTTTTGTATAGGCAACCAAGATAGCGTCATCGAGGGACTATGATCTTTTGTTTTGTTTTTGTTTTGCCAAGATACTCAACATGCATACCATGGCCATTTTAAAGGCAATAAGTGGATGAAACCCTAGGGGTGCATGTGTGCATTGTGTTGTCATTTTCATGTATTTTTATGTCTTGTATTAGGTCTAGCTATTTGTTTTGATTTTAGATATTGTATACAAACCCTAATCTCTATCATGGCATATTTGAAAGCATAAATGCGTAAAAATAATCTAGGCTATTACAATATTGATATGGGGAGGGGGATACAATTTTGGATAGGGGATTATTTTGCAAGAAATTAAAACCCTAAGATTTACTATTACATCCAAATTGAATTTCTTTGCTCAAATGATAAATAAAAAATATTTAAATAAGAAAATAAATATAAATATGCAAAATATCATAAATATGCAAGAAAAATGTTTTTGTTTATTTTTATGTATGTAAAAATAAAATATTTAATGAGAAAATAAAATATTATTTTTATTAAGGGTGGAAACCCTAATTTGTTTTTAAAAAAAAGTATATATATGTGATACGGTGGGAGAACTGACTTGAGGTTTTGCGTTTGTATTCACACTTGTTCGGTTTAGCAAGAGTCGCCACCGACTTTTTATTTTATCCTAAAGGAAAGGTTAAAAAGCACAGGAAAAACCTTTGAGATGTTTCGTGGGTTCGGGGGGTAGATTATGAAAAGGGAAGGTATTAGCATCATTTTCATCCATGGTTATCCATGGGCTCTTAGTTACTTGTTTTAGATCACTTGCCTTGATTTTCAATTGTTTGAAATGGTGCTTTGTGTGTGTGGTTTTGAAAATGTTTTGAAAAAGATGCCTTGTCTAGGCAACCGTTGTAACAATTCTTTACTTGAATGTTTTACAAAGGTGTGTGTCTTTTCGAAAAGATGTTTCAATGTTTTGAAAGTTGTTTTGAAAGTTGTGTTGTGGAGTGGGTTTTGAAAAGTAGGCAAGTGTGTTTTGCAAGTTTGATCAAGTAACTAAGAGTTGTCTACCCCTAAATTTACTCAAAGATTTTTCTCATGTTTTAACCCTTTTAACAGTATTGTTCCACCATTGTATTTGGTGGACAATCTTGTATTAGGATGTTAACGGGACGGGCGCGGGTCATCGTATAGACCATGAATGCAATGGTGCCAAGTGTCTTTGGAAATTTTCTTGAGGGACTATGATCATTTTGTTTAGGCAACTTCGAAAGCGTCATCGAGGGACTATGATCATTTGATTTGTTTTGTTTTGCCAAAGAAACTCAACATGCAACATGGCCCATTTTTGAAGGGAACAAGCGGGATTACCCTAGGGGTGCAAGTGTGAATGGTGTATAGATTGTCATGCATTTATCTTGTATTAGGTTATCTAGCGGTTGATTTTGAATCTTCGCATACAAACCCTAATTACTATACAGTATATAGAAAGCGATAAATTGCGGGAATTTAAAGTCTAAGCTATTACAAATAAGTATCCGGGAATGGGGGTACAAGTGTTTACAAATGGGGATGAGTCATATCAGGATAGTAGTATCCAAATAATATTTACAGCCAAATTGAATCGTATTCTCAATGTAAGATGTAGCAATGTATAAGAATAAAAGCAGTGTATCAAAAGAATTTGTGAAAGTGTATGTGATTATTTACAAGTGATGCAAGATGTTAACTTAATGCGAAATTAAATAAGTATTTATTCTTTTTTGTGTTTTTGTTGATTATGTACAAAAGTTTTAAAGAAAAGAAAAATGTTTAAGAAATTATATTTTTATGTATTTTAGTTAATATTTTTTACGTAAACAACAAAAAGGTTTTAATAATAAAAAAATGTTTAAACTTAATACATCTAAGATTTACATATTTTTAAGTATAATAAAAATATTGTTAAAATAAGTATAATAAAAATGTTGTTAAAATAAATTTATTATTAATATATTATTTATTTAACAAAGAAAAGAATTAAGTTATAAAAAAGGTGTTGGTTAATAAAAAAAAGGGTTATATGGGCTTAAGGGGAAAGCTGGGCCCAAAATGACAAAATAACAAAAAAAAATGAGAAGAGAAACAGGGGGTGCACGCCAGTTTGCATTGGGCTTTAGGGATTTTGATGGGCGAACCGGCCCAAGGTGCTTTACAACTTTTGTTTAGGGTTTGAACGAGTGTGTCTCAGAATAGGTTTACAAGCTTTGATAAGTGGCGCCGTTTCTAGCATCGTCTTCTTCGTCTCTTTACTTTCTCAAAGCATGGCCTATTGACGCTCCTCCAACCTTAGGCTACCAGGCACCGCCTCTACTTCCTCCTCTCCATGGTAACGCAGGCGGTGGTTATACAAGGTAATGATTTTGTTTTATGTCTTAACACGCTTTTAAGTTTTCAGTTCATGCATGTTATTATTGTTTTGTGTTCCGATCTTTGATTATCATGTTTATGTGAGGTGTGAAGCTGCAATAAAGGAAGGGGGAAAAATACTACCTTTGGAGAGGAGACGGAGGAGGAGGGTGGCGTCTTAGGCGGCCGGAGGCGAGGGGATATGTGATGCTGGCTGGCTAGCCTTCCTGGTACTCGTATTTTGCTTTTATGGTTTTATGATGATGCTTTGCCTGAAAACCCTTTGACAGTTGCTTCTTTTCCTCTTTTGAATGCTTGCTTGCTTGGTCTGACTGCTTGCTCGATTGCTTGCTTGCTTGCCTATTTGCTTCTTTTCCTCTTCTTCTTTCTTATCAATGATGATTGTTCTGAGATAGTTTCAATATTGCTTTTCCTCTCTTTGGCATTTGAGAACTTTGTTGTTTATTTTGGTTTTGATTTGTGGGGGTTTTTCTGGCTTGAAGACAGTTTGACAGGTTATGTTATGATATGCTGGTTTGAAAGGCAAGCTTGAGTGCTGTAGTTTTTGACAGGCTTTGTATGGCTTTGTTTGGAAATTTGTTTGCTTGTTTAAGGTTTAGGCTTCAGGCTTGCTGGTTACAGTTTGTTAGTTTGAAACTGGGTTTTTAGGCAGGTTAAGGCTTGAAGCTTTTTGACAGGTTTTCATGGTTTTGTTGTTTTTGTTATGTAACAGGTTTTTGAGGCAGTTTTGATGTTTGACACAGTTTGGTGTTATTTCTGTTATGTGGTTCTGCCTCCTCTTTTCTGTTCTGGCATATCTTGTTTATATATTTTAAGCCTAAGCCTGCCCACTGTAAGCCTCTTCTCTCTCTTTTTTCTCTCTCCACAGAAAAGCATTGTTTATTGCTTAGACTGTACTATTCTGAAAAAGTGTGGCCTGGAAAATGATGTAAATTTGAATATGGCTTGCATTGCTAGTTTTCCTCTGTATACTTTCCAGATTTCCTGCATATCTCTTGTGTACTTTGTTGACAGCTTTATTGGCTTTTGGTTGACATCTCTTTTGGACAGTTTTAGTTGACATTGGACTTGGTTTAGTTCCTTTGACAGTTTGTTTGCTCATGTTGACAATGCATTTTATGCAGCTTGTTTGCCCATTTTCAATTGGTTTGCCTCTTTGGTTGAAAATTTGAAATTAGGCAGCCTTGTATTAATTCATGCTTGCATGCATTTTCTATCCTTCTTTGTGAACCAAGAATTTTTCTTGTGATTTGCAGAGAGGGTGAATAACTGATTCCGGCCAATCACTTTTAATGATGAGTTTTAAAATATCTGTCTGCCTTTTTATTTCATCTGCATTGACTTCTTTTCTTTTCTTTGTTTTTGCAGATAAAAATCAATTGAGCAATGGGGAGTATCAGTAGAAGATGAAGACTTAGGAAAATTAGGATGCAATTTTATTTTACTTTTAATCATTGTAATAAATATTATTATAAATACTTGTAAATAATTACTGTATTTAAATAACACTTGTACAAATAATTAAAAATAAATAAAAGTCTTTTTATTGTCAGATATCTCTTTTATTTCAACTGTTTATTTAATTATTTAAGCTTTCTTGAATTAAAATAACTGGAAGTAGATCCAATTATTCTAACTTAGATAAAATAAATAATTAACAAACACTGTAGTCTTGCAATCAATAATAAACCCGGCGTCCCAATTAAACATAAGCAATGCACAGTTAATCAAACAAACGTCCACATGTCTTTTCTTTTACTGATTATATCAAACACTGCAAGTTCTCAATTCAAATGCCTCAGCTCATATCCCAGAGTAAATTGAAAAGAACTATAGAATTAATTCTTTCTGAGAATGCGCGCACAAACCCTAGTTCTTGATTTATTGTCAAAGAAGCGTCTTCCTGATCAAACCCTGAGCCAAACTCAATCAAACCCTAATAATCTGCTTGAACTGTTCCAGAGTCCATGAAAACCCTAATTTGGATAGACTGATAAGAAAAAGTCTGCTTGACTGATTCTTACGCCAATCTGAAAAGTCAGGGGAAACCCGAGGCTGTGATTTCTTGTGGAAAAATAGGAGGGCAAATTTTGGGGTACAACAGTTGCCCCTATTCAATCTTCTTGAACCTGAAGAGTTACATTGGCAAGTTTGCCGTTCGCGACTCGAAGGTAAAAGGAGATTGGACACTAGAGTGCCCAAAAAAATTGCACTCGGTGATGTGATGGTAGAGGGAATGGACTTAAAGATGCCATTTGGTGATGGGCTTAGAGATGCCATCTAGAGATGTGATAGAATCTTGTCGGGGGATGGGCTTAGAGATGCCATCTGGAAGTTGCTGGTAGGAAGATGGGCTTAGAGATGCCATCTGAAAATGTCTGTTGAACTGTATGTCATTGGTGAGTGGATGAGTATCAGAAAGGTATCCATGTTTTGGAACATCTCTAAACTGGGGGTCTGAATAAGCAATAGATTGACATCCATGTTTGGAGAATCCGTAAACTGTTTTCAGAGGTCTTGAAGTTGAATAAGCAAAAGAGCAGCATCCGTTGTTGGGAAGTGTCCGTAAACTATTTTCAGAAGTTGAAGAATCCGAACAAGCGATAGGTTGACATCCGTGTTTGGAGAACCCGTAAACTGTTTTCAGAAGTCTAAAGTTGAATAAGCAATAGAGCAGCATCCGTTGTTGGGAAGCGTCCGTAAACTGTTTTCAAAAGTTGAAGTTGAATAAGCAATAGAGCTGCATCCGTTGTTGGGAAGCGTCCGTAAACTGTTTTCAAAAGTTGAAGTTGAATAAGCAATAGAGCAGCATCCGTTGTTGGGAAGCGTCCGTAAACTGTTTTCAAAAGTTGAAGAATCTGAACAAGCGATAGGTTGACATCCGTGTTTGGAGAACCCGTAAACTGTTTTCAGAAGTCCTTGAAGTTGAATAAGCAATAGAGCAGCATCCGTTGTTGGGAAGCGTCCGTAAACTGTTTTCAGAAGTTGAAGAATCCGAACAAGCGATAGGTTGACATCCGTGTTTGGAGAACCCGTAAACTGTTTTCAGAAGTCTTGAAGTGGAGAAGGAACCGGTGTAGGGTTTCCTGATGATGAGTCTGTGTAAAACTGCATCTGAGTGAATCTGGAATAAGTATCAGAATGTCGCCATGTCTGGGTCACATCTGAACTATTTCTAGAAAGAATCTCGGAAGATGAAGATCTTTGTCTGTCGACTGATCTTTCCTGCAAAGGTAAAGAGTTACTTGTATGCAATGTCATGATGCATGATGCAATGTATGTTATATCAATGTTTATGATATGAATGTGATGAATGCGCATGTAAGCTGATGAGCTGTCTTGCTGAGGATAGATGAATGCTGGATGGCTGGAGATAAAAGAATCTTGACTGCCGCCGGGGAAAGTAATTCCTTGACTGCTGCAGGGGATTGAAAATCCTTTGATCGTTAAAAATGAGAAGTCCTGGGACCGTTGTTGGGGAATCAGGAGCTTGGGTTGTATGCCAATCTACTGGGGATTCCTGTCTTGAGGAGATCTTCACTGGGGAATATCCTGTGAGGAATTGAGAATGAGAGTCTTCATTCTGCTTGGGGATTGATAGTTGGAAGTTTTAGTTCCGCTGGGGATTTTGAAACTTGAATCTGAGGGGAATTAGGTTCTGGAAGGCTCTCTGGCTGGGGAAATCAGCTCTGAGAAAGCTCTTGTTCTGCTGAGGATCCTGAAGTTTAACTCTGCTCGGGGAATTAGGAACTCAGGTTATATGCCACTTTGAGAATGCGAATCTTCATTCTGTCGGGAATGTCAGGAGCTTGGGTGTATGCCAATCTATTGGGGGTTCAAGGATGAGAGTCTTCCTTCTTGAGAGAAACAGATTTTCAGTTGTCTGTTACCTTGTTGGTGGTTGTAATTTCCAGCAGGTGGTGAAGGAAATTTTGACGATTACTACTTCAAAAGATGAAGGAACCTTGATGATTACTACTTCAAAAGATGAAGGAACCTTGATGATTACTACTTCAAAAGATGAAGGAACCTTGATGATTACTACTTCAAAAGATGAAGGAACCTTGATGATTACTACTTCAAAAGATGAAGGAACCTTGGTGTTTACTACTTCAAAAGATGAAGGAACCTTGATGATTACTACTTCAAAAGATGAAGGAACCTTGATGATTACTACTTCAAAAGATGAAGGAACCTTGATGATTACTACTTCAAAAGATGAAGGAACCTTGATGATTACTACTTCAAAAGATGAAGGAACCTTGATAATTACTACTTCAAAAGATGAAGGAACCTTGTCCGTCAATCAGTCTGCATATGTTAAGAATGTTGTTGAAATGTAATTTGTTCTGGAGAATAAATCCTTGACAAATGTTGGGGAAATAAACCCATGACTGCAGGTCTGCTAGAGAGGTTTCATCACTGCCCCCAGTATCAGATGCATGTGATATTTCCAGGAAACTTGGACTGTTCGTAACCCTTGAGATTGACATTCGAATGCCCCAAGCGATGGTGACGGAGACTTGCCCCAGGTTAATCTGCAATTGAGAGATTTTGTTGAAATCTTGACTGGACTTCCCCAGGTTAACTGAACTTTGAAAGATCTGTTGAAACCTTGACTGGACTGCCCCAGGTTAACTGAACTTTGAAATATATGTTGAAACCTTGACTGGACTGCCCCAGGTGTGCCGGATAGTGACATGTCATGCCTCTTGTTGATAGGAGATTTGTCAATGGAAGTGTCATCCTTTTTGAAGTGATTTTACTCACTGAGAGAGTTTTCGTTCCTCCGAACATTCGCTGTAGGAATTTCTTCGCTGTCAAACAAATAAAATGTGCAAACAACGATATTCAAATAATGCAAAGTTTATGCTTGTCTCGAAGTTTTGAAAAATGCGTTTTTTAGCAGAAAACTTTTTATAAGACAAATTCAACACAAGATTTAGAGCAAAGCCTTACAGGAGTCAGGATACCTTTTGAAACAGTATGCTTTCGAACTAACCCATGCTTCAATTAGGACTTTTGAAGGGTTGTAACGTGGCTTGGTTCACGGTTTAAGAAACAAAGGATAAAGGCTCAAAGTATATTTGTACCCACCCGCTCTTCGTGATGTCCTTCAGTCCTAAACTCAGTTAATTTGTGCGTCGAACTCCATTCGAATTTGGAACGACCTTTTGGCGATGGTTCACCAGTTGAATTTGGAGGGAAGTCATCCTCTTTTTTCTTTTGCAACATTTTTCATGTTGTTGAGGATTTGTAATGACCTCATTCTTTTGATTTGTTATTCCTAACTTTTGCCTGACTATTCCTGTTTTTGAGATCACAGTCAGCGAGATGCCCCAGCTTTCTTAAGCCTCCTTTATAGGTTTTGGCTTAGTGGGCTTTTCTCTTTTGAGAGGTAATGACTTCCTATGAGATAGGGAACCATCACTGTCTTTTGATTCCAAAGGAATGCTTTTTTGTTGATGTCGTTCGTTGTATTATGAACTGATAGTTTACGACTTCAATGCGCATCCTTTTTTTTGAATTAACTGAGATACTACCCTGCCCCAGGTTTATATCAAAGGTTTCAAATTGTTTAGAATAGAAAACTCCTACTTCTTTGGCTCGAAGGGGTTGACTAGGGATTATCTTCCTTATAACTCCAGTGTTTGGGAATTGAAAGAAATGCCTGTACATCATCAGCGAGGTCTGTTCAAAAGCATACTGTATGAGAATATGGTATTGTTTCGTCATCCTCCCTCTAAAGGCTTGCAGCTTTTTATCAAGAGTTAAATAAAGAAAACATAAGAGTAGTGAAAACGAATGGATGAATTCAAGACAAACATATGCAATGCATTAATGAAACAAAGTTTGACATTAATAGATAATTGTTTGAATAACAAAAAAATTACAACTTGAAAAATTCAGATGGAACAAAAAGTCTCTCAGTTCGAGCTTTGTCATCTTAGGTGGTGAACCTTTGGCAGAAGAATTCAGTCTGGCCATCTTGTGTGAATTCCAGCATTCCTTCGTCGATCAGGTTTTGAATTTTGTACTTCAATGCCCAACAATCGTTTGTATCATGTCCAGGACTATCAGAATGATAGGCACACCTGGCATCTGGATTGTAGTTGGGAGAAAAAGTTTTGGGATTTGGATGAGGTCTTATTGGTGTAATCATATTCATCCTCAGCATGTGTTGCAAAGCTTGGGACAGTGTTATGTTAATGTTAGTATACTACCTTTCTTGATATCTTACCCTACGTCTCTTGCCCCGTTTTTGTTGAACAGTCATGGGATTAGAGATCAGGATTGCCCCTACGTGTTGATCATGACGACTCTTTTGACCAGTCACTGCATTGGACTCTTTCTTTCCATTATAGGGAATTATCTGAGTATCCGAGGGTGTAGTTCCTTGGATCTTCCCACTTTTGATGCCAGCTTCGACCCTTTTGCCGGTCAGTATTAGCTCGGTGAATCCAGCTGAGGAGCTTCCAATTAAGTGATTGAAGAAAGACCCTATCAAAGTTCCCATGAAGATGTCAATCAGCTCCCTGTCAGTTAAAGGGGGTTGCACCCTACCAGCCAAATCTCTCCACCTTTGGGCATATCCTTTGAAGCTCTCGTCAGGATCCATGGTCATGTTCTGCAATTGCACACGAGTTGGTGCAAGATCAGCATTGTATTGATATTGTTTGTAAAAAGCCATAGCTAAATCTTCCCAGGTGTGGATGCGAGAACTCTCCAATTGATAGAACCACTCGAGTTGAGCCCCTACCAGGCTTTCTTGGAAGAAATGGATCCAAAGCTTTGGATCAGTTGTGTATGGTTGAATCTTGCGGACATAAGACTTTAGATGCATCTTAGGGCAAGAGACTCCATCATACAGGGCCAAGGTAGGGACTTTGAACTTTGGAGGGATAACCAATCCAGGAACCAAACCCATGTTTCCTAAATCCAAGCCAGGTATTTGTTGAACCTCCATAGCATTGAGGCGATCCTCCAACTGTTTGTACTTGTCATCAGCGGGAGGATATTGTTCTTCGGAGTAGTCAGCTTCATCAATCTCCAAATTGTGGTCTTCTTCAAGACTGACCCCCTTGTCTTTGAGAAGGAGAGCTTTCAGATCCTCTTGCCCTTTACCCATAGCCAGAAGCATTTGCTGGAATTAAGCGTTTTGAGCTTGGAGATCTTTCACCGTTTGTTCCATATCCATCTTACTGAAATAAACAGTAAGAAGATAAGGAAACCTGTATGGGAAACCTATTATGCAATGATATGTGTGATATATGTATGCAATTTTTTCAAGGATCTCTTGGGGTAAACACAAGAGAAAGTTAGAGGTTGAACTTCGATCTTTGATTGGAGAACTTTGCACCTGTGGATGTCCTTCCACGGGAATCAAGCTCACCAAGTCAAGTGGGTCATAGCCCCTGATTCAAGTTGTTGCAACTGATTTTTGATGGCATTTGTTTAGAGGAGAAACCTCTTGCCCCTTGGTGGACGTCTGGTTCAACGTGACCCTACATCAAAAGACCCTCAAGATCCTTGAAGTGGTTAGTGAAAAAATGCTATGGTATGATGTCATGATGTTATGTACATGTATGCAAAAGCAAGTAAGTGTATATACAGATAATCATATTCACACAAAGCAAATAAGTCCTTAGGTTTAGGCTTGCATGGGGTTTGTAGGTAAGTACCCTCTTGAAGTTATTTGGCTCATCCTGTCCTAAAATAGAAACCGGGTTCTAAGGAGCTCAATATCATTGGATTATTTTCTGTGTTCATTGTTTTGGTTTAGCCACTTAACTGGCGACCAAAATATTCCAAGAAAACAATCCTCAATGAGTGTAGTATCGAGTATCTACCAACTTCGGACTGCACCAAAGTCGGTCATCTCACTACCCCTAAAAAGGCTAAGATGGTCAATTAAGGTTCTAAGAGTTCGTTAGTGCTTCACGACATCACTCAGCGGCCCCGTACTCTCCTTGATTGAACTCAAGGGTTACCGGTACTCACAAATATGTCACACTAACATAGCTTACTGCTTCAACCATGTCGGTATACCCCGCACAGTTCCCTCACAGTTTTATTTCTATTT
The DNA here is from genome assembly GCA_948472305.1 of Vicia faba. Classification (NCBI taxonomy): domain Eukaryota; kingdom Viridiplantae; phylum Streptophyta; class Magnoliopsida; order Fabales; family Fabaceae; genus Vicia; species Vicia faba. Next base: position 225,594 of record CATIWC010000281.1, read on the forward strand.
ACCTAAAAAGGTGCCCCCAAATCCGGGTGTAGGATTTACAACAAACCCAAACAAGGACCCAAAAAGTAAAGCAATCAAAGAAAGTATGTAAAGGTGATCTAAACCCTAAGGTAACCCCACTTTTAAATTAGTCCCCAGCAGAGTCGCCAATTCTGTGATACGGTGGGAGAACTGACTTGAGGTTTTGCGTTTGTATTCGCACTTGTTCGGTTTAGCAAGATTCGCCACCGGCTTTTTATTTTATCCTAAAGGAAAGGTTAAAAAGCACAGGAAAAACCTTTGAGATGTTTCGTGGGTTCGGGGGGTAGATTATGAAAAGGGAAGGTATTAGCACCCTTTTCATCCATGGTTATCCATGGGCTCTTAGTTACTTGTTTTAGATCACTTGCCTTGATTTTCAATTGTTTGAAATGGTGCTTTGTGTGTGTGGTTTTGAAAATGTTTTGAAAAAGATGCCTTGTCTAGGCAACCGTTGTAACAATTCTTTACTCGAATGTTTTACAAAGGTGTGTGTCTTTTCGAAAAGATGTTTCAATGTTTTGAAAGTTGTTTTGAAAGTTGTGTTGTGGAGTGGGTTTTGAAAAGTAGGCAAGTGTGTTTTGCAAGTTTGATCAAGTAACTAAGAGTTGTCTACCCCTAAATTTACTCAAAGATTTTTCTTATGTTTTAACCCTTTTAACAGTTTGTTCCACCATTGTATTTGGTGGACAATCTTGTATTAGGATGTTAAAAGGACGGGCGCGGGTCATCGTATAAACCATGAATGCAATGGTGCCAAGTGTCTTTGGCAATTTGCTTGAGGGACTATGATCATTTTGTTTAGGCAACTTCGAAAGCGTCATCGAGGGACTATGATCATTTGGTTTGTTTTGTTTTTCCAAAGAAACTCAACATGCAACATGGCCCATTTTTGAAGGCAACAAGCGGGATTACCCTAGGGGTGCAAGTGTGAATGGTGTATAGATTGTCATGCATTTATATTGTATTAGGTTATCTAGCGGTTGATTTTGAATCTTCGCATACAAACCCTAATTACTATACAGTATATAGAAAGCGATAAATTGCGGGAATTTAAAGTCTAAGCTATTACAAATAAGTATCCGGGAATGGGGGTACAAGTGTTTACAAATGGGGATGAGTCATATCAGGATAGTAGTGTCCAAATAATATTTACAACCAAATTGAATCGTATTCTCAATGTAAGATGTAGCAATGTATAAGAATAAAAGCAGTGTATCAAAAGAATTTGTGAAAGTGTATGTGATTATTTACAAGTGATGCAAGATGTTAACTTAATGCGAAATTAAATAAGTATTTATTCTTTTTTGTGTTTTTGTTGATTATGTACAAAAGTTTTAAAGAAAAGAAAAATGTTTAAGAAATTCTATTTTTATGTATTTTAGTTAATATTTTTTACGTAAACAACAAAAAGGTTTTAATAATAAAAAAATGTTTAAACTTAATACATCTAAGATTTACATATTTTTAAGTATAATAAAAATATTGTTAAAATAAGTATAATAAAAATGTTGTTAAAATAAATTTATTATTAATATATTATTTATTTAACAAATAAAATAATTAAGTTATAAAAAAGGTGTTGGTTAATAAAAAAAAGGGTTATATGGGCTTAAGGGGAAAGCTGGGCCCAAAATGACAAAATAACAAAAAAAATGAGAAGAGAAACAGGGGGTGCACGCCAGTTTGCATTGGGCTTTAGGGATTTTGATGGGCGAACCGGCCCAAGGTGCTTTACAACTTTTGTTTAGGGTTTGAACGAGTGTGTCTCAGAATAGGTTTACAAGCTTTGATAAGCGGCTCCATTTTTAGCATCGTCTTCTTCGTCTCTTTACTTTCTCAAAGCATGGTCTATTGATGCTCCTCCAACCTTAGGCTACCAGGCGCCGCCTCTACTTCCTCCTCTCCATGGTAACGCAGGCGGTGGTTATACAAGGTAATGATTTTGTTTTATGTCTTAACACGCTTTTAAGTTTTCAGTTCATGCATGTTATTATTGTTTTGTGTTCCGATCTTTGATTATCATGTTTATGTGAGGTGTGAAGCTGCAATAAAGGAAGGGGGAAAAATACTACCTTTGGAGAGGAGACGGAGGAGGAGGGTGGCGTCTTAGGCGGCCGGAGGCGAGGGGATATGTGATGCTGGCTGGCTAGCCTTCCTGGTACTCGTATTTTGCTTTTATGGTTTTATGATGATGCTTTGCCTGAAAACCCTTTGACAGTTGCTTCTTTTCCTCTTTTGAATGCTTGCTTGCTTGGTCTGACTGCTTGCTCGATTGCTTGCTTGCTTGCCTATTTGCTTCTTTTCCTCTTCTTCTTTCTTATCAATGATGATTGTTCTGAGATAGTTTCAATATTGCTTTTCCTCTCTTTGGCATTTGAGAACTTTGTTGTTTATTTTGGTTTTGATTTGTGGGGGTTTTTCTGGCTTGAAGACAGTTTGACAGGTTATGTTATGATATGCTGGTTTGAAAGGCAAGCTTGAGTGCTGTAGTTTTTGACAGGCTTTGTATGGCTTTGTTTGGAAATTTGTTTGCTTGTTTAAGGTTTAGGCTTCAGGCTTGCTGGTTACAGTTTGTTAGTTTGAAACTGGGTTTTTAGGCAGGTTAAGGCTTGAAGCTTTTTGACAGGTTTTCATGGTTTTGTTGTTTTTGTTATGTAACAGGTTTTTGAGGCAATTTTGATGTTTGACACAGTTTGGTGTTATTTCTGTTATGTGGTTCTGCCTCCTCTTTTCTGTTCTGGCATATCTTGTTTATATCTTTTAAGCCTAAGCCTGCCCACTGTAAGCCTCTTCTCTCTCTTTTTTCTCTCTCCACAGAAAAGCATTGTTTATTGCTTAGACTGTACTATTCTGAAAAAGTGTGGCCTGGAAAATGATGTAAATTTGAATATGGCTTGCATTGCTAGTTTTCCTCTGTATACTTTCCAGATTTCCTGCATATCTCTTGTGTACTTTGTTGACAGCTTTATTGGCTTTTGGTTGACATCTCTTTTGGACAGTTTTAGTTGACATTGGACTTGGTTTAGTTCCTTTGACAGTTTGTTTGCTCATGTTGACAATGCATTTTATGCAGCTTGTTTGCCCATTTTCAATTGGTTTGCCTCTTTGGTTGAAAATTTGAAATTAGGCAGCCTTGTATTAATTCATGCTTGCATGCATTTTCTATCCTTCTTTGTGAACCAAGAATTTTTCTTGTGATTTGCAGAGAGGGTGAATAACTGATTCCGGCCAATCACTTTTAATGATGAGTTTTAAAATATCTGTCTGCCTTTTTATTTCATCTGCATTGACTTCTTTTCTTTTCTTTGTTTTTGCAGATAAAAATCAATTGAGCAATGGGGAGTATCAGTAGAAGATGAAGACTTAGGAAAATTAGGATGCAATTTTATTTTACTTTTAATCATTGTAATAAATATTATTATAAATACTTGTAAATAATTACTGTATTTAAATAACACTTGTACAAATAATTAAAAATAAATAAAAGTCTTTTTATTGTCAGATATCTATTTTATTTCAACTGTTTATTTAATTATTTAAGCTTTCTTGAATTAAAATAACTGGAAGTAGATCCAATTATTCTAACTTAGATAAAATAAATAATTAACAAACACTGTAGTCTTGCAATCAATAATAAACCCGGCGTCCCAATTAAACATAAGCAATGCATAGTTAATCAAACAAACGTCCACATGTCTTTTCTTTTACTGATTATATCAAACACTGCAAGTTCTCAATTCAAATGCCTCAGCTCATATCCCAGAGTAAATTGAAAAGAACTATAGAATTAATTCTTTCTGAGAATGCGCACACAAACTCTAGTTCTTGATTTATTGTCAAAGAAGCGTCTGCTTGATCAAACCCTGAGCCAAACTCAATCGAACCCTAATAATCTGCTTGAACTGTTCCAGAGTCCATGAAAACCCTAATTTGGATAGACTGATAAGAAAAAGTCTGCTTGACTGATTCTTACGCCAATCTGAAAAGTCAGGGAAAACCCGAGGCTGTGATTTCTTGTGGAAAAATAGGAGGATAAATTTTGGGGTACAACAATATATATATATATATATATATATATATATATATATATATATATATATATATATATATATATATATATATATATATATATATATATATATATATATATATATATATATATATATATATATATATATATATATATATATATATATATATATATATATATATATATATATATATATATATATATATATATATATATATATATATATATATATATATATATATATATATATATATATATATATATATATATATATATATATATATATATATATATATATATATATATATATATATATATATATATATATATATATATATATATATATATATATATATATATATATATATATATATATATATATATATATATATATATTAGTTATATTATTTATGTACAATAAAATAAAGTAATAAAATATATACAAAAGTCAAAAAATAAAAATATATTAGAAAAGATATTATTTAAGTATGTAAATAATAAAAATAAAAAATAAAATATTTCTATGATTATTTATAAGTTTTTGTTAAAGAAAATAAAAGTATATTATTTAATAATTATTTTTATATTAGAAAAAATAATAAAAATAATAAAATAAAATATGAAAATTTATGAAAATGTTTTTGGCAATTTTTTTATATTTATAAAAATAAACAAAAGTCAGAAAATAAAATAGAAATACAAAAATGTGCAAAATAATAGAAATGGGCCAGGGGGTGCAGAAAGCACAAAGGAGGGTACAAATAACAAGCCAACCCAAGGCCCAGCCCAGATTGCCTTCGTCCCTGTCCTCCAGAACAAAATACGTGCGCCTGCAACTTCAAACCTGTTCTCTCTTGTTCTTGCATGAAATCAAAAACTCAAAACATGAAACTTATAGAGCATTAAACCACGATTCTAACCATATAAAAAACTTAATCTAACTCTCAAAGACCAGAGAGAATTTCTCTGGCCCTAATTCCTAACCTAACTTTTTCAGGAAGTTCATCAATTAAATTCTCTCAGCACACTTAACTTAAATGAAATCTATGCATATGTACAGCTTCAGGGCTATGAGTACTACATTTTTTATTCACAAACCTAATCCTAAAGATTCCTAAATAGAGAGATAGAAAGTTAAAAAAAACCTGCTTCAGTTGAACACGAGTATGGCAATGTAGCAACTTTCAGTGAGGCCTGAGGTTCTTTTGAGCTTGCCTGAACTTCCTCTGACCTTCCCCAATGCTTTGTTTGCCTTGAGCTTGCTTGAATAAGCCTGTAGAAGTCAACCTGCACAAGCTGAAATCAAAAATGGTGAAGCTTGCAAATAGAGTTACAGTGAGTGGCCAATGGTTGGGATAGTTCAGATGAGTTATATGGAAGGTATTTGAACTGGTTTGGGACAAAACGCACGAGTGGTTTGTGAGATGGAAGTGAAACTGCAGAGAGTGCCCTGTTTTGCAAGTTTTTGGTGTTTTGATGTTCAAGAGTGTTTGAGGGATGGATTACTCGTGTTTCTGGCTCAAGGCAATGTGCAAAACTTGTTTCAAATGCTTACAAGAGTTGGTTATAACATATACTCAAGTTGTGGCTCTTTGGCAAGTTTACTCGTTTTTTAAGTAAGAATGTGAAGTGGTACAAGACAGGTCTGTACAGGCTATCTTCCAGCTTGCACTTGGTGATCTTGGCCCCCTAAGTTGTTGGATATTGTTTGTTGTCCAAGATTTTGTTCAAGGCTCAAGGGATGCAATTTGACATAAAGCAAGTTTTGACAAAAATGACAATGTTGCCTTTTTGCTATTTTTGGATTAATCCCTTGTGTAAACCTCTAATGATCAGAACAAAGCTTCAATCCATTGAGTTTGCATTTAATTATTGATTGTGGAAGGGTTTAGATACCTGTAAACAAGTATAAACAATGCTGGATGGAAATTGCAACTTGTAGCAACATAAAAAATGCCATGGATCAAAGTGACTTTTTGCCAAATTCAAACCTTCGATTATCCCTAACCATAAATGATTTTGGAGAGTTCTTGGACATTTTGAAAAGCTTGTAACATTCTCTACAATCCATCTTTGAAATTCATTTTGAGATTCCAAGTGGAACTATGTGAAAAATGGCCATGAAGATAGGTCAAAAATCCTGCCTAAACTAGGGCAAAATTTCACTAAGTTAAAAGTTTCATGTACCCTTGTTCCAAAAATCATAACTTGAGATCCAAGTTTATTTTGGGAAAACTTTGTGATTCAAATTTTTAGATTTTGTGGAGGACTACAACTTTCATGTTGGAAGTTTTGTTTGAATCCAATTGCATCATGGTGAAAATGTTGGGCAAAGTTGGGAAAAAATAAGGAAATTTCATAACTTAGAAAAATTCTAAGTTATGAAAATTTTCAATCTTAAATCCTAATTTGCAAAATTAGGTTTCTTGATGAACAAGTTTCATGTTTTGACTCATCTTGATGAAAAATGACCCTTGGCACTTGATTTTGACCAAAAAGTCAAAGTTTGACTTTTCAATGTATAGTTGATTTTTGATCAATTGACTGGAAAATTCATCTATCAATCCAATGCTTTTGAGATCTTTTGAACCTTGTGATTAGGTCAAGATGAGGCCATTGAGTACTTGAATCTATTCTTGATCCCAATTTTCCATTGGCTAGGTTAAAAATCAGAAATTGCCCTTCTGTAGTCAAAACCCTAAAAATGACCATTTTGCCCTTTTGATGATCTGATCAAATTTCTTGAAGAGTTGTGGTCCAAACTTGATCAAATGGTTCATATGAGTCTATAATGTTGATGTGGATCAAAAATTATGAGGTTTGACTATAAATTGGCCACAATTAACTTTTTCCCCAATATAGCTGATTTCTAGGTCAACTGTCCAATTGTCTAGGCAAAAATTTGAATCAAAGCTTGAAACTTGGTATGGGCAATCTTATAAGTCCAACATGAAGTATGAAAGTCACATTGAGCATTGGAAGTCCAAAAATCCCTGTGCAAATTCAAACCCTAATTTAGGTCATCAGTGCAAGGAGATGTCTTGAGCAGAGTAAACCCTAGCTTGGTCTTGAGTCCAAAGAGTCTTGTGAGGGGAAATCTTGATAAAATGAGAGGGCAAATTTTGGGGTACAACATTTGCCCCTGTTAAATCTTCTTGAACCTGAAGAGTTAGATTGGCGAGTTTTACCTTTCGTGACTCGAAGGTAAAAGAGGATTGGACACTAGAGTGCCCATAAATTTGCACTCGTCAAAATGTAGGTTGAGGGAATAGGCTTAAAGATGCCATTTGGAGATGATAGAATCTTGCTGGAGATGGGCTTAGAGATGCCATCCAAAATGTTTGTTGAATATCAGGAGAATGAACATCAGAATGGTATCCGTATCTGGAACGTATCTGAGTTGTATCTGGAGATTGGGTCTGTATGAGTAGCAAAATGACTTCCATGTCTTGGAGTGTATCCGTACTATATTTGAAATATTTGAATAGTTGTTAAAGATAACTTTTAATATTATCCTGAAAAGGGTAAAATGTTAGTTGAAACACAAAGTTATGTCGCATGACATGTATGATGCAATAAAATGTGTTCTATCAATGTTCATGATATATGAATGTAATGCATGTGCATGTAAGCTGATTAGCTGTCTTGCTGAGGAAAATAAATCCTTGATAGCTGGAGATAATAAAATCTTTGACCGCTGCCGGGGAAAATAAATCCATGACCGCTGCTGGAGATTCAAAATCTTTGATTGCTGAAAATGAGAAATCCTTGGACCACTGTTGGGGATAGAAAATTTCTGGCAACTTGTGGGGATGTGAGAATCCTTCACAACTTCCTGGGCACATAGGGATCCTTCAAGTCCTTTGAAGTTGGAACATGATAGACATTCCATTGTAAGAATAATGCCGAGTGCTGCTTGAGAAACCTGTTTGGGGAATCCCGAGAAACTTTGATGACTGTGGCTGGGGATTGAGAATCTTCAATCTATTGGGAAAATAACTCTGGGGAGAAAGTTTATTCTGTTGGAGAGTTTTCAAGAGTTTGGGTTGTATTCCAATCCACTGGGGAAGCAAGAATGAGAATCTTCATTCAGGCGTTTGGGTCAGGAGGTTGGGTGTATGCCAATCTACTGGGGAAGCAAGAATGATAATCTTCATTCAGGCGTTTGGGTCAGGAGGCTGGGTGTATGCCAATCTTCTAGGGTTTCAAGAATGAGAATCTTCATTCTGTTAAGGATATCAAGAGCTTGGGAGTATGCCAATCTTCTGGGGTTTCAAGAATGAGAATCTTCATTCTGTTAAGGATATCAGGAGCTTGGGAGTATGCCAATCTTCTGGGGTTTCAAGAATGAGAATCTTCATTCTGTTAAGGATATCACTAGCTTGGGAGTATGCCAATCTTCTGGGGTTTCAAGAATGAGAATCTTCATTATGTTAAGGGTATTAAGAGCTTGGGAGTATGCCAATATTCTGGGGTTTCAAGAATGAGAATCTTCATTCTGTTAAGGATATCAGGAGCTTGGGAGTATGCCAATCTTCTGGGGTTTCAAGAATGAGAATCTTCATTCTGTTAAGGATATCAGGAGCTTGGGAGTATGTCAATCTTCTGGGGTTTCAAGAATGAGAATCTTCATTCTGTTAAGGGTATCAGGAGCTTGGGATTATGCCAATCTTCTGGGGTTTCAAGAATGAGGATCTTCATTCTGTTAAGGATATCAGGAGCTTGGGAGTATGCCAATCTTCTGGGGTTTCAAGAATGAGAATCTTCATTCTGTTAAGGGTATCAGGAGCTTGGGAGTATGCCAATCTTCTGAGGTTTCAAGAATGAGAATCTTCATTCTGTTAAGGGTATTAGGAGCTTGGGAGTATGCCAATCTTCTGGGGTTTCAAGAATGAGAATCTTCATTTTGTTAAGGATATAAGTTAACTGTTATCTGGTGGATTTCCAGGCTTTAAGATAACTTACCGGGGAATTTGAGGAAACTGGATGATTTCCGCTGTGGATTGATAGTTGGAAAATTGACTTCGCTGGGGAAGAAGGTTTAATCTTTGCTGGGGATTTATGACCCAAAGCTCTTTTGCTCCGCTGGGGATTTTAACTCTGACGAGAATTAGAGGTTTGAAATGTGACTCCGCCAGGGATTGGGAATTTTTAAGTTTCGACTCTGGCGAGGATTTTGAAATTTAATTCCGCTGTGGATATGTTTTTCAAGGTTTAGCTCCACTGTGGATCCATATGATGTACTGCAGGGGATTTCACTTGGAATAGTCTAAAGGTGTTTTCCTATACTTCCAACCTATCAGTAATTATTCTTTCCCATTTTCGTTTATTTGTAAACAGTGATTATATTCAAATGCATATGCTCATTTAATAAACCATTGGACGTTTTCAAATAAAACACAAGTGTAAAGAAAAATAAAAGGCAAATAGTTTTCTGCACTTTGAAGTATCTTTGTATTAACTTTGTGTAAGTATTTTGTACAAAGGAGACAGGTATTCTAGTAAGAGAATGTTGTCGTAAAAATTGAGAAAAATTTATACAAAGAAAGATGGCTATGTGTAAAAATTCCATGGGGTTCCCATTCTGCTATAGCCTTCGTAACCCCGGATATCTTGTCCATTCGTGGCTTCGTCCGACGATGAATGAATTGATCAAAAGCCTGGAGCTTGTCTGTGAAGAGATTGTCCATAAAGTGATCCGACGAGACATAGTCATACGCTTTAATTCCCTAACTTTTGCCTAGACCGCCCTTTCGGGTTTTCAGTCCACCGGGAAACCCTTTTCTGCCCAAGTCGCCCTTTCGGGTTTTCAACTTGCCGGGTGTACAAATTTTTTATTTATCCCTGATTTTTTCTTGAACCGCCCTTTCGGGTTTTCGATTCACCGGGATGCCCATTTTTGCCCAAGTCGCCCTTTCGGGTTTTCAACTTGTCGGGTCGTTTTATGCGTAGTATCTTTTGACTATGTCTGCGTTCATAGGGTGCGGCAGGTCATCACCGTCCATGGTGGTCAGGATCATCGCCCCACTAGAAAAGATGTTTTTGATCACAAATGGTCCTTCGTAAGTAGGAGTCCACTTGCCCCTGGGATCACTTTGCGGCAAGATGATCCGCTTGATTACAAGATCCCCGACTTGATATACTTGTCTTCTGACTTTCTTGTTGAAAGATTTGATCATTCGTTTTTGATACGCCTGACCATGGAAAACAGTAGTAAGTCGCTTCTCGTCAATCAAGTTAAGTTGATCAAGCCGGGTATGAATCCAATCGTCTTCACTCAAATTGGCATCTTTCATGATTCTTAAGGAGGGAATCTGAACCTCGATAGGTAAAACAGCTTCCATGCCATATACCAAAGAATATGGTGTTGCCCCTGTTGAAGTGCGTGCCGTGGTACGGTACCCGTGAAGAGCAAACGGTAACATCTCATGCCAGTCCTTGTAGGTGACTGTCATCTTTTGAATGATCTTCTTGATATTTTTGTTCGCAGCTTCGACATCACCGTTCATCTTAGGCCGATAGGGAGATGAATTGTGATGTTGAATCTTGAACTGCTTGCACAGAGCGGTGATCATAGTATTATTCAAATTTGTACCGTTGTCAGTGATGATCCTGTCGGGGATACCATACCGGCAAATGAGGTTCTGCTTGATGAAGCGGGCAACCACATTCTTTGTAACGGATGCGAAGGACGCTGCTTCGACCTACTTGGTAAAGTAATCAATGGCCACCAGGATTAAACGATGTCCATTGGATGTTGTAGGCTTAATCTCTCCAATCATGTCGATTCCCCACATCGCGAATGGCCAAGGAGCTGTTAAGACATTGAGAGGAACTGGAGGTATGTGTACCTTGTCAGCGTAGATTTGGCATTTGTGACAAGTACGGGAATGTTGATGACAAACAGCTTCCATGGTAGACCATTAATAGCCTGCCCTTAGAATCTTCTTAGCCATCGTATGATCGCTCGAGTGGGTGCCAAAGGTACCATTATGCAGTTCAACCATAATTTGTTCAGCTTCCACCTTGTCTACACAACGGAGCAGAATGCAATCATGATTGCGCTTGTATAGGATACCATTGCTCAGGAAGAACTTAGCTGCGAACCTTCTTAAGAACTTTTTGTCATTGACTGAAGCTCCTTCAGGGTATTCTTGTGCTTCGAGATACCTTTTGACGTCATGAAACCAGGGTCGGTCCACTACTTCTTCGGTATTAATCTCGTGACAATGTGCAGGTTCGTCCATTCGCTCAATGGTGATTTGGGGAGCCTCATTATCCCAGTTAAGTTTAAACATGGAGGACATTGTTGCTAGAGCATCCGCTAGCTGATTCTCTTCTCGCGGGAAATGCTCGAAGGTGATCTGCTCGAAGTGTGGTAACAATGTCAGGACATGTTCTTTGTAAGGGATGAGGTTAGGGTGTTTAGTATCCCACTCTCCTTTGATTTGACTGATAACCAAAGCTGAGTCCCCAAATACAATCAAAGATTTGATTCCCAAGTCAATAGCAGCCTTGAGACCAAAGATACGAGCTTCATACTCGGCCATGTTGTTAGTGCAACTGAAGTAGAGTCTGGTAGTGAAAGGTGTATGGCACCCTTGTGGAGAGATAAGTACCGCGCCGATACCGTTTCCAAGTGCGTTGGAGGCACCATCAAAGTATAGGGTCCATCGGGATCCTTGTTCAGGCCCGTCATACGGTCTGTTTTCTTCAATGTTTCTCAAAGTCATGATATCCTCGTCGGGGAAGTCGAACTTCATGGATTGGTAATCTTTGACGGCTTGATGAGCTAGATGATAAGCTAACACACTCCCCTTTATAGCTTTTTGGGTCGTGTACTGTATATCATATTCGGTGAGGATCATCTGCCATCTAACGATTCTTCCGGATAGAGCAGGCTTCTCGAAGATGTACTTGATCGGATCCATCTTAGAGATCAATAAAGTGGTATGTGTCAACATATACTGCCTTAGCCGGCGAGCATCCCATACCAAAGCGCAGCAAGTTTTCTCGAGCAGTGAGTAGCGAGTCTCACAGTCGGTAAACTTTTTGCTAAGGTAATAAATGGCATGCTCTTTTCGGCCAGACTCGTCATGTTGGCCCAGTACGCACCCCATTGAACTCTCCAAGACAGTCAGATACATGATTAAGGGCCTTCCTTCGATGGGTGGCATCAAGATAGGAGGTTCCAGCAAATACTCCTTGATTCTATCGAAAGCAACTTGACAGTCATCATTCCATTTAACCACCTGATCTTTCTTCAACAGCTTAAAGATTGGCTCAAAGGTAGATGTTAGGTGAGAAATGAACCTTGCAATGTAGTTTAGGCGTCCCAAGAATCCTCTGACCTCCTTCTCAGTGCGAGGGGCAGGCATTTCTTGTATAACTTTGACTTTGGAAGGATCAACCTCGATGCCCTTATTACTGACGATGAATCCCAAAAGTTTACCGGACCTGACTCCAAAAATGCATTTGTTAGGGTTCAGTCTGAGCTTGTACTCTTTCAACCTGACAAACAGCTTTTGCAGATGGTCGAGGTGTTCTTCTTCTGTTTGTGAACGGGTTATCATGTCGTCTACGTAGACTTCAATCTCATGATGTATCATGTCATGAAACAAAGCTACCATGGCGCGCTGATAGGTTGCCCCGACATTCTTCAGTATGAATGGCATCACTTTATAGCAGAAGGTACCCCACTGCATAACAAAAGTAGTCTTCTCCATATCTTCAGGGGCCATTTTGATCTGGTTGTACCCTAAAAATCCATCCATGAAAGAAAATACCTTATGCTGAGTTGTATTGTCAACTAAGATGTCAATGTGTGGTAGTGGAAAGTCATCTTTAGGGCTAGCCCTGTTTAAGTCTCTGTAATCCATGCACATTCTGACTTTGCCGTCCTTCTTCGGCACGGGCACAATGTTAGCAACCCATTATGGATAGGAAGTAACGGCAAGAAAGCCAGCATTGAACTGCTTCATCACTTCAGCTTTGATCTTTTCGGACATGTCGGGCCTCATTCGGCAGACTTTCTGTTTGATTGGTGGAAAGTCTTCTCTTGTAGGGAGACGATGAACCACAATATCTGTATCCAGTCCCGACATGTCTTCGTAGGACCAGGCGAAGATCTCAACATATTCATTCAAAAGCTGAACTAAACGCTCCTTGACATTTGGTTCTAGGTTGGCACCCACTTTAACTTCTTTTCTGTCTTCCTTTGTTCCCAAGTTGATAGTCTCTAACAACTCCTCGTGTGGTAGAATAGCCCTTTCTTCCTGTTGTAGCAGTCTAGCCAATTCTCCAAGCACTTCACAGTCTTCATCACCTTCGTACTCGGCATGGTAGACCAGATCTTCAGAGTCACTGAAGGCCATAGCAGAATTGTTACCCATGGAATCCAGGGTGGATGGGTACCTGCATTTTGTGAGTGTGGGTGTATGTAAGGGATAACCACCTTTAAACAAATAAAATGTAAAAAAGAAAGACAATGAACACAAAAGTTTATATATGAAAACATCCATGATTCATTAAAATGGCATATGAAAATGAAAGATCAAGCCCTTACAAATGGACCTATATGCCTCGGGTAAGGCATAAGGCGAAAAGTGTAGGAATTGTTTAAAAATTATTACAGACCAACAGAAAATGTTCGAAAGATAAATTACTGATTAATGAAAGTAATGGGAACAAAGTCTTTCGCCTCCCAGTTGCATAGTCCTCCTTCAATAGTTGGAAAGATCCAGTCTTCAAAATTGCTCTCCTCTTCACCATCCTCCAAAGCATGAACTCCATGATGGGTGATCTTCACCGGTGGCCCTCCATCCCGGGAGTGACGCACAACCTTCTGACTAGAAGCAGTGAAACCCAAGCCGAACTTATTTGTCTTGTAAGGAAAATCTGGCAGTTGACCCCATACTATACTTCCTCCTTCCTCAATCACAACCTTCGCATCTTTAAGGGATGACATCCGGGACACAGGTTTGGTAATGATGGGCACATAAGTCATTGTCTTGGCTACCGCAACTTCAGGAGAAACCTCTTCAAAGTGCTGAAAGGGGGTCTCGATGAGTTCACCATCTAATTCAACATAGCGGAATGAATTCAGATGGCTTATCATATACTCCTCCTCGCCACAAACTGTCACAATTTTCCCCTGGACAGGGTACTTAAGCTTCTGATGTAGAGTAGATGTAACAGCTCCAGCATGATGAATCCAGGGCCTTCCTAACAAGAAAGAGTAGGAGGGACAGATGTCCATGACATAAAATGTGGAGTTGAAAATTTCAGTACCCACTTTAATCTAACAGTTTCTTGCGGCCGAAATCATCGCGAGAGTTTGGTCTCAATGAGTGTAGCATACTGCTACTTTTCTATGGCCAAGTGGGTGAATTATAGGTTCTAAGGTCAGTTGATGCTTAATGACCCATTAGCAGCCCCATACTCTCCTTGTTTCTCCACAAGGGATATTAGTACTGTTGTACCCCAAAATTTTCCCTCCCATATTTCTCAAAACATTGCAAGAAAGATCTCCAAATTGCTTAAAGTAGTCCAAGGGTTGGCCAGACAAGCTCTCTCCTAAGGCAGTCTACTCAAATTAGGGTTTTGTGTTGCATCAAGATCCTTGAGTCCAAGTGACCCCAAGTGCTCACCAATGTCCTAATATTTCTCAAGATCATCCATGTCAAATTTCAAGCCTTGCAGAGGAATTTTGCTCATTCAATTGCTCAAAAGGTCCAAAAATCGACTGTGCTAGGGCAAAAGTCAACTATGACCCAAATACAGTCAAACTTCAAGATTTTTGTCAAAATTCTCATTTTGAAGGATATTTCATCATTTGATCAAGGGTTGATCATGATTCATCAAGGATTGCTCAAAATTCATAAAGATTCAAAAGTTGCTAAATTAGGGTTTTGTAGGAAAAGTCAACTCAACTTTGACCAAGCATAACTTTCTCATACTTTATGAGAAATGACCCATCCAAAGCTCATCTTGAAAAGGATGCAATTCCTTACAATCAATCTTCATACCCCAAGATCAAAATATGCACTCACAAGAAGTTATGGATTTTGACATTATAGGTCATTTTTGAAAGTCAACAAAAACACCTTTTTTGTCAAAGCTTCTAACTTGAGCATGGAATATCAAATTGAGATGATACCAAAAGGGTTGATTAGAGTACATCTCAAGCTTTCTAAAACGTCCAAGAACACCTCCAAAAGCTCAAAATTGAGGAAGTTATGCATTGTTGAAGTTGAATTTTTTTGCAAAATTGCCAAAAGTCAACTATCCCCAAAACTTCAAATTTTTCCAAATGGGCCCATTCTTTTTCACTTGTTTTGAGTTTGCATTATTTCCCACGTGCTCTAGCCTTGACCATGTGTCCATATCATATTTTTATTAATTATTTTGATTTTGATTTGATTTAATTTGAATTAAATCAAAATAAATCAAATAAAATCAAAAACATTGAAAACTAAAGATCTTGTGATCATTTCAGGTCTTGTTACACAATTAGCATCCTTGGAAACTCGTATCAAGCCATGTGGGTACAAAAAGATTGAAAATGAGCCAATTTTGGAAAGCTTTAATGGAGGATAAAATCAAATATCAAAATCATCAATGGAGGAAGATTTGGACAGAATTTTTTACCCTAATACATTATGCATTACATAAGGAAGCGAGGCATACAGAAATAGGGGTTGGAGATCAGTTCTAGAGGCAGAATAGAATTGGCAAAAATCAAGAAAAAGTGTGACTTCGAAACCAACCCTAGAGACAATTTCAAGACTTGAGACTTGTCTCAATCGTTTCCTGGCCATCTCCACAAGCAAAGCCAATCAAAACCAGGCGTTTTTAGACTCTCACACGTGTTGTAAGTCTCTCACGAATCCTCCCTATTCTTGAATTCGATTTATACTATTCTTGCATCTATAATAAAAAATAATTGCATATTCTGATTCACCACATCATTTGCAAGCTTTTCACAATAACCAATTTTGTTTATCTGACCTATATTGAGATCCACCATAGTTAGGGTTTCTTGGAGTTTTTTGGGGTTTTTCGTTTCAGGTACAATTGGTCTTCATGATGGACATGGTTGTGATCAGTAGGTTGAGACGAATCCAACCATGGTCCTAGAACTCATTTATATGGCATGAGGAAGATTCTAGGATGAAGCCACGATCTTAGCTGCGGATAAAAATCCGCAGGTAAAAATTGCAGGATTTAGAGGACAAGGATGATGAGTTGTCGTCCATCCATTCGTCCGTTCAAATAATTGTGCGTGTTTTTCTTTTTTGCTGGCCATTGACTTTGTTTTATATATTATTATTTCATTGTATTATTATAACAAACAAAGACAAGCGCTCCAGTGGCAGCCACGTTGGCCTTAAGGCGTTCAAAGGCTGGAGGTCATGGGTTCGATCCCTGCCTCCAGCAATTTGCATTTTCTCATTTGTTTTCAGGAAATCCAGTGTGTATTCAAGCATGATGACCATCATACTCCCTCACTCTTCAGCGAGCTAGATGGCTAGATGGCCAGATCTGGTGGTCAAGTATTGGAGGCACACCATAAGCTAGTCAACGCATGTGCACAGGATCATAAAAAGTCCAATGGACCAGCATCAATTGGGCCAATATCCTTGCTTTCTGCACCCCCTAAATCAGGCCCATTCTCTCTTTCTCTCACATTTTATTTATTTGTTTATTTTATTTAAATTATGTTATTTTGTTTTAATTAATTTCTAACCAATAAACAAATTTTCTTTTTTTATCAAAAAATCACAAAAATATTTTTATCCAATTAAAATTCAGAATTTTATTTTTTATTAATAAATACTAATTAATTAATTAGGATATTAATTAGGTAACATTAATTTATTTTGTAAATAAATAAAATCAATTAGAATTAATTATGTTTTAACTTTAGTTTAATTATTTTATTTTCTTTCTTAAAATATCAAAAAACTCCAAAAATATGTCATTTATTATTTTTCATTAATTAATTTATTTTATAATTAATTTAGCATTTAATTTAGGATTTAATTTCTTTTTCTTAAAATAAAAACAACAAAAAAAGCATTTTCTTTTAAAAGGGTCAAAACCCTAATTCCGCATTCGATCCAATCCACTCACGCAATTTATTTTTCCTTATTCAATTATTAATGTATCTGCTCCCGGTTTGTAATAAATAATTAGGACATTTTATTTATTTTTCTGCTTTTTATTTTCAAAGGGTTGTCTTTGGCGATGTAAATACCCGACGCCTTGTAATAATTTAGTTTAAATTCCGCCTTTAATTTCTGCAAATTATACAACTATTAGATGTTTGGTAATAGGGTTTGCATGACAAGAATGAATGCTTTAACCTAAAATCAATTAGATCACCCTAAACATGTGCAAAGATAAAAATAACTGAAATCAATACACTCTTACATGCGCACTCCTAGGGTACACCCCACTTGGTTGCCTTCGTACGCGGTCATTAAGTATAGGTTGTTTTAGAGGTCGCCCTCTTGTCTAAAAGATCAAAGTTGCCTCAAAATGGTTGCCTCGGATATTGTTGCCTCGAATAAATGATCTAAGACACTAGGGTTACCGCTAAGACGTCCTCACATTGCTTTAGTGACCATATGTCCCTCTTTCGAATTGACCCTAAAACTCCAACGACGGTGCTACCTACTCATTAATAGTGGGATAGCATTGTCTAAAGGAAATTAGCATAGAAAGATTCATTTTTCGAGTAGGTAGATCAGTTCTTAGATACTTGCTCATCCAAAACAAAACTTTTTCACACTTACACTCTTTTACAAACAAGTTTTCAAAACACTTCATTACACTCTTGAGGACAGAAGCAAGAGTTAAATCGAAGTTAAAAACAAAAACTTTTTTCAAAACCCACAAACACAAAGAAAACAATTTTAAAAAAGTGATGAGCAAGTACCTAAGAGCCCGTAGATAACTACGGATATAAAGGGTGCTAATACCTTCCATTTCTATAAATCTACCCCCCACACTCAGAAATATCTCGAAAAAGAAATTTTTTTGTGCTTTTTTCCTTTCCTTGTTGGATAAAATAAAAGTCGGTGGCGACTCTTGCTTACCGCGACATTTTGCGAAAACAAACGCAAAACGCAAACCAACATTTCTAAAACAGTCAGTTCTTCCACCGTATCACAGGTACCAACTAATGTGCCACATCAACGTAGCTACTGCTTCAACCATATCGGTCCACGCTGTACAGTTCCCTCACAGTCTATTGCTACTTACTTAATAGGTGTCCCCCAGATCCAGGTTAGGATCTATAGTAACTCCGATACAAAGCCCACAAAGATAAAGCAATCAAATCAAACAATAGAAAACAATATGATTAACTAATCCTAAGGTACACCCCACTTATTAACTCCCCAGCAGAGTCGTCAGTTCTGTGATACGGTGGCCAGAACCGGGACTATTTTTTAGGAATTGCTGGTTTGCATTTTGCGTTGGTATTCACATAATGTCGCGGTAAGAAAGAGTCGCCACCGACTTTTATTTTATCCAACAAGGAAAGGAAAAAAAGCACAAAAAAATTCCTTTTTCGAGATATTTCTGAGTACGGGGGGTAGATTATAGAAAGGGAAGGTATTAGCACCCTTTATATCCGTAGTTATCTACGGGCTCTTAGGTACTTGCTCATCATTTTCAAAATTGCTTCTTTGTGTTTGTTTGATTTGAAAAGTTTTTGTTTTGACTTCGATTTAACCCTTGCTTCTGTCTTCAAGAGTGTTACGAAGTGTTTTTGAAAACTTTGTTTGTAAAGAAGTGTAAGTGTGAAAAAGTTTGTTTGTATTGAGCAAGTACTTAAGAGCTAATCTACCTACTCAAAAAAAGAATCGTTCTATATTCGTTTCCTTTAGACAGCGCTATCTCACTATTAGTGAGTAGGTAGCACCGTCGTTGGAGTTTGAGGGTCAATTCGAAAGGGACGTACGGTCACTAAAGCAATGTTAGGACGTCTTAGTAATACCCCTAATGTCTTAGATCAATTATTCGAGGCAACAATATCTGAGGCAACCATTCCGAGGCAACTTTGATCTTTGGACAAAAGGACGACCCCTAAAGCATCCTATACTCAATGACCGTTTATCGAAGGCAACCAAGTGGGAGTGTACCCTAGGAGTGCGCATGTGCGAGTGATTCAATTTCAGATTATTTATCTTTGCACATTTTAGGGTTATCTAACCGTTTTAAAGTTTTACATACATTCCTGTCATGCATCCCTATATCATACATCTAACAGTCAATATTATGCGGAATTTAAAGTGCGGAAAATAAACTATGCTATTACAAGGCTTCGGGTATTTACATAGCCAAAAACGAACCCTTAAAAAATAAAGCGATAAATGAAAATAAAAGACCTAATTAACTATTACAACTTGTGGGCAATTACATCAATATGGTAAAAATAATAAAGCGCGCGATGAAATTAGAACGATAAGAAAAATTAGGGTTTTGACCCTTTTTAACCTAATTAAAAGAAAAAACGTTTTTGTTGTTTTTAATTATTTTTTAAGAAAAAGGAATTAAGTTTTAAAATTAAATACAAAAATAATTAGTGATGAAAATAAATAAATGGCCTGTTTTTGTGTCTTGTTATTTTAAGAAAAAAAGATAATAGAATTAAATTATAACCCTAATTATTCTAATTAATTTTAATTTATTTACAAAAAGAAATTAAAGTTTACCTAAAATTAAAATCTAATTAAATTAATTAATTTATTGACAAAAAATAAACCTAAGTCTAATTGGGTGAAAAATATTTTTATGTGATTTTTTTAATAAAAGAAAAATTAATTTTGGGTTAGTAAATAAAATAAATTAAATTAAATAAGAAAAATAGAAAAAATAAAACAAAGAATAAAGAGAGAGACATGGGCCTGAAAGCAAATTGAGGGAGTGCATATAGTAATTCTGGGCCCAAGAAGATAAAGTCCACGTTGACCTTCTGAGATCCCATGCCATGCGTTTGACTAGGCGTTTGGTGCTCCCTCATTGATGGCCCTTGGATCTAGCCATCTGGCCACTTGGCAGATTGGATGAGGAGGTCCCATGGTGGACCTTGGTCGTTGGTGTGCGCTGGATCTTGAAAAGGAAAATAATATGCAAGAATGGGGGACCTGGGATTCGAACCCAGGCCCTGAAACACTTTCCAATGCTCCACTTACCAACTGTGTTGGCTGCTTTTATTGTATGTAAAACAAATAACAATTATTATATTAAGAACAAATGGAATAAAAGAAATCCGCGCGAAAATTCAAATGGATGAATTAGATGAAGCCACGCCATCATCCCTGACCTTGGTTCGTTGCTAAAAGTGAAACACTTTTACCTACGGACGTTTGTCCGTCACTACAAACTGAGCTCGTTCCAAAATCCTCCATGAGTAATATGAATGACATCTAATGTCGTGGATCGAACTGTCTTGTCATCCTGAACATGATGGTACCCTTCATGAAGGCTAATTTTGCCTGCACACAAAAACCCTAAAACGGAACCAAAAAACCTAACAATGGCAGTTCTTGATTCAGTCTATGAAAACGCAATTAAATAATATAGAAAGCTTGCAAATGTGATGGTGAACAAGAATATATGATTATATCATGCTATATGTGCCAGAATTATACAAACTGAATTCAAGAAAAGTTCAGTATCGTGAATGCCTTACAGCGAGTTTCAGGGCCTGGAAATGCTTGCTCTCGATTGGTTTTGCTTGTGGGGATCCCAGGAAGCGATTGGGATGGTTAAAGGGTCTTGAATTAGCCTGAAACTATGAATTCGAATTGCTACTTTTTTTTCTTTTTTGCAAGTTTGCTCTGACCTTATGTGCCTCCTTCTAGCCTTTCTTTAGGTCTGCATACGTTCTTTATGTACTGAGGAATGAATTAGGGTTGTCAATGTGATGATAATCTTCCTTCAACAATGCTCTTGATTTTGATTTGATACACTTGAGTATCCTTCCAAAAATAGGCCTAATCCAATCTTTTTGTGAACACCGTGCCTTTACACGAATTTGATCTCATGCTAGCTGGATATTAAGACCTGAAACATGTAAAAAATCTTGAGTTTTCAATATTTTGGATTTTCTATGATTTGTTTTGATTTAAATTGATTTAATTCAAATAAAAATCAAAATAAATAATAAAAACAAGATAATGACAAGTGGCAAGGTATAGGACTCGTGGACCATGTTTCTAACTCAAAACAAGTGAAAAATATCAGGCCCATTTGGCAAAAATTGAAGTTTTAGGCATAGTTGACTTTTGACAATTTTGCAAAAAGGGTCAACTTCACCAATGCATAACTTCCTCAATTTTAACTCTTTGAAGGTGTTATTTGACTTTTTAGAAAGCTTGATATGTCCTCTAAGCAACCCTTTTGGTCTCATTTCAATTTGATATTCCATGATCATGTATGAAGCTTTGAAAAAAAATGTGTTTTTGTTGACTTTTCAAAATGACCTATAATGTCCAAATTCATAACTTCTTGTGAGTGCATATTTTGAACTTGGGAGATGAATATGAATTGTATGGCATTTCATACTCTTCAAAATGCGCTTTGGATGGGTCATTTATCATAAAGTATGAGAACGTTATGCTTGGTCAAAGTTGAGTTGATTTTTCTTGCAAAACCCTAATTTAGCAACTTTTGATTCTTGATGAATTATGAGCAATCCTTGACGAATCATGATCAACCCTTGATCAAATGATGAAATATACTTCAAAATGAGGATGTTGACCAAAAATATTGAAGTTTGACTGTATGTGGGTCACAATTGACTTTTTCCCTAGCATAGTCGATTTCCAGGCCTTTGAGCATTTGACTGAGCAAACTTCCTCTGCAAGGCTTGAAACTTGACATGGATGATCTTGAGAACATATTAGTACAATGGTGAGAATTTGGGATCCCTTGGACTCAAGTATCTTGATGCAACATGAAACCCTAATTTGAGGTAGACTGCCTTAGGAGAGGGCTTATCTGGTCAACCCTTGGGCTTCCTTGATCAACTTGAGGATCTTTCTTGAAATGTTTTGAGAAATATGGGAGGGAAAATTTTGGGGTACAACACTCCCATTATTTCGACTCGAGTTTCCCCCAATTCCAACAAGATTTCAAGACCTACGATTAAAGCTTCGTATTCAGCCTCATTATTTGAACAATCTCCTTCAATCTTATACTTAAATGTTGTTGGAATTTTGTTTGGAGAAATAATGAGAACCCCTACTCCAGTTCCATCTTTATGACTAGAACCGTCGAAGTATAAATTCCAAGGTTTAATCTCCAAATAATTAATTGATTCTTCTGTTATTGAGTGGTCAACTATAAAGTCTGCTACCACTTGACCTTTCACAGCCTTGAGAGGCATAAAGGTTAATGAATACTCAGTTAATGCAAGTGCCCATTTGCCAATTCTGCTGTGCAAAATGGGTTTCAACAACATATATTTGGAAACATCAAAATGAGACGAAACATAAACATTAACTAGTTTAATATATTGCTTGAGTTTTGTACATGAAAAGTAAAGACATAAACATAGTTTTTCAACTTCGTTATATCTAGTTTCCGCATCATTTAAAACTCTAATAAGGTAGTAAATGGGTCTTTCGACACCATTCTCATCCTCTTGAGCTAACACGCTCCGTAAGGTTTTGACAGATGCAACTATGTACAATCTCATACTCCTATCCCTACAAGGAGGTACCATAATCTATGGCTTGATGAGGTACTCTTTGATTTTGTCGAAGGCCTCTTGCTGTTCTTGCCCCCATTTAAATCCTCCTTTGTTAAGTCGAATTAATGGTGAGAAGGCTTGCGTTTTCCCACTGAGGTTGGAAATAAATCTCTTGAGGAAATTTATCTTCCCAAGTAGAGACTGCAATTCCTTCTTGTTGGTTGGCGCTTTGGCTTCTAAGATAGCTTTGGTCTTGTTCTGGTTTATCTCGATTCCCTTTTTATGGACCACAAAGCCTAAGAAATACCCTGCTTTGACACCAAAAGCGCACTTTAGAGGATTCATTTTCAGACCATAGCGCCTCATCCTTTCAAAGGACTGTCGAAGATGGCCCATGTGAGCCTGCCCTGAAACAGATTTGACAACAATATCATCAATGTAAATCTGCATAAAAGTTTCAATGAAATCATGAAAGATAGAATTCATTGCTCTTTGACATGTTGCCCCTGCGTTTTTTAGGCCGAAAGGCATCACTACCCATTCGTAAGTGCCTAAGGCCCCAGGGCAACGAAAATCTGTTTTTGACACATCTTCTTCGGCAATAAAAATCTGGTTATATCCAGAGTATCCGTCAAGCATACTCATGTACTCAAAACCAGCGGCAGAATCGACAAGCATTTCCGCCACAGGCATTGGATATTCATCTTTGGGTGTTGCAGCATTCAGATCTCTGAAGTTAATGCACACCCTCAAACTACCATTTTTCTTTATAACAGGTACAATATTTGCAATCCATTCGACATACCTGGTCGTTCGGATGAACTTGCATTTCAGCAGTCTTTCGACTTTCGTTTTTATTTTTGACAGAACCTCCGGTGCAAAGCGCCTTGGAGTTTTCTTGACAGGCTTCTTTCCAAGTTTTGTTGGTAATTGGAGTTCCACTAAGCTTCTGCCGAGACCATACATTTCATCATAATCACACGCAAAGCAATCCTTGAACTCTTTTAACAGTTGGATCACTTCGACCCTGAGTTCTGGATCTAACTTTGCGCTGATATACGTTGGCTTTTTTATCGAACCTTCGCCTAGATTTACTTCCTCTAAGGGGTATTGTGCTAGCATTCTAACACCATATGCCAACGGATCCTTTTTGAAACCCAGAGGTTCGTCATCATAAATGACATCTAACCTCTGAATTAGCACTTCTTTCTCTTCCGAGTCAGGAGGTTCTGGGTTGAAATCTTTCCCATGGCCTTCTTTTGGAGATACCTGCTTATTGGCTTCACGAGCCATGTACTTGACCTTAGCCTCTAAGGCCGTTATCATTCTATTTTCGGCTACATATGCCGAAGTCTTTTGAAGAGCTTGTGACTCAGTCATCATCACCAAACTCACTTCCCCAGCCTGTTGGCCATATATCATCAACCCCTCCGTAGTCGATGTTGGACAAATCTTCTCTATCCCACTGAAACCCATAGTCAGAGTGAAGGTACAGAGAACAGAAGGCGTTGGGTGTTGGAGTTAGATCAAATTCTGGAGGGTTACATGGCCATATATGAGCCAAATTCCTGTCGAAACTATTCTTCCCGACACTGTTAACTTCGCCTAGGTAATAGCTTTGATCTGCCTCGATGTTTTCCACAATGCCATCGGGACGCCAAACCGTAACCCTTTAATGCATTAAAGATGGCACTGCACCAATTCCATGTATCCACTCTCGACCCAAGAGCATATTATAGTTTGGCTTTGTTGAGATCACCATAAACATGGTGGGTGGAAGGATTGATCCCATCTTGAGATCTAGTTGTATGACTCCCATTGTGGTTCCAATGCCTCCTTCATAATTGGAGAGGACCATGTTGTGAGGCTTGATGTCAGCATCTCCTTTTCTTAGTTTTTCCAGCATAGATTGCAGAATTATGTTTATGGTAGCTCCACAATCCACCAGGATTTTGTTTACGGTTACTTCCCCTATCTTCGCTCTGATGAATAGGGGCTTGAGGTGATTTTTCATCTCCTCAGTTGGTGGCTCAAAGAAATCGTTCTGTTCTTCCACGCAGCCATTATTCATTACATAATAACACATTGGCCTATGTCTGGCCATCTCTTGTTCGACCATCAAGTCAGTTTCCTCAACTTCGACCTGACGGTTATATTCCTTAGGCAACACCGATATGACGTTCACCATGATGTCTAAAGTATCATTAGAGTCGGAGTCACCTTCGTCATTTGACCCACATTCTTCTAGCCACGCCAGAGGTTTTCTTTGCACGTTGGTGCTAGCCTCTGGGTGAGGCTCTGCTGCAGCTTTCTTCTCGGCTTTTCACCGTCTTTGGAATCTCCTCCATTGTGAACGAGACATGGGGTTCTTCCCCTTGTAATTGCTCGATATGTGAGCCATTTTATTTGATGTAGAGGCGTGGTACTCTTTTCTGTAGTCCAAAGAGGAGCCCCTTGGCACGTTGAACGTCTGCCATTTTCCTTCATTGGGCCTCTTTCTGCCCATGTTGTTAAGCCAAGTATCTATAGGTACATTAGTTGGAGGCCTATAAGTTGGTGGCCTTCTTACCTGGTTCATGGGTCCTCTTTGATATCCCCTTCTGGGATCATATCTTTCTTCTAGATCCATTTTTGGTTGAGCATTGCTGCCCCACTTTGCTTTTACAACCCTCATACCTTGTATGTGTTATGCGGCTTTCTTGTCGAAAATAGAGCTGCATCTAGGACACAGCATCACTTCCAATTTCTTCTTCTGGCATCTGTGTAAAAAATCTGCCAGATCTTCATTTTCTTTAGGAAATGTGGTTTTGTTCACTTCCTCCTGTCGAATAGCTTCTTCTGAAGCCTTGGCATCAGAGATTTCGACCATGTTGACATCCATGTTGCTCTTGGTAACGAGATTCATTTTCTACATTTTGGCCTCCAAGTTCTCTGTCGAACATTTCACGGCAGCCAAGTAAGATCCTGTGGTGGTTCTTTTGTTAGAGCTTTCAGCAAATCCCTTGTTTCTCTGTGGGTCTTCAGTAACCCTTTTGCTCGAGCCTTCAGCGGCTCCTTTATTCAGTTTCAGGCCTTCAGTGGCCTTTTTGTTTAAGCCTTGGGAAACTCCTTTGTTCAGGTTTAGGCCTTCAGTGGCCTTCCTCACTCCTTCGATAGTCTTCCTGGATATGTTTCCAGTAAAGCTACCGAAGATGGGCTTGTTAATGAAATCTTCGGAAACTTCCACCATATGAATGCCGTCTGGCTCAGCATAATGTGCCTCCATCTGCAGTGGGTTTGCGTCAATTTTTATCACTGGCTTATCGGTGCTTGTTGAACAAGATCCCTGAAAAGAAAACATTGTGAGGTTTTATGGCCCAGAAAATTGTGGTATTTACAAAAACCTCTTTTCTTTCTTTGTTCTAAAGGAGGCAACTTTGCCCCTGGGGGTACTATCATTTGGCCATCTTTGACTAACAGATCAAATATTTCATCATATTTGGATATGTCAAAACTATATGTTTTCTTAGGGAATTTATCGCTGTTTCTTTCAGACTCTACAGGATTTTTTCCATTTGATGGCACTAGTAATTTACAAGAATATGGCGGTCCTTGTTTCAACTCTGCTAAGTCTATCTCGCCTTCTTCGACATCTATAGGATCACTAGATGTCTCTGGATCGTCAACGTCCATTTCGACATAGGCTACCCTTTCTCTTCGATGAGTTTTGGTAGCTTTATCCTTTTCGGCTTTAAGGCATTCTACTTGTCGAACTCTATCGGCCAATTGGGCCATGTCTCTCAAGTATTGGGTATCTAATTTTTTCCTAATTGAATAATCCATGCCCCCTGCTGCCATTTCGACCAATTCATGTTCAGGCACTTGGGTAAAGCATTTGGTTTTAAGTAATCGAAACCTATTTAGATACTCATCTATTGGTTCAGTGAATCTTCTCTTCACACTAGCCAATTCCTTTATACTTATTTTGGTTTGTCCCATGTAAAATTGTTCATGGAACAATCTTTCCAATTGATTCCAGTTGTGGATCAAATTGGCTGGGAGGGTAGTGAACCAAGTAAAAGCATTATTTGTTAGAGAACTTGGGAAATATTTAATCCTAAGGTTTTCATTTTTTACTATCTCCCCAGCCTCTATCAAATATCTCGCCACATGTTCGATAGTAGATTCTGTCGTATCCCCTGAGAATTTGGTGAACTTGGGAACTTTTCCCCTAGGGGGTAAGTCTGTTTGCAGGATATATTCTGACAATGGGGATGTGAAGTTTGGTCTGTGAAAACCAACACTCATCCCATTATGTATCATAATCCTTTCGATCATGGCAGTCGGATTATTATCCATTCCATAATGTTGGTGTCAAACTTGTTGTTTCAATTCATCAGCATTTTGGTCCCTATTTACCATAATCACTCCTTTATCGATTTCTCTAGGGATTGGTGGGGGATTTTGAGGTATTTCGACCCTAGGTTGTTCTATTTCTACTCTAGGGATATGAGGGTTTTGATTAACAGTCACAGCCTCTTCCACGATTCCCCCTTGGTTTACTCTTATTGGTAATCTTTGGGGTTGTCGAATAGTCTGGGGTACCCCAAAGAATTCAGCCATGCGCGTCATTTGCACTGCCATTTGTTGATTCGACTGGGTAGTATTTTGAATTAGGGGGTTTAGCACTGTACTTAAAGTTTGTGCCAACATTTGTACCATATCATGGTTGCTCTCTTCCATCTGTTGCCTCAAAATTGTTGTAGAAGCATTTGTGAGGCTTGGTATTGCATTTGATGGCCCTCCTAAAATCTGGTTTCTACCCAAATTTTCCATACTGGCTCCAGATCCTTGTAATGGCGATGATACACTCACCAACGGTTCTGAAAAAGTAGACGCAGCGTTCATAAGGCTAGCCATTTCAATGGTTGGCATGCCATATGGCTGTTCTCGACCCATCCAGGCCGTCGAGAATCCTGGGGGAATATATGGTCGAGATCCTGGATTCGCCCTTGGTGGGGGCGTTCCTAAAGGACCTCCAAGACCCACATGTGAAAGTAAGGGTCCTGTTTGGTTTGTGGTCAACGTTGGTATTGAACCAACGGAAGTTGAGATATTTTCTCCAACTGTGGTAATAACCGTTGTTCCAGTAGTATTTGGTGGAGGTATTTCTCCATGATTTGGCTCACTAGCCATTCTACTTTCGCTGTTTCTCTTCCTAACAGTACACTCGTTGGTTATTCTACCACTTCTTAATAACATGCAATGCTGTATACTTATAAAAGGAAAGCAATAATATGAACAAATAGATGATAAAAACTAGCAACGTCCCACCAGGTGTGCCAATTTGTTTACCGTGGTTTTTGGTAAACAACCGCTGATCCTCCGAAAGGGAAAGTCCTTTTGGTTACTCGCAGGATTGATCAGATTGATCCCAGAACATATTCTAATTTTTATGTTTGGTTTGGTGTGAAAATAGATGTCTAGGAAGAACTCACGTTCGACCAAAGATAAGATGTTTGTGGTTTTAGAGAGTAAGGAAGCTAATAGAAATGCAGGTAAAGATGCAGGAACAGTAACTTTGCAAGATAAGATAAAAGCAATGTAAAAAAAGACTTTATTAATAAAAAATGGTGTTTCCAACGTACATTTCTCAGTTTATCCTTTCACACACAGCGGGTACTTGGACAATATTTGAGTAACTAGCACAATAGGTTGAACACACAGAAAAACTACACAGATTTCCTATTATATACTACAACTATGTAACCGTCGAGGAATGGCTTTGCTCTAAGATGAAGACAAGTGTCCCCTGCATGTCGCTCGACCTCTCTCTTCCAGCCACGTCGCCTTTCCTTTAAATGCTGGCGAAACCGTCTTTCCCTTCAACAATTCAAATTCAAATATCCTTCGTCTTTGGTATTGACACGAAAGTATGTTCTTCTAGTCGAAGGTCATAGGACCTTCTTAGTCGAAATCTTGATGGTGACGCCTGGTCGAAGACCAATGTGTAACTCAAATAATTTCTCTAAGTTTTTTCCACCTGTCGAAATATTGTCCAGCTTGGCTTTATTTGTTCTACTTTTGTCCTATAAGGCCAATATATAGTAGGTGTCGAATTTAGGAGCCAACAATACCCAACGCCAAAATGACGTTGTCTTCTTTCTCATATTCTAAAAAACCAAACCCAACCAAAAATCTCTTGTCCGTAGAGGTGACACCAACAATTTTTAGAAGCGGAAGCCTATACTTGTTGGTATTGTATGTTGAATCGATCATAAGGACGATTGGAAATATGTTGAACAAATTGACACTTTCTGGATGAGTCCAAAAAATGTAACGAATACTAACGTTGTCATCACAAACTCTGTACCTGGAAATGTAGTGGTTATCGTCCAAACATTTCAATAAATTTGGCATTTTGGATCTCGGACCTCTTTGTGCAATGTGTTGTTTATAACGATAATCACAATGCCAAATCTAAGTTTTCTATCTTCCATTCAAACCCATTCAAGCATATGTTGATGAGAGGTGAAAATTTTATCATTTGGAAATTGTTGTCCATAATCTATCACAACATCAATCGTTTTATCAACGTACTTCACCGTATTCGACTTATCATCTTCATTGACCTTGTTTGGAACCTTTACGATAGCTTTAACAATATTGTCAAGGTGCACCATACTTAATATGTTCAAGAAAACATAAATTATGTTAAAACAAAATTCTGGTTTTGTAACAGACTTATTTTCGAATATGCACTTTCGAATTTTGGTAGGTTGAATTTGGAAATTCATATCTAAAGCGACGTTGTTTTCTTCTTCTTTATGAAAACAGTTTCAATGCAGGAAATGTATGATAAAAAATAATGGAAGTTTACATCAAATTGCAGCTTTCTATGCTCTCTTTCTATACTCAAACACTTGAAACTTAATTTGGAGATGAAAATTCCATTGAGAACGATTAAGGTTTTGTTTAGAGTTTTGGTTAAGGGGGAAAAGAAAATGAATAGAATAGTTGAAATGGGTGACCATGTAGCATTCTAATATGGAAATCCAAGTTTCAGATATGCATATCCGAACTCACCTTTCAAAATGTTTCGGATGTGCATATCCGAGACCACCTTAAATATTTAAAATCCAACGTTTAAGTATTAAAACGTGAAAAATGGTTGTCTTCGAATATGCACATCTGAAACATGTTGTGCATATCCGAGACCACCTTAAATATTTGAAATCTAATGTTTAAGTATTAAAACGTGAAAAATGGTGTCTTCGAATATGCACATCCAAAACATGCTGAGAGGTGCGTTCAAATGTGCATATCCGAAGGGTATTTTCGGATTTTTAGTGGTGAAAATCACCACTACTAGGTGTAAAGAGAAATTCTCAAATCATATATGGAAAAACTGAGATCCTGTTTTGAAAAATAGGGGTCTCATATTTTTGGGTGTTGACTTTATAAATTATAAAATTAATTTTTTATATAATTGAGAATTATTCATTACATACATATTTCACTTACACATTCGGTGTAATTTCAAAAATATTCATAGGTTCTGAGTTTTAAAATTTAGACGTACTAAATATACATCAAACATTTTGATAACACGTTAAATGAAAGGTGTTCTATTATAAAATCAATATTAATGTTAATTGATAATGTAGAACTTTAAAATCGACGATGTTAATCTCCGGTACGGTGACATGTGATGAACTTGTAAGGTTGACACTTTAACGCCCAAGTTAGTTTATAATCCAAGATAAGTATAGTGAAAAGTGAAGATGAGATATGTACCTTGAATTTCATGCGTAATAACTTTATACGTTGGAAATCTTGATTGGGCTTGTGTGTCATTGGACCTTTGGTCGGCACATAATAGTTGTCCCCAAGGCTTGATAGGCGTGAACTAGCGAGTAAATATTCAGAGTTATGTCCAACCTCCAGGGATGATGTCTTACTATGGAAAGAAGTAGAAAAGTCATAGATCATTTACAAAAGTATTAGGGGACACACACATTAAATGTTTTTCATCACTAAAATTGTTCATTGGTTTTTGAGACATGTGGTCTCAGGCTATCAGCTTAGAGTATGGCGCTTTCCCCTAGGGAATTTGAATGCATTTGAGTTTGTTTACATTTTTTAGGAAAAACCCAGTCATTGATCTGTAACTTTTTGTTACTATTGATTTGGTCTATTGATTGCTCCCTTCTATATATAGGGGGTTTTAACATTTGGGAGAACTTTTTGCTATCATTGAAAATTAGTTTTCATTTAAGACTGTATTTCCTCCCTCTTCTTATCTAAGAGTATTTCTCAAAGCGCGTGTGATTACTTAAGAAAAGTCTCCCATTTATCACTTGACCTTCACCTTTCTTGCCAAGCTCTACTTCTCCCAAATACCTTTCTTACCTTAAGCTTTTTTCTTATCTTCAACATTTTCTTTATCATGATCAATATGAATGATATTCCCATAAGTTTGTCTAATGCTTATGAGAGTGGTGGTTCCTCTTCTTTATTTAGGACATATGTACCTTCTAGTTCACACTTTTCCCACTTAGTCACAAACCAATTATCCCAAAAGGTTATTCTTGTATTTTGTATTTGATGATTCTTATTCGGAGAGGCTTTTTAGAGGTTCTTCAAATAAGGGAGAGTACTTTAGTGATTCTTTCTTCGACACCTTTTTATGAAGATGTTACCGAAAATCGTGTAGTCGACTATATGTTTGCATTGTATAAAGTTATATGAGCTTTTTATTACCATGCATTGTTGACTCTAGAGGTGAAGGTTGCCATTTTTAATAGGAGGGTGCCAAAAAATTCATCAAGACTTACTAAAAGCTTATGATCAGAGTCGAGCGATGTGGAGATTAAGGATTATATATTGCACAGAGCTAGGCCAAATGGTGTTAGTTGGCTCAATCCATTTAGGATTTTTAAGGCTGGTGAGATACCCTTGAGGGGTATCACGTTAGTGGAACCGACTGATGAAAGAAAATATGGATGGCGAACTAAAAGATAATGGGGACCCTTTTGTCTTATGTAATTTGGCGATTGTGGGTGCAACTAAAATTATAGTCGGGCACCATTCTGAATGGTCAGTTCTTCTAGTGGAATTAGGTAAGAGTATATGTATCACTTTTGAGTGGATGTTATATTCCCTTTTATTAGTGCATGTTCACCCAGACAAACTTGTTGTTGTCTCTGTATGCGTTTGAGGTGGAGGTGCCGAAGTTTTTGAAGGTTTCCCCTTCACAACTATATTATGGCGCTTGGGCTTTTATGAAGTTGTTCCAATTCTGGGTCAAGTACAGGTCTTAGAAACCTTCATATCAGTTATTCTTCTATCTTTTTGTTGTAATACATACCTATAAGTATAGTATCCATGATCAGGGAGTTATTATGTTGTGTCAACATGTTCCTTTGTTTAGCCCTTTTTTTATAGATTAGGCGACTTCCTGGGGTGCTTCGTGCTAGTGAGTCATGTGCTCTAGAAGTTCATTCTGCATTCTGGTATGTTCCTTTAAATCTTCCTTCCCTTATATGGATTGATTTAATAAATACTAGACCTAGATCCACTTCCACCACGAGCCTCATTTGTATTGCATTCAAGTGATTTCATGACTTTTGAAGAGGTTGTGATGAGGAAGGATTTGGAGACTATTTACTGGGATCTTGGCTACGAGGAGAAGTTTGGCCCTACTAAAGTGAAAGCTTCCATAAAGAATAATCGATTTATTGATATCCATTCCATTGTGAGTGTAGTCGATCATTTGGAGAGGAAAATGATTTTTTATGAGGATGGAGTCATGGCCGTTTTTTTAATATGGGTGTTCATATTTTCATATAAAATGGAATTTTTTCATAAAGTCTATGTTATTGTTGCAGAGCGAATGACTCGGGGAGGAAAAATTGTTCCTTCAACCTGCGATATTACTCCTTATCTAACTACTTATGTCGTGTATAATGTTGTTGAGGCTTCTTCAATCACTAATTGACCTAATCAGCCTCCACCTACTGATACTGGTTTAATTGTCAAGGATCAACCTCGTTCCCTTATCGTTCAGGAAAAAAGGGATCAAGATCAAGATCAAAGTCCTCTATTCGAGGAATATTTGCCTAAACTTGCTCGGCTTTCCAGGGGTGGTTGTTTAGGGTCGTCCACATCTCTTTTCAAGTTGACGATTATTATTCTTGCTCAGATTCCTCACACCCCCAAAAATTTGTTGCAGTTATGTCTAAAGAAAATATGACCTACCTTCAAAATCTTCATGAAACAGATAATATGAAACTTTTCTCTGAAGCTACCTTATACACCTATTGAATGACTTCTTTATTCTTACTTGTTGCTGCTGGTCAGGGTGATGTTCTAGCCATGGGAAAACCTTCTAAGATAGGGACACTTGGAAAGGTAAGTGTGAGGCCATGAGACATAAATGGTCTAAGCTTCTAGAGGAGATATCTTACTTTTTGGAAAAGGTTGGTCGTGTCGAAGCTCTTAGGATTAGGCAAAAATTCATGGATCTTCATCTTCTATGGTTGTTAGAGTTGTTGAAACTGAGTCCTCTCTAGAAGCTGAGAGGAGGCACAAAAAAAAAACAACCATTGCCGCTATGAAGGTGAAGTGTCGTGCTGATGAGGCTTTGAAAGCTCTTCAAGAAGAAAAGAAATATCGCGCCCAAGACTAGAAGGTTCAAAATGACCTGGTGGCTAAGCTGAGGAAAACGGTTGATTAGTCCCTCTAGTAAACTCTAATGAATGTGTATGGGGATTTCAATCAGGCAGTGGACCAAATGGAAAAACTTTGCATGGGAGCCTTTTTTCCCTGCTCGAAACTAGACTAGTTCAATGTTGTTCAGGATGAGGCTTTAGTGGATAACCTTGGTGCAGCATATCCGGCAAGTCAAGCTTCACTTTTTCCTCTCTTTTTTTAATAACTTATGTGTAATATCAGCAACCCATTGCATTTTTTTAAACAATTACTTATATATTTACCTATCTGCTTGACGCCTCTATTTATATTTTTGTATATGATGTGCTTTACTTAATATCTTCATGGTCTTCCGCTTCATCATATGAGTCGTTGGCTTCTAAGCTTTAAACAAATTGAAGGTTTCAACTCTTGCCATACTCGAACTCGATTATCTTCTCTAGATCCTTGAGTTCATTCTTTGTCTCCTAGTTGATGACAATTGGCATGTTCTTGGAACTCTACGGGCTCGATCAATGTGAATTTGAACAACGACTGAATTCAATCGTTACCATCTCCGATCAGGAAAAGTTGGCATTGCTCTCCAACGTCACTAGGAACCGTCCTTGGAAGAAGGTAGGGTTCATGTCAAAGATACCATCATTCCTTCTAGATCTAACTTCTTCAAGATTCATTGAATGGGGTAGTTAGGTTTTACCATTACTCGATGCCCTTGGAAGTATGGCTTATGTTTTCTAGCAATTACCACAATTGTCAAACCTCTAGATAATTTGATATTGAGCATCAACACCCTTAAATACCTTGCTAAAAAAATAGATAGATCACTCAACTTTGTCTAACTCTTGGATGAGTACATAACTCATCGCCTGGCCTGTAACGAAGAAATATAGGTATGTCATTACCGACAAAAAATAAGAGCGTCTCCACCATTACTTTTTGTCCTAAGGACAAGAAAGGAACAGAAAACCCTAATTGTTTCAGAGATTACTAGATTTGCGAGTTAATGAGATAAAGGGAATGTGTTAGGCACTCATCATCTCCCTTGTACTCAAGGGGATCCTTTTTAGACCTAGGACTTATAGGAAAATTTTCTTTATTTAATCATATTATCATATAATGGGATAATTAAGTTTTTTAGTTAGTGGACTCACCTTGGTTTTTGAACTGTGTGCCTATGTATCCTCTTGCGAAGAAATCAGAGTCCTTCATAGTTCGAAGTGTTTGGTTAGTGTTTTTTATCGAACCGTGTTAAGTTGCTTTCAAATGGTTTTGAATTTTCCTGAGTTTGAAAATTGAGTGATGGTAGGCGAAATTTTTATATCCAAGTAAAAAGAAACCGGACAATTCCTTATTGAAGATAGTCTTGAATTTTTGATTATGTTAGTAAAAAAATTGATTTGAATTGGTTAGCAGTTTTGAATTTTGATTTGAATGATAAAGAGTTTATCTTTATTATAATTAAATCACGTTGGACGGAAAAATTAATTTGATTTGTTTGGCGAATTTTAAATGTATTTCGATTTGAATAGCCAATCGATAGGCATTAAGTTGACCTACTAGTTACTCGAGGATGTCGAATCCGTTTATTCTATTATTTGTAAAATATTTGAATTAATTAAAAAAAAAAGATTTAGAATTATGTACAACATTAGTGATGATTTACAAGATTATGTACACAATCATGTTTTGATTGCTTTATAATTATAATACATTAATTATACCTAATTAATCTAAAGGAACTAATCTAATTAGACTCCGATTAGAGAAATTACATTGATAAAAGTAATGGACTAAAAACTAAAGTAAACTAAATAAATGAAATTTACAAAAGGAAACAAATAAACTTAGGAGGTATAAAAGTAACAAGGGTGGTGTGATAACAATAAAACAAAACCCACGAACAACAAAAAAAACCTAATTTGAATTATCAAATAAAATAAAATATAATATTAGTAAAGTGGAGGAAGTGAGTATTGTCGCCTGATGCTTCCAATGAGGGTGTTTTCTTGACTTTTCAAAATCATCCCCATCCAACCAAATGGTGACACGTGGTGTTAAATAAAAATAAATAGAAAAACCAAATACACATTATATGTGAAATAGCAGAAATATAAAAAATAATAATCTTCATTCTTTCTCTCTTTGTACGCTTGTTTTACTTTTGTTCTGTATATTCTCTCTCAAAATTTGTTACAAACAAAAGTAGTTTGAGAAATAGAAGATTTGTGAAGGCCTTTGGTAAAGTGTAAAAAGTGGTTTTGGAATGGTGAAATTATTACTTTAAAATTTGTCCAAGAAATGCAACAATGAGAAAATTGGGCATGTAATATGTTAGAATGATAGTATGTACCGTGTGAATTGGTGTATTGATGAATGTGAATTTTTATGGAAAGAATGTGAGTGATTGTTGATGTAAAAAAAGGAACCATCAGTATTATCATCATCCGGTTGGAATTATAAGCAAATTAGAATAAAAAAAGATAAAATTGAAACTAAAAGGGTGGCATCATATTTAATCATTGGTCAAAGAGAAAACCAAAAAAAGCTTTGAAAAGAAATGTTGAAAACAAGTGTGTGAAAAAAAGTTGAAAAAATTATTGATTGTGTGTGTAGAGAAATTGTAAGAGATTGTGGATTTGTGAATATTGTGGATGATTGTTTATGTCCTCAAATATGAAAATAGAGGACTATTTATAGAATGAGAAATTATGTTAAATTGCTAGAAAAGGAAATTACTCAAATAATAAAAACCCAAAGTTTATGATTCTATCTTGGTAAGCAAGCTGATCAATCAGAAGTTGAATATGACACAGATTGACTCAAATTGACCAATAAAAAACAATTAACCAGAAAATGAAATATTTTTGGTATTTATTATAATTTTTGCACTCGATTTTGGTAAAAAAAGTGCATAAAATCAAATAAATAATTATTTTAAAAAATGAAATAATTAAAAATACGAAAATAATATTTAAATAATAAAAAATCACTTTTTGTGATTTGTGAATATAATTTGAAATTAGTAACAAATAAAAGAAAAAATGTTAAAAGTGGAACATGTGAGATTCAAACTCATGACCTTATACTTGCAAGTTTTATCTCCTTACTAATTGTGCTATATTATTCATTCGAAATAAAAAGCCACTTGAAAGCATCTGAATGGTATGAGATATTTGTTATTTAAAAATACAAATAATTTTAAGTAACTATTGTATATTTTTTATTTAAGAAAAACAAATTAATGTTAAAATTTAGTATAAATAAACCACAAATTTTATAAAACTCAATTTTAAAAATAATTTTGACTCTAGAAATAGGGGTAAGCAAATTTGGGGTATGACAGTTGCCCCTATTTAATTACTCTTCGATTGAAGCGTGCATAGTTTTCGCACATTTAGATAGGATGGTTATTAAATAGTGGAAGACCCCGAATTTTGATCAAAAACTTTTGAA
This sequence comes from Vicia faba, assembly GCA_948472305.1. Classification (NCBI taxonomy): domain Eukaryota; kingdom Viridiplantae; phylum Streptophyta; class Magnoliopsida; order Fabales; family Fabaceae; genus Vicia; species Vicia faba. Next base: position 262,499 of record CATIWC010000281.1, read on the forward strand.
AGGTAATTTGTAAAATGAACCAAAGAGTAAAAAGGGCAAGGATGACATAGTTAACTCATCAATACATAGAGTATGGGTTCACATATCTATTTTTATCAAGGGACTAAATCAATAGATATGAAAAGGGATGCTATCGCATATTCCACATTCTTACCACAACCTAGGGGGTAAGTAACTCATGTACCAAATCCATTTATGTCAAGGGACTAAACCAATGGAGTTGAAAAAGATCTGAAAACAACTTGCTAAGTCTTCTAGACTAACATAGTAAGCTGAAATGCATATTTTCAACATTTATCCCAACCTAGGGGATAAATGACGCGATATCAATCTTATTTATGCCAAGGGACTAAACCAATAAGATCAAAAATTCGGAAAATAACCTATCATTTCCAGGGACCCATATGAATAGTTATATCCATTTTGCATATCTATTATAACCTAGGGGATAGATAATGCGGGTATCAAATCTATTTATGCCAAGGGACTAAACCAATAGAGCTGAAAAGGTTTGAAAACAACTTGCTAACGCTTCAGGACTAAAATAGTAAGTTGTATCGTAAATTTCACATATTTATCACAACCTAGGGTATAAATAATGCGGGTTTGAAATTTGAAATTTTGAATTTAAATTTGATAATTGAAAATTGAAATTTGATAGGTGGAGTTTGACAACTGGAGTTTGACAATTGAAATTCGATAATTGAAACGTAACAATTGAAACTTGGTAAGTGGAACTTGATAATTGAAAATTGAATAACTAGGCTATGGATATGAATCATAAATATATCTCTAGTGTAACTTTGGTTGCGGTACCTCTAAATGTTATATATCTTCTTAACCGAGGTTTATATTGTAATAGTGTAAACAATGTTAAGATTTGAATTTGTGTTTTGCGCAGGTAACTTAGATGATAAATAGGCCTTGAGATTTTTTTGAAGTATTCCTGGGCCTTTATGATTGAATGTAATGCATGTATATAATGACTATGCTTTGATATGGTTATGTGTGCTTTAGTAATGTGTGCTTTTTGTAATGCTTGATGATGATGCCTTTGATATGATTTTCATGTATGATGTTGTATGTATATTTTATGGATGCATGGTATGTTTTTATAATGTATGCTTGATGTGATTATGATAATGTTATGAGTGAGACGCGTAAGGATGCTTACTCTTAAATACTAGTGGGAAATGTATGAGGTTGTTTATACTTGAATGAAATGCGGATGAAACTGCATGAGGCTGCTCATGCCCGTAGGGCTACCTACGAATAAAATGATGATGTATATGAATGAGGCTACTCATGCTCGTAGGGTTGCCTATGATGAAATGCTTATGTGAATGCGTGAGACTGCTCATGTCTTAATGCTGATAAAAATGCACAAGATTGCTCACGTCTTTATGAAATGCATGTGGTGCATGAGGCCGCTCATGATTCGTAAGGCTACTTACGAATGAATTGATAGATAAAGTTGTGTGAGGATCTTAATGTGAAATCTACTGCCGAGATTTACCAAGGAATCTACTATCGAGATTCATTTGAGGAATCACCTACTGCCGAGGTCTTTTAAAAGAATCTTCCGCCTAGATCAACCAGAGAATCTACTGCCGATATCAACTCGAGAATCTACTGCTGAGATTTAATTGAGAAACTACCTACTGCCAAGGTTTTTTTTTGAAAATCTTCTGACAAGATCAACTCGAGAATCTACTACTGAGATTCAATTAAGAAACTACCTATTGCCGAGGTTTTTCTGGAAAATCTTCTGCTGAGATCAATCCGAGAATCTACTGTTGAGATTCAATTGATAAACTACCTACTGCCCAGGTCTTCTGGAAAATAATCTGCCGAGATCAACCAGGGGAATCTATTGCCGAGATTTTGTTGAGAACTACCTTCTTTCGAGGTCTTCTGGAAAATCATCTGTCGAGATCAACTAGAGGAATCTACTGCTGAGATTCTGTTGAGAACTACCTTTTGCCGAGGTCTTCTGGAAAATCATTTGTTAAGATCAACCAGGGGAATCTACTGCCAAGATTCTGTTGAGAACTACCTTCTGTCAAGGTCTTCTGGAAAATCATATGCAGAGATCAACCAGGGGAATCTACTATCGAGATTCTATTAAGAACTACATTTTTCCGAGGTCTTCTGGAAAATTATCTGGCGAGATCAACCAGGGGAATCTATTGCCAAGATTATATTGAGAACTACCTTCTACCAAGGTCTTCTAGAAAATCATCTATCGAGATCAACCATGGGAATATATTGTAGAGATCTTATTGATAACTACCTTATGTCGAGGTCTTCTGGAAAATCTTCTACCGAGATCAACCAGGGGAATCTACTTCCGAGATTGAACGTAGAATAGACAACTTGACAAAAATGATAATTGTCTTCATATGAAACATGGTTTGTGCTATGTGTTGTGATTTATGCTTATTTTGATGTGCATTGGCGCATGATATGTAATATAATATGCTTGAGTGAAGTGACATGATTAATGCATGACGATGACTTATGCAATGATAAATTAATGCAATGCACGTGTTATTTAAAGTTGATTGATGTTTAAAGTATGCAACTAGACGAGAACCAGGGTTAAAAATTAGCTTCCAAATGGGAATTGGAAAACTACCAGACGAGAACTAGTTTTAATTTAAATGTTAGACGAGAACTGACTACCAGACGAGAATTGGATTTAACTTAGGCTACCAAATGGGAACTGGTACAACACTGTTAGATGGGAACTAACTACCAGTCGGGAACTAGTGGAAATGATAGTCCTTCAGACGAGAACTAACTACCAGACAAGAATTGGTTTTGAAATAACTGTCAGACGAGAACTGCCTACTATACGGGAACTGGATTTAGCTTAGTGTTGATGATAGTTGAATGAGATTTGTTTTTTCAATGCATGAAATGCAATGATTATTTTGATTGATGCACAAAATGTAATGATTGACCAATGCATGCAATGAGTGACTTGGACATGTATTAATGGATGTTGCAAATGTAAATGAGTAATTGAAATTATTGGGATAAATGCAGAGTGAGATTGGGCTTTTGATAAATGTTAGATTCATGATATAGGGATATTAATGCGGTGATATGCATGGTTCGAGGCTAGAGCATAATGACATGATTAATGCATGATAATGATTTATGTAACGAATTGAAACGGGTGCCCTTGTGGTGGGTCATGGATATTTAAGGTGTAGAAAGGTTCTTTATGTAACAAGGTTGCTTGTTACAAGATGATAGAGTGTTATGCAAGCATGACTTCCTGATATTTATTTCAAACTCGAAGATTGTTGACGTAGGAAAGAGCTTCATCGACGATTGTGAAAGTATAAAGAGAGCTTGCCCCTGTCTTGCCTCAATTTAATAGTCTTCGTAGAGATTTACCTCAATGTGAGTTTTGAAGTGGTTTGACCCTACCATGAACTTGAGATGGATGACCCCACTATTTTGAATTTTGAAACCTTAACGCCCTTAATTAGCTCTTGGGATAATTTTCCCCTGATGAACCGGTTTCTGAGTCTTCAACGTTTTGCTCCAACATTTGAATTTTGAGAAGTATGCTCCAATGTTCATAGTCTTAAGGAATATCCTAAGGAGAACCATGGATCTCACCATGTTGTGATTTGAACTTGATAAGGATTTCCCCAGAGTTTCTAAATCTTGAAAGATATGCCCCTGATTAGTTGGTGCTTTGAGATGTAATCTAAGTTGACCAAATATTAGAAGATTTCCCCTAGTCAATAGGATGTTCATGTGATCATTAGGATTTGTTCCTTTGAAGCGGTGGGATCCCCATAGATGCTTTCCCCCTAGTTAGGAGCTTCTTGAAATGGCGCCTTTGATCAAATCATTCTTGGGATTTACTTGATTCTAAGTATTGATTCGCGTATAAGATTGTACCTTTTGAAAAGTAATTCTAACATGATGCACGTGCAAGTTTTGAAATTGAAATTTTTTATGGAATAGAAATGGATGATTAGAGATAAATATGTGAAAAAGATGGTTAACAATTAATTAACAAACATTCGGAGTCAGTTTAACACAAATTTTGTTGAGCATGCTTTCATAGTGAACCTAGCTTCAGTTAGGACTTTTGAAGGTTGTAACATGGTCTGGTTCACACTTTAAGAAACAAAGGATATAAGACTCAAATTTTAAATTTAACCCACTCCATTATCTTCAACGTTCTCCATTCCTAAATTTAATTAACTCAACGAGTGTATTCCGTCTCCAAGAGAATTTCCGTAGTCACGATGATGATGAGAAGCATTTATAAGGTTGATGAGAAGCGCTGATGCATGATTATTTTACTATAATTATTGATCAATAAGTACAAATTTATAACAAATGCATCTTAGCAACAGAGAAATTACAAATGACAATGATAAAGTTTAATGATCCTAGCAGTGAGCTTCCTTGTTGATCCTCTGACTTTAGGAGATGCTTCTTAGTTCTTAGACTTGTCAAAGTAAGGGGTGACCTTTTCCTTTTCTTCATCTTGGCATACCTCTTTTATTGATAGGGAAATTTCTCTTGATATTGTTGCCTTTGATGTAGGGGACATACCCTTAGTAATGGTATCTGAAGCGTTGCGTAGAACTATAACTTGTATGACAAAGGATTGCCTTCTCTCCCTAATAGGACTTGTAGCTCTTAAGTTTCTCCATAGTTTTCTTTGAGTTTGTTTGAGAGTATCGGGAAACCTGCTAGTCGATGATTATAGTTGGATAACGGCGAAATTGGAAATGATGTGCAAATATATTTTAATGATATGCAAATTTATGCATGCATATGAAAATGTATGGGTATGCAAAAATATTTATTTTCGTTTTTAGGATATCATAAAAAATTCATGATGCAACGTAAGATAAAGATAAAGATAGACCTAAGGACACCCTATACGAGTTAGGGATTGCATCATACAAAATGAAATCCCGACAGCCTATGGATTATGACATACAAAAGGAAACCTTTGCATGCTAGGGATTATAATAAACAAAAGAGAGCTCTTTCGGGTTTAGGGTAGTGAATATCCTATACGGGTTTAGGATTGTGAATAATCTATACCAATTTTAGGATAGATATGGAAATGAGAACACCCTATGTGGGTTTAGGGATGGATAGACAAAAGGAAACTCTTACGGGTTTAGGGATTGTAAAAGAATGTCCATTGCAGGAAGAATTCCTATGAAGGATAAGGTGTAAATAAAACATACTATAGGAGGGCTCCTACGGGAGGTTCTAAGTTTTTATACCCTTCCCCATAAGGGTGGTTGTAACGCCCGTAATTTAATTAATTATTTAATTAAATTATTTTTTGAATATTTGTGAAGAAGTGTTATTATAATTGGATTTATTTTATTAAGTGGAGAAATAATAATATATTAAAGGTATTATATTATTATGTGGTGAAATAATGTTAGAAGCTAATATTATTTAATATGGGCCTATATTGTGTGAGAGGAAGTAATAAGGGGGTGTAGGTTTTGAGCCCAATAAGAATAATATAATAATATTAGGTTATTTTATTATTTGTAGTTAGAATACAAGGAAGAAGCAGTAAGAAGAGAAATAAGGATTGTGAAGAACGTGAAGCTGCTGGATTTTGAAGGAAACGGAAAGAACAAAGATTCAACCCGAAAATTGTAGAGCGACCTTCGATCCAAGGTAAGGGTGGGGTTCTGGCTTTATAATTGGGTTAATGATATTTGATATGTGAGGTTAGATGTAATTGCTGTTTGTTCTTGAATTAGATGTGTTGTGAATGATGTATGATGAATACTGATGAATTCTGGATGAATAATGATGTTATTACGTTGTGTAATCGACGGTGTAATAGAGGTTAATGATAGGTGATGAATTATCATGATGATAATGAAGTTTGTAGGACTGTAATTATGATTCCCGTAGTGAATTACAGTAGAAAAGCAGAAAATTATGCAGAAAATCGCAGGATGCGTCGACCTCAAACTGGATGAGTCAATGCAAGGAGGCTATTAGACTCAGGATGAGTCGATGCATGCAGAGGATGTGTAGATACTTGAGTGTGTGAGACTCGGGATGAGTCGACCGGTACGATGCATGTGTCGATACATGCTGCATTTTGAAGTCAGGATGAGTCGATCGGTAAGTGCATGTGTCGATACATGCTTTGATTTGAAGCAGAATGAGTCGATCCATAAGGAGGATGCGTCGACTCATAGTGAGCAAATGAAGCAGGATGTGTCGATCCAAGGAGTTTTGTGTCGATACATAATGTCGAATTTCTTTTGACAGAATCAGTTTTAAGTTGTTGTAACTTGAGTTGTAGGATGCTGTTTGAGATGTCGTTCGAAGCGTTGATTAGCTAACGCAACGAATATTATTCTAGATGATTAAAATGATGATGAAGAGGTGTAATCCTAGTAACCAATATAAGATTTAGAATTAATTCCCGTGATTGACAGTTATGCTGGATTTTGGACAGAATGATGAATTTTGAGATGTTAGAGGCTGCTGTTAGAATTATGACAGTAGGATTTAGTGACAATAATGATGTACAGTAGTAGAATAACAGTATTGATTACTGTAGTAATAATATACATCTGAGTTATTAGTAAGATGTGGTTATTAAAGTGGTGTTTGATAATTTATGATGAACAAATGATGTTTTATAAATAAGTAATGTTTAATAAATTATTTTGAGATGTTTACGAGATGCTGTAATTGAGATGTTATGAGATGTTGTTCCGAGATGATTGAGATGTTATTGTTTGAGATGACTGAGATGTTGTCGTTTTGAGATGATTGAGATGTTGTTGTTTTGAGATGTGTTTTGAGATGTTGTTAACTGAGTGTATTATTACATTCATGTTGAGTCACATACATTGCATATTTGAGATGGAGCTTATGCTCGTTAAGATGGCCTGGATTGGAAAATTTTGAGATGAAGGTTATGCCTTGTTGATGCCTCTATTAATTGGCAGATTAAATTTTTGAGATGGGAGTTCTGCTCCAATGGTACCACATGCATTTGCATAGTTTTGAGTCGCATTATATGATTGAGTAATGAAGTGTGTTTGATGTTGATGAATGAGTATATATGCTGTAATTGTTGTTGATTATGAGATGAGAAGTGGTGATATTATTGATCTAATTTAATATATTAATCATCATGCGCTTTATTATATTGTTAGATATCTCACCCCTTCTGTTTGAATGTTGCCCCTATGTTAGTAACGTACAGGTAATCGAGAGTGAAGGTCGTATACCTTCAATAGATCGAGTCGGTGTCATTGCTCTGATATGTAACACTCGGAGGGATGAACGCTTGCTGATTTTTGATTGTTGATTTTTAGTTGTTGGACTCTAAATTGTTTATTTACTAAATATGAGATGTTTCGAAGTTGCTGTTTTATTTAGAGATGTTATTGAAGAATTCCGCTGCGTAGTTGTTAAATTATTTTATTAAAGATGATATATTGATGGTTCATCCGATGTTTTATTAAAAGTGTTATATATCCATGATGAATGCAATGAATTTGTTAGAATAATTTGTGACGTCCCGATTCGTTTGTATAAATGAAATTCTATAACTCTGATTTATTTTGCATAATTTGCTTGGGGTAGAAATCGGGTGTTACAAAGTTGGTATTAGAGCAAAAGGTTGGTCCGACCTTGTCGTCGAGTCGTAGTTGTCTAACAATCGAGTATTGTTATTTTGATGTTCTAACCGTTGTTTATGTTGTAAGACCAAGTGTATCGTCGTGGGGAGCTCCAATGTTGTTAGTGAAGAAGAAAGATGGAAGTATGAGGCTTTGTGTTGATTATAGACAGTTGAACAAGGTGACGATTAAGAATAAGTATCCTCTTCCAAGAATAGATGACTTGATGGACCAATTGGTGGATGCCCGTGTGTTTAGTAAGATTGATTTGAGGTCGGGTTACCATCAGATTAAAGTGAAGGATGAAGACATTCAGAAGATGGCTTTCAGAACACGTTATGGACATTACGAGTATTCGGTGATGCCTTTCGGTGTTACTAATGCGCCGAGAGTATTCATGGAATATATGAATCGTATCTCCCATACTTATTTAGATCGGTTTGTAGTGGTGTTTGTTGATGATATTTTGATTTACTCTAAGTCAGAAGAAGAGCATGTTGATCATTTAAGAGTAGTATTGCAGATTCTGAAAGAGAAGAAGTTGTATGCAAAGTTGTCCAAGTGTGAATTTTGGTTAAAAGAGGTTAGTTTTCTTGGTCATGTGATTTCAGGTAGTGGCATTGCTGTAGATCCATCGAAGGTTGATGCTGTGTTGCAATGGGAAACTCCAAAGTCAGCTACTGAGATTAGAAGCTTCTTGGGATTAGTTGGTTATTATAGAAGGTTTATTGAAGGATTTTCTAAGTTGTCACTTCCGTTGACTAAGTTGACTTGTAAAGGTAGAGCATTTATATGGAATGTTCAGTGCGAAGAAAGTTTTACGGAATTGAAGAAGAGATTGACATCATCTCCGATTTTGATGTTGCCTAATCCAGGAGAGTCTTTTGTGGTGTGGTGTGATGCTTCTAAGATGGGTTTAGGAGGTGTGCTTATGCAGAATGGTAAGGTAGTTTCTTATGCGTCGAGGTAGTTAAGGACTCATGAGAAGAACTATCCTACGCATGATTTAGAGCATGCTGCTGTTGTTTTTATGTTGAAGATTTGGAGGCATTATCTTTATGGTTCTAGATTTGAAGTGTTTAGTGACCATAAGAGCTTAAAGTATTTGTTTGACCAGAAGGAGTTGAATATGAGACAACGAAGATGGTTGGAATTGTTAAAGGATTATGATTTCAGTTTGAATTACCATCCAGGAAAGGCGAATGTGGTAGCTGATGCGTTGAGTCGAAAGACTTTACATATGTCAGCAATGATGATTAAAGAGTTGGAATTGATTGAGGAGTTTAGAGATATGAGCTTAGTTTGCGAGGTTACTCCGCAGAGTGTTATGTTGGGTATGTTGAAGATTAATAATGAATTTCTAGACAGTATCAGAGAAGCTCAGAAGTTGGATGTGAAACTGGTAGATTTGATGGTTGGGACTGATCAATCTGAGAATAGTGATTTCAAGTTAGATGAGCAAGGTGTGTTGAGTTTTCGTAACCGGATTTGTATTCCTGATGATGCTGAGATGAAGAAAGTGATACTTGAAGAGAGTCATAGAAGTAAGTTAAGTATTCATCCAGGAGCTACAAAGATGTATCAAGATTTGAAAGGTTTGTTTTGATGGCCTGGGATGAAGAGTGATGTGGCTCAATTTGTGTATGCATGTTTGACTTGTCAGAAGTCGAAAGTTGAACATCAGAAGCCTGCAGGATTGATGCAACCGTTGGAAGTTCCTGAATGGAAATGGGATAGCATTTCAATGGACTTTGTGACGGGGTTGCCTAGTACTTTAAGAGGACATGATTCGATTTGGGTGATTGTTGATAGGCTTACAAAGTCAGCTCATTTTATTCCTATTAACATCAGTTTTCCAGTGTCGAAGTTGGCTGAGATTTATATTAGTGTGATCGTGAAGCTGCATGGTGTTCCTTTGTGCATTGTGTCAGATAGAGATCCAAGATTTACTTCTGATTTTTGGAAGAGTTTGCAAGAAGCGTTGGGTTCTAAGTTGAGGTTGAGTTCAGCGTATCATCCTTAGACAGATTGTCAGACTGAACGGACGATTCAATCGTTAGAAGACTTGTTGAGGGCATGTGTTCTTGAGCAGGGAGGTTCGTGGGATACTTATCTTCCGTTGATAGAGTTCACGTATAATAACAGTTACCATTCTAGTATTGGGATGACACCTTTTGAAGCGTTGTATGGTCGAAGATGTATAATTCCGTTATGTTGGCATGAATCTGGTGAGAGTGTAGTACTTGGACCTGAACTTGTTCGTGAGACTACTGAGAAGGTGAAGTTGATTCTAGAAAAGATGAAAGCTTCACAGAGTAGACAAAAGAGTTATCATGACAAGCGAAGGAAGGATTTAGAATTTCAAGCCGGTGATCATGTGTTTTTGAGAGTTACACCTGTGACTGGTGTTGGGCGAGCGTTGAAGTCTAAGAAGCTCACTTCTCGTTTTATTGGACCGTATCAGACTTCAGAGAGAGTGGGGAATGTTGCTTACATAGTGGCTTTACCGCCTAGTCAATTCGTTTGTAGGTACAGTATGGTCACCAGAGCAACAGTAGGACACCTTAGAAGCTACCCCTATGCCATAGATCATGGACATAAGGACTTACTAAAACGTCCTATACTTGACGACCACGTTTCGAGGGCAAGGCAACAGTGAGGCGTACCCTAAGAGTGGTGTGTGAATTTGTGTATTGTTTTCATGTTAATATTTGTCTTTTATCATGCCTTTGGTGAGCTACGCATTGTTTTTAATTTAGGCCATTCATTCTTTCATGCGAAGTTTAGAATTTAAAAGCGCGGAAATTAAAGTGCGGAAAGTAAAATCCTACGCTATTATAAGGCGCGGGTCTATACATCGCCAAATTAACAAAGACCCGTTTTTAATAAAAATGCGGAAAGTAAATAAATTCCTAATTACTATTACAAGGCTTGAGCAATTACATAATATTAAAAAAGGAAAATAAGAATAAATGCGCGTAGAGAATAAAAAATGGAACGTTCGAGGGCGTTGGACCCTTTTGTAGTTAAATTGAAATTAAAAATTAATTAATTATTAAATTAAGAAAAGAAATATTTTTTATGTTTTTGGGATTTAATGAAAATAAAGAAAATTAATTAAAATTAGAAGTTAAATAAAACCCTAGTTCTAAGTTGTTTTTAATTATTAATGAAAGATATTCAAGTTTAACCTAATTTACCCTAATTAATTAATTACATGTTTATTTACAAAATTAATTAATAATTAATAATAATGATAATAAGAAAAAATTATTTGTTAAGAAAAAGGATAAAAATGCTAAAAACTCTAATTTCTATATATTTTAGTTATTTAAGAAAAGATTAAAATTGAAAACCTAATTTTACTAAATTAATGATTTAAAGATTTATTTACAAAAATATTAATGAATTAAATATTAAATAAATATATTTTTAGTTTTGATTTTTCTGGTTTTATTATGAAAATTATTTTTGTGAATTAAATAGAACAAAAAAAACAATTAAGATAAAAAGAAGAAAAGAAAAGGAAATTAGAAAATATGATGCAAACCATGGGGGTATTCAGACCCAATTTGGAGGTTTATTGGAGCAATTTGGCCCACTGAATTCCAAGCCCTTTTGACTTTCCAGGATCCCATGCTTGTGGTTGACTGAACGTGTATGGTAGTCTCCACATTTTGGCCATTAGATTGAAGCTCATGGACACTTGGCAGGCACCAACATATGCGCATATGGTGGACCACTGGAGAGAAATTGCACCTGAACACGTTACAACAAAAATTATTGAGAATATGGGGGACCTGGGAATCGAACCCAAGTCCCAATGCCTGTAGGACAACGCACCAACCAACTGAGCCATTGAGTCTCTTTGTCAATTAAATGGAGCATGAATAATATATGTGAAAAAACAATATTACGCTAAAGCAATAAAAAAAACGCGCCAATATTCAAACTGACCAACCACACTCAGACACGCCACCTTCTTCTTCCTTTTGTACCTGTAAATATAAGCAAATAGCGGGGGTTTTAAACCCCCACTAAATTCAACCTGAAAAAATAGCGAATAGGATATAGGCAAACATAAAAAGGGCGCGAGTAGTGAGTTAGTCTCGTTTGGAGGTCACGAGTCCATTGGCATAGGTTTCATGGCCTGATTTTTCCATATGTGCAAACCCCTAATTCCAAGTTTCTGAAACCCTAGAAGATGTTAATGGCTTATTTTGATATAGGCGTCATTAGTTCAATTAAATGGTGCTATTAGTTTCAGAACATCATTGTGAGTAAGAATCAATCAACAAAACACATGAACAATGCTTAAAAATCAAAACACGATAATGGATAATTTCATGAAAAGTATGAGGTCGTTCTACCAATTCTTGAGGTATGGAGAGCTTGTTTTGATTGTAATCGCCTCCTGGATGTCTTGGCAAGGTTTTGGAATGCTTTTCAAGCCTTGAATTGTACTCTAGGTATGAAAACAGTTTCAAGGTTTTTAGCCAAAATTTGCAATGTTGTTCTTGGTTTTCAGTGCAGCCTCTGTGTCCAATGCTTTAGGTTTCAATTGTGCATAAGTAAGTGAAGAGAATTAGGTCAAAAAACCAGCCCAAAGTCCATCCATTTATGATTCAAATATTTGATTTTGTTACATCTTTTTTCAAATCTTTTTGCCATGGAAACTTGCCAATTGTGGAAGATTTTGTCTCTTGAGAAGGTACACGAAATATTTAGCTCATAATGGAAGGATTTTCTGCACAAAAAGGTTCAAAACCATTGTTTAGTATTTTTCTCATAATTAAATTTAATTAAATGAATTTAATAAGATTAAAAATTCAATTAATTAATTAAAAATAAGAAAATAACTCCCTTTTAGCTTAATGGGTCGTGCATAGCCTTTGGGTAATGATTCATGGAAGAAATTGAGGCCCATTAGCAATTTTGAGGCTTTTTATGCAAAGTTGACTTTTCAAAATTCCCAAAAATTTCCCAACTTCTACAAGGCATATCTTGTTCAATTTTGAAGCTTTGATCATGTTCTTGGACATTTTGGAAAGGTCTTGAAGTCCTCTAACCAATGCCTTTGGTCCCATGTCATTTTGATTTACCAATTTCAAGTTATGGTCTTTGACTTAAAGTGCTCTTTTGTTGACTTTTGAAAATGACCTATAATGTTGAAATTGATAACTTTTTGTGAGAGCATTTCTTGGACTTGAAGTGTGAAGATGAGTTGTAGGAAATGTCATTATCTTCAAAATGAGCTTTGGATGGGATTTTTCTGATAAACCATGAAGAAGTTATGCCCTGGTCAATTTGCAGTTGACTTTTTCAACTGTCCAAAAATAGAAACTTTTGCATCTTGAGACTTTCTGAGCCATGCTTTGAGAATCATGATCAAGAATTGATCAAATGATATTTGTGGCTTCAAAATAAGATGTTGACCAAAATTTTTGACTTTTGACTGTCAAATGACCATTTTGCCCCTGCAGTTGACTGTGAAGCAATTAGGGTTTTTGACTGTGCAATTTGATGCTGTGAGTCTTGAAACTTGACATATGGATGCTTGACAATGTTTATAGGCATGTGGGACTTGATTGGACCCTTGAAAACCTCAATTTCTTTGCCAGAACCAAAACCCTAATTTTGACTGTGTTAGGAGGCATTTGGACTGTGCAACCCTTGAGAGATTTTGAAGCTTGATCTTGGCAAATCTTGAAGAATATGGGAGGGAAAATTTTGGGGTACAACAGAGGTTTTATTCACTTCCTCATGTCGAGTAGCTTCTTCTGAAGCCTTGGCATCAGAGATTTCGACCATGTTGACATCCATGTTGCTCTTGGCAACGAGATTCATTTTCTGCGTTTTGGCCTCCAAGTTCTCTGTCGAACCTTTCACGGCAGCCAAGTAAGATCCTGTGGTGGTTCTTTTGTCGGAGCTTTCAGCAATTCCCTTGTTTCTCTATGGGTCTTCAGTAACCCTTTTGCTCGAGCCTTCAACAACTCCTTTATTCCGTTTCAGGCCTTCAGTGGCCTTTTTGTTTGAGCCTTGGGCAACTCCTTTGTTTAGGTTTAGGCCTTCAGTGGCCTTCCTCACTCCTTCGATAGTCTTCCTGGATATGTTTCTAGTAAATCTACCAAAGATGGGCTTGTTAATGAAATCTTCGGAAACTTCCACCATATGAATACCGACTGGCTCAACATAATGTGCCTCCATCTGCAGTGGATTTGCGTCAATTTTTATCGCTGGCTTATCGGCAAACTTAAGCCTTCCTTCTTTTGAGTGCTTGTTGAACAAGATCCCTGAAAAGAAAACATTGTGAGGTTTTATGGCCCAGAAAACTGTGGTATTTACAAAAACCTCTTTTCTTTCTTTGTTCTAAAGGAGGCAACTTTGCCCCTGGGGGTACTATCATTTGGCCATCTTTGACTAACATATCAAATATTTCATCACATTTGGATATGTCAAAACTATATGTTTTCTTAGGGAATTTATCGTTGTTTCTTTCAGACTCTACAAGATTTTTTCCATTTTATGGCACTAGCAATTTACAAGAATATGGCAGTCCTTGTTTCAATTCTACTAAGCCTATATCCCCTTATTCGACATCTATAGGATCACTAGATGTCTCTGGATCATCACCATCCATTTCAACATAGGCTACCCTTTCTCTTCGATGAGTTTTGGTAGCTTTAGCCTTTTCGGCTTTAAGGCGTTCTACTTGTCGAACTCTATCGGCCAGTTGGGCCATGTCTCTCAAGTATTGAGTATCTAACTTTTTCCTAATTGAATAATCCAGGCCCCCTGCTGCCATTTCGACCAATTCATGTTCAGGCACTTGGATAAAGCATCTGGCTTTAAGTAATCGAAACCTATTTAGATACTCATCTATTGGTTCAGTGAATCTTCTCTTCACACTAGCCAATTCCTTTAGACTTATTTTGGTTTGTCCCATGTAAAATTGTTCATGGAACAATCTTTCCAATTGATTCCAATTGTGGATCGAATTGGCTGAGAGGGTAGTGAACCAAGTAAAAGCATTATTGGTTAGATAACTTGGGAAATATTTAATCATAAGGTTTTCATTGTTTGCTATCTCCCCAGCCTCTATCAAATATCTCGCCACATGTTCGACAGTAGATTCTGTCGTATCCCCTAATAATTTGGTGAACTTGGGAACTTTTCCCCTAGGGGGTAAGTCTGTTTGCAGGATACATTATGACAATGGGGATGTGAAGTTTGGTCTGTGAAAACCAACGTTTATCCCATTCTGTATCATAATCCTTTCGATCATGGCAGTCAGATTATTATCCGTTCCATAATGTTGGTGTCGAACTTGTTGTATCAATTCATCAGCATTTTGGTCCCTATTTACCATAATCACTCCTTGATCGATTTCTCTAGGGATTGGTGGGGGATTTCGAGGTATTTCGACCCTAGGTTGTTCTATTTCTACTCTAGGGATCTGAGGGTTTTGATTAACAGTCACAACCTCTTCCATGATTCCCCCTTGGTTTACTCTTATTGGTAATCTTTGGGGTTGTCGAATAGTCTGGGGCACCCCAAAGAATTCAGCCATGCGCGTCATTTGTGCTGCCATTTGTTGATTCGACTGGGTAGTATTTTGAATTAGGGGGTTCATCACTGTACTTAAAGTTTGTGCCAACATTTGTACCATATCATGGTTGCTCTCGTCCATCTGTTGCCTCAAAATTGATGTAGAAGCATTTGTGAGGCTTGGTATTGGATTTAATGGCCCTCCTAAAATCTGGTTTTTACCCAAATTTGCCATACTGGCTCCAGATCCCTGTAATGGCGATGATGCACTCACCAACGGTTCTGAAAAAGTAGATGCAGCGTTCATAAGGCTAGCCATTTCAATGGTTGGCATGCCATATGGCTATTCTCGACCCATCCAGACCGTCGAGAATCCTGGGGGGAATATATGGTCGAGATCCTGGATTCACCCTTGGTGGGGGCGTTCCTAAAGGACCTCTAGGACCCACATACGAAAGTAAGGGTCCTGTTTGATTTGTGGTCAACATTGGTATTGAACCAACAAAAGTTGAGATATTTTCTCCAACGGTGGTAATAACCGTTGTTCCAGTAGTATTTGGTGGAGGTATTTCTCCATGATTTGGCTCACTAGCCATTCTACTTTCGCTATTTCTCTTCCTAACAGTACACTCGTTGGTTATTCTACCACTTCTTAATAACATGCAACACTGTATACTTATAAAAGGAAAGCAATAATATGAACAAATAGACGATAAGAACTAGCAACGTCCCACCAGGTGTGCCAATTTGTTTACCGTGGTTTTTGGTAAACAACTGTTGATCCTCCGAAAGGGAAAGTCCTTTTGGTTACTCGCGGGATCGATCAGATTGATCCCAGAACATATGCTAATTTTTATGTTTGGTTTGGTGTGAAAATAGATGTCTAGGAAGAACTCACGTTCGACCAAAGATAAGATGTTTGTGGTTTTAGAGAGTAAGGAAGTTAATAGAAATGCAGGTAGAGATGTAGGAACAGTAACTTTGCAAGATAAGATAAAAGCAATGTAAAAAAGACTTTATTAATAAAAAATGGTGTTTCCAACGTACATTTCTCAGTTTATCCTTTCACACACACAGCGGGTACTTGGACAATATTTGAGTAACTAGCACAATAGGTTGAACACACAGAAAAACTACACAGATTTTCTATTTTATACTACAACTATGTAATCGTCGAGGAATGACTTTGCTCTAAGATGAAGGCAAGTGTCCCCTGCATGTCCCTCGACCTCTCTCTTTTAGCCACGTCGCCTTTCCTTTAAATGCTGGCGAAACCGTCTTTCCCTCAAACAATTCAAATTTAAATATCCTTCATCTTTGGTATTGACACGAAAGTATGTTCTTCTAGTCAAAGTTCATAGGACCTTCTTAGTCGAAATCTTGATGGTGACGCCTGGTCGAAGACCAATGTGTAACTCATATATTTTCTCTAAGTTTTTTCCACCTGTCGAAATATTGTCCAGCTTGGCTTTATTTGTTCTACTTTTGGCCTATAAGGCTAATATAAAGTAGGTATCGAATTTAGGAGCCAACAATACCCAACGCCAAAGTGACGTTGTCTTCTTTCTCATATTCTAAAAAACCAAACCCAACCAAAAATCTCTTGTCCGTAGAGGTGACACCAACAATTTTTAGAAGCGGAAGCCTATACTTGTTGGTATTGTATGTCGAATCAATCATAAGGATGACTGGAAATATGTTGAACAAATTGACACTTTCTGGATGAGTCCAAAAAATGTCACGAATACTGACGTTGTCATCATAAACTCTGTACCTGGAAATGTAGTGGTTATCGTCCAAACATTTTAATAAATGTTGCATTTTGGATCTCGGACCTCTTTGTGCAATGTGTTGTTTATAACGATAATCACAACGCCAAGTCCAAGTTTTATAGCTTCCATTCAAACCCATTCAATCATATGTTGATGAGAGGTGAAAATTTTATCATTTGAAAATTGTTGTCCATAATCTATCACAACATCAATCATTTTATCAACGTACTTCACCGTATTCGAATTATCATCTTCATTGACCTTGTTTGGAACCTTTACGATAACTTTAACAATATTGTCAGGGTGCACCATACTTAATATGTTCAAGAAAATATAAATTATGTTAAAACAAAATTCTGGTTTTGTAACAGACTTATTTTCGAATATGCACTTTCGAATTTTGGTAGGTTGAATTTGTAAATTCATATATGAAGCGACTTTGTTTTCTTCTTCTTTATCAAAACAGTTTCAATGCAGGAAATGTATGATAAAAAATAATGGAAGTTTACATCAAATTGCAACTTTCTATGCTCTCTTGCTATACTCAAACACTTGAAACTTAATTTGGAGATGAAAATTCCATTGAGAACGATTGAGGTTTTGTTGAGAGTTTTGGTTAAGGGGGAAATGAAAATGAATAGAATAGTTGAAATGGGTGACCATGTAGCATTCTAATATGGAAAGGGAAGTTTCGGATATGCATATCCAAACTCACCTTTCAAAATGTTTCGGATGTGCATATCCGAGACCACCTTAAATATTTAAAATCCAACGTTTAAGTATTAAAACGTGAAAAATGGTGTCTTCGAATATGCACATCTGAAACATGTTGTGCATATCCGAGACCACCTTAAATATTTAAAATCTAATGTTTAAGTATTAAAACGTGAAAAATGGTGTCTTCGAATATGCACATCCAAAACATGCTGAGAGGTGCGTTCAAATGTGCATATCCGAAGGGTATTTTCGGATTTTTAGTGGTGAAAATCACCACTACTAGGTGTAAAGAGAAATTCTCAAATCATATATGGAAAAACTGAGATCCGGTTTTGAAAAATAGGGGTCTTATATTTTTGGGTGTTGACTTTATAAATTATAAAATTATTTTTTTATATAATTGAGAATTATTCATTACATACATATTTCACTTACACATTCAGTGTAATTTCAAAAATATTCATAGGTTCTGAGTTTTAAAATTTAGACGTACTAAATATACATCAAACATTTTGATAACACATTAAATTAAAGGTGTTCTATTATAAAATCAATATTAATGTTAATTGATAATGTAGGACTTTAAAATCGACGATGTTGATCTTTGGTACGGTGACATGTGATGAACTTGTAAGGTTGACACTTTAATGCCCAAGTTAGTTTAGAATCCAAGATAAGTATAGTGAAAAGTGAAGATGAGATATGTACCTTGAATTTCATGCATAATAACTTTATACGTTGGAAATCTTGATTGGGCTTGTGTGTCATTAGACCTTTGGTCGACACATAACAGTTGTCCCCAAGGCTTGATAGGAGTGAACTAGCGAGTAAATCTTCAGAGTTATGGCCAACCTCCAGGGATGATGTCTTACTATGGAAAGAAGTATAAAAGTCATAGATCATTTACAAAAGTATTAGGGGACACACACATTAAATGTTTTTCATTACTAAAATTGTTCATTGGTTTTTCAGACGTGTGGTCTCAGGCTATCAGCTTAGAGTATGGCGCTTTCCCCTAGGGAATTTGAATGCATTTGAGTTTGTTTACATTTTTTTTAGGAAAAACCCAATCATTGATCTGTAACTTCTTGTTACTATTTATTTGGTCTATTGATTGCTCCCTTCTATATATAGGGGGTTTTAACATTTGGGAGAACTTTTCGCTATCATTGAAAATTAGTTTTCATTTAAGACTGTATTTCCTCCCTCTTCTTATCTAAGAGTATTTCTCAAAGCGCGTGTGATTACTTAAGAAAAGTATCCCATTTATCACTTAACCTTCACCTTTCTTGTCAGGCTCTACTTCTCCCAAATACCTTTCTTACCTTAAGCTTTTTTCATATCTTCAACATTTTCTTTACCATGATCAATATGAATGATATTCCCATACGTTTGTCTAATGCTTATGAGAGTGGTGGTTCCTCTGCTTTATTTAGGACATATGTACCTTCTAGTTCACACTCTTCCCACTTAGTCACAAACCAATTATCCCAAAAGTTTATTCTTGTATTTTGTATTTGATGATTCTTATTCGGAGAGGCTTTTTAGAGGTTCTTCAAATAAGGGAGAGTACTTTAGTGATTCTTTCTTCGATACCTTTTTATGAAGATGTTACCGACAATCGTGTAGTCGACTATATGTTTGCATTGTATGAAGTTATATGAGCTTTTTATTACCATGCATTGTTGACTCTAGAGGTGAAGGTTGCCATTTTTAATAGGAGGGTGACAAAAAATTCATCAAGACTTACCAAAATCTTATGATCAAAGTCGAGCGATGTGGAGATTAAGGATTATATATTGCACGGAGCTAGGCCAAATGGTGTTAGTTGGCTCAATCCATTTAGGATTTTTAAGGCTGGTGAGATACCCTTGAGGGGTATCACGTTAGTGGAACCGACTGATGAACGAAAATATGGCTGGCAAACTAAAAGATAATGGGGACCCTTTTGTCTTATGTAATTTGGCGATTGTGGGTGCAACTAAAATTATAGTCGGGCACCATTCTGAATGGTTAGTTCTTCTAGTGGAATTAGGTAAGAGTATATGTATCACTTTTGAGTGGATGTTATGTTCCCTTTTATGAGTGCATGTTCACCCAGACAAACTTGTTATTGTCCCTGTATGCGTTTGAGGTGGAGGTGCCGAAGTTTTTGAAGGTTTCCCCTTCACAACTATATTATGGCGCTTGGGCTTTTATGAAGTTGTTCCAATTCTGGGTCGAGTACAGGTCTTAGAAACCTTTATATCAGTTGTTCTTCTATCTTTTTGTTGTAATACATACCTATAAGTATAGTATCCATGATCAGGGAGTTATTATGTTGTGTCAACATATTCCTTTGTTTTGCCCTTTTTTTATAGATTAGGCGACTTCCTGGGGTGCTTCGTGCTAGTGAGTCATGTGCTCTAGAAGTTCATTCTACATTCTAGTATGTTCCTATTAAATCTTCCTTCCCTTATATGGATTGATTTAATAAATACTAGACCTAGATCCACTTCCACCATGAGCCTCATTTGTATTGCATTCAAGCGATTTCATGACTTTTGAAGAGGTTGTGATGAGGAAGGATTTGGAGACTATTTACTGGGATCTTGGCTACGAGGAGAAGTTTGGCCCTATTAAAGTGAAAGCTTCCATAAAGAATAATCGATTTATTGATACCCATTCCATTGTGAGTGTAGTCGATCATTTGGAGAGGAAAAAGATTTTTTATGAGGATGGAGTCATGGCCGTTTTTTTAATATGGGTGTTCATATTTTCATATAAAATGGACTTTTTTCATAAAGTCTATGTTATTGTTGCAGAGCGAACGACTCGGGGAGGAAAAATTGTTCCTTCAACCTGGGGTGTTACTCCTTATCTAACTACTTATGTCGTGTATAATGTTGTTGAGGCTTCTTCAATCACTAATTGACCTAATCAGCCTCCACCTACTGATACTGGTTTAACTGTCAAGGATCAACCTCGTTCCCTTATCGTTCAGGAAAAAAGGGATCAAGATCAAGATCAAAGTCCTCTATTCGAGGAATATTTTCCTAAACTTGCTCGGCTTTCCAGGGGTGGTTCTTTAGGGTCGTCCACATCTCTTTTCAAGTTGACGATTATTATTCTTGCTCAGATTCCTCACACCCCCAAAAATTTGTTGCAGTTATGTCTAAAGAAAATCTGACATACCTTCAAAATCTTCATGAAACAGATAATATGAAACTTTTCTCTGAAGCTACCTTATACACCTATAGAATGACTTCTTTATTCTTACTTGTTGCTGCTGGTCAGGGTGATGTTCTAGCCATGGGAAAACCTTCTAAGATAGGGAACTTTGGAAAGGTAAGTGTGAGGCCATGAGACATAAATGGTCTAAGCTTCGAGAGGAGATGTCTTACTTTTTGGAAAAGGTTGGTCGTGTCGAAGCTCTTAGGATTAGGCAAAAATTCATGGATCTTCATCTTCTATGGTTGTTAGAGTTGTTGAAACTGAGTCCTCTCTAGAAGCTGAGAGGAGGCACAAAAAAAAAACAACCATTGCCGCTATGAAGGTGAAGTGTCGTGCTGATGAGGCTTTGAAAGCTCTTCAAGAAGAAAAGAAATATCGCGCCCAAGACTAGAAGGTTCAAAATGACCTGGTGGCTAAGCTGAGGAAAACGGTTGATTAGTCCCTCTAGTAAACTCTAATGAATGTGTATGGGGATTTCAATCAGGCAGTGGACCAAATGGAAAAACTTTGCATGGGAGCCTTTTTTCCCTGCTCGAAACTAGACTAGTTCAATGTTGTTCAGGATGAGGCTTTAGTGGATAACCTTGGTGCAGCATATCCGGCAAGTCAAGCTTCACTTTTTCCTCTCTTTTTTTAATAACTTATGTGTAATATCAGCAACCCATTGCATTTTTTTAAACAATTACTTATATATTTACCTATCTGCTTGACGCCTCTATTTATATTTTTGTATATGATGTGCTTTACTTAATATCTTCATGGTCTTCCGCTTCATCATATGAGTCGTTGGCTTCTAAGCTTTAAACAAATTGAAGGTTTCAACTCTTGCCATACTCGAACTCAATTATCTTCTCTAGATCCTTGAGTTCATTCTTTGTCTCCTAGTTGATGACAATTGGCATGTTCTTGGAACTCTACGGGCTCGATCAATGTGAATTTGAACAACGACTGAATTCAATCGTTACCATCTCCGATCAGGAAAAGTTGGCATCGCTCTCCAACGTCACTAGGAACCGTCCTTGGCAGAAGGTAGGGTTCATGTCAAAGATACCATCATTCCTTCTAGATCTAACTTCTTCAAGATTCATTGAATGGGGTAGTTAGGTTTTACCATTACTCGATGCCCTTGGAAGTATGGCTTATGTTTTCTAGCAATTACCACAATTGTCAAACCTCTAGATAATTTGATATTGAGCATCAACACCCTTAAATACCTTGCTAAAAAATAGATAGATCACTCAACTTTGTCTGACTCTTGGATGAGTACATAACTCATCGCCTGGCCTGTAACGAAGAAATATAGGTATGTCATAACCGACAAAAAATAAGAGCGTCTCCACCATTACTTTTTGTCTTAAGGACAGGAAAGGAACAGAAAACTCTAATTGTTTCAGAGATTACTAGATTTGCGAGTTAATGAGATAAAGGAAATGTGTTAGGCACTCATCATCTCCCTTGTACTCAAGGGGATCCTTTTTAGACCTAGGACTTATAGGAAAATTTTCTTTATTTAATCATATTATCATATAATGGGAAAATTAAGTTTTTTAGTTAGTGGAGTCACCTTGGTTTTTGAATTGTGTGCCTATGTATCCTCTTGCGAAGAAATCAGAGTCCTTCATAGTTCGAAGTGTTTGGTTAGTGTTTTTTATCGAACCGTGTTAAGTTGCTTTCAAATGGTTTTGAATTTTCCTGAGTTTGAAAATTGAGTGATGGTAGGCGAAATTTTCATATCCAAGTAAAAAGAAACCGGACAATTCCTTATTGAAGATAGTCTTGAATTTTTGATTATGTTAGTAAAAAAATTGATTTGAATTGGTTAGCAGTTTTGAATTTTGATTTGAATGATAAAGAGTTTATCTTTATTATAATTAAATCACGTTGGACGGAAAAATTAATTTGATTTGTTTGGCGAATTTTAAATGTATTTCGATTTGAATAGCCAATCGATAGGCATTAAGTTGACTTACTAGTTACTCGAGAATGTCGAATCCGTTTATTCTATTATTTGTAAAATGTTTGAATTAATTAGAAAAAAAAGGATTTAGAATTATGTACAACATTAGTGATGATTTACAAGATTATGTACACAATCATGTTTTGATTGCTTTATAATTATAATACATTAATTATACCTAATTAATCTAAAGGAACTAATCTAATTAGACTCCGATTAGAGAAATTACATTGATAAAAGTAATGGACTAAAAACTAAAGTAAACTAAATAAAAGAAATTTACAAAAGGAAACAAATAAACTTAGGAGGTATAAAAGTAACAAGGGTGGTGTGATAACAATAAAACAAAACCCACGAACAACAAAAAAAACCTAATTTGAATTATCAAATAAAATAAAATATAATATTAGTAAAGTGGAGGAAGTGAGTA
Organism: Vicia faba; assembly: GCA_948472305.1. NCBI lineage: Eukaryota > Viridiplantae > Streptophyta > Magnoliopsida > Fabales > Fabaceae > Vicia > Vicia faba. Next base: position 285,803 of record CATIWC010000281.1, read on the forward strand.
TTGTCGCCTGATGCTTCCAATGAGGGTGTTTTCTTGACTTTTCAAAATCATCCCCATCCAACCAAATGGTGACACGTGGTGTTAAATAAAAATAAATAGAAAAACCAAATACACATTATATGTGAAATAGCACAAATATAAAAAATAATAATCTTCATTCTTTCTCTCTTTGTACGCTTTTTTTACTTTTGTTCTGTATATTCTCTCTCAAAATTTACAAACAAAACTCAAACAACAACACAATATAAAAATGATTGAAATCAACAAAGAAGGAAGGATTAAGGTACCGAGCGACGGTCGGTATTGAGGTTGTCGAAGGCAAGGACGTGTTCCGTGACGTGTGTGGTGATCAGAGTCGCGGACGGCGATGTAGATCGAGTTGATGTAGCTTGTTTCGGAGAGTATCATAGTGGCTTCATCGGGTAGGAAGAGCGACTGGGGGTGGCAGATTCCGACTGTAGTTGCTCGCCAGCATGGTGACACGTAGAGGATTTGTTGTGCATAATGTTGGGCCGTTTTGACGGCTGCAGTCTTGAATCGACGGTGACAGGAGTTGCAGGTGTGTAATGTGTAGTTGAGTTGGACGACTACGGTGTAGGACTCGTGTCTTGTTGTTGTTGAGTTTTTGCGAGGATCTGTGCGTGGTTGACAGAGGGAGCGGAAGAAATCACAGATGTGCTTGTGATGCTGAATTTTTGAATCCTGACTTTTCTCGGGTTTGCAGGTTGTTGGATCAATATTGTTAGTCAGTGTTATTGTGTATTGATGGTGATGTTAATTGATAATGAACTTGTGATTTCGGATGAATATTGTCTTGGTTTTTGTTTGAAAATTTTTAATTCAATTTGAAGAGATTATTTTTGTATGGTTTATGACAGTAGTTTGAGAAATAGAAGATTTGTGAAGGCCTTTGGTAAAGTGTAAAAAGTGGTTTTGGAATGGTGAAATTATTACTTTAAAATTTGTCCAAGAAATGCAACAATGAGAAAATTGGGCATGTAATATGTTAGAATGATAGTATGTACCGTGTGAATTGGTGTATTGATGAATGTGAATTTTTATGGAAAGAATGTGAGTGATTGTTGATGTAAAAAAAGGAACCATCAGTATTATCATCATCCGGTTGGAATTATAAGCAAATTAGAATAAAAAAAGATAAAATTGAAACTAAAAGGGTGGCATCATATTTAATCATTGGTCAAAGAGAAAACCAAAAAAAGCTTTGAAAAGAAATGTTGAAAACAAGTGTGTGAAAAAAAGTTGAAAAAATTATTGATTGTGTGTGTAGAGAAATTGTAAGAGATTGTGGATTTGTGAATATTGTGGATGATTGTTTATGTCCTCAAATATGAAAATAGAGGACTATTTATAGAATGAGAAATTATGTTAAATTGCTAGAAAAGGAAATTACTCAAATAATAAAAACCCAAAGTTTATGATTCTATCTTGGTAAGCAAGCTGATCAATCAGAAGTTGAATATGACACAGATTGACTCAAATTGACCAATAAAAAACAATTAACCAGAAAATGAAATATTTTTGGTATTTATTATAATTTTTGCACTCGATTTTGGTAAAAAAAGTGCATAAAATCAAATAAATAATTATTTTAAAAAATGAAATAATTAAAAATACGAAAATAATATTTAAATAATAAAAAATCACTTTTTGTGATTTGTGAATATAATTTGAAATTAGTAACAAATAAAAGAAAAAATGTTAAAAGTGGAACATGTGAGATTCAAACTCATGACCTTATACTTGCAAGTTTTATCTCCTTACTAATTGTGCTATATTATTCATTCGAAATAAAAAGCCACTTGAAAGCATCTGAATGGTATGAGATATTTGTTATTTAAAAATACAAATAATTTTAAGTAACTATTGTATATTTTTTATTTAAGAAAAACAAATTAATGTTAAAATTTAGTATAAATAAACCACAAATTTTATAAAACTCAATTTTAAAAATAATTTTGACTCTAGAAATAGGGGTAAGCAAATTTGGGGTATGACAGTTGCCCCTATTTAATTACTCTTCGATTGAAGCGTGCATAGTTTTCGCACATTTAGATAGGATGGTTATTAAATAGTGGAAGACCCCGAATTTTGATCAAAAACTTTTGAAAGGTAATTTGTAAAATGAACCAAAGAGTAAAAAGGGCAAGGATGACATAGTTAACTCATCAATACATAGAGTATGGGTTCACATATCTATTTTTATCAAGGGACTAAATCAATAGATATGAAAAGGGATGCTATCGCATATTCCACATTCTTACCACAACCTAGGGGGTAAGTAACTCATGTACCAAATCCATTTATGTCAAGGGACTAAACCAATGGAGTTGAAAAAGATCTGAAAACAACTTGCTAAGTCTTCTAGACTAACATAGTAAGCTGAAATGCATATTTTCAACATTTATCCCAACCTAGGGGATAAATGACGCGATATCAATCTTATTTATGCCAAGGGACTAAACCAATAAGATCAAAAATTCGGAAAATAACCTATCATTTCCAGGGACCCATATGAATAGTTATATCCATTTTGCATATCTATTATAACCTAGGGGATAGATAATGCGGGTATCAAATCTATTTATGCCAAGGGACTAAACCAATAGAGCTGAAAAGGTTTGAAAACAACTTGCTAACGCTTCAGGACTAAAATAGTAAGTTGTATCGTAAATTTCACATATTTATCACAACCTAGGGTATAAATAATGCGGGTTTGAAATTTGAAATTTTGAATTTAAATTTGATAATTGAAAATTGAAATTTGATAGGTGGAGTTTGACAACTGGAGTTTGACAATTGAAATTCGATAATTGAAACGTAACAATTGAAACTTGGTAAGTGGAACTTGATAATTGAAAATTGAATAACTAGGCTATGGATATGAATCATAAATATATCTCTAGTGTAACTTTGGTTGCGGTACCTCTAAATGTTATATATCTTCTTAACCGAGGTTTATATTGTAATAGTGTAAACAATGTTAAGATTTGAATTTGTGTTTTGCGCAGGTAACTTAGATGATAAATAGGCCTTGAGATTTTTTTGAAGTATTCCTGGGCCTTTATGATTGAATGTAATGCATGTATATAATGACTATGCTTTGATATGGTTATGTGTGCTTTAGTAATGTGTGCTTTTTGTAATGCTTGATGATGATGCCTTTGATATGATTTTCATGTATGATGTTGTATGTATATTTTATGGATGCATGGTATGTTTTTATAATGTATGCTTGATGTGATTATGATAATGTTATGAGTGAGACGCGTAAGGATGCTTACTCTTAAATACTAGTGGGAAATGTATGAGGTTGTTTATACTTGAATGAAATGCGGATGAAACTGCATGAGGCTGCTCATGCCCGTAGGGCTACCTACGAATAAAATGATGATGTATATGAATGAGGCTACTCATGCTCGTAGGGTTGCCTATGATGAAATGCTTATGTGAATGCGTGAGACTGCTCATGTCTTAATGCTGATAAAAATGCACAAGATTGCTCACGTCTTTATGAAATGCATGTGGTGCATGAGGCCGCTCATGATTCGTAAGGCTACTTACGAATGAATTGATAGATAAAGTTGTGTGAGGATCTTAATGTGAAATCTACTGCCGAGATTTACCAAGGAATCTACTATCGAGATTCATTTGAGGAATCACCTACTGCCGAGGTCTTTTAAAAGAATCTTCCGCCTAGATCAACCAGAGAATCTACTGCCGATATCAACTCGAGAATCTACTGCTGAGATTTAATTGAGAAACTACCTACTGCCAAGGTTTTTTTTTGAAAATCTTCTGACAAGATCAACTCGAGAATCTACTACTGAGATTCAATTAAGAAACTACCTATTGCCGAGGTTTTTCTGGAAAATCTTCTGCTGAGATCAATCCGAGAATCTACTGTTGAGATTCAATTGATAAACTACCTACTGCCCAGGTCTTCTGGAAAATAATCTGCCGAGATCAACCAGGGGAATCTATTGCCGAGATTTTGTTGAGAACTACCTTCTTTCGAGGTCTTCTGGAAAATCATCTGTCGAGATCAACTAGAGGAATCTACTGCTGAGATTCTGTTGAGAACTACCTTTTGCCGAGGTCTTCTGGAAAATCATTTGTTAAGATCAACCAGGGGAATCTACTGCCAAGATTCTGTTGAGAACTACCTTCTGTCAAGGTCTTCTGGAAAATCATATGCAGAGATCAACCAGGGGAATCTACTATCGAGATTCTATTAAGAACTACATTTTTCCGAGGTCTTCTGGAAAATTATCTGGCGAGATCAACCAGGGGAATCTATTGCCAAGATTATATTGAGAACTACCTTCTACCAAGGTCTTCTAGAAAATCATCTATCGAGATCAACCATGGGAATATATTGTAGAGATCTTATTGATAACTACCTTATGTCGAGGTCTTCTGGAAAATCTTCTACCGAGATCAACCAGGGGAATCTACTTCCGAGATTGAACGTAGAATAGACAACTTGACAAAAATGATAATTGTCTTCATATGAAACATGGTTTGTGCTATGTGTTGTGATTTATGCTTATTTTGATGTGCATTGGCGCATGATATGTAATATAATATGCTTGAGTGAAGTGACATGATTAATGCATGACGATGACTTATGCAATGATAAATTAATGCAATGCACGTGTTATTTAAAGTTGATTGATGTTTAAAGTATGCAACTAGACGAGAACCAGGGTTAAAAATTAGCTTCCAAATGGGAATTGGAAAACTACCAGACGAGAACTAGTTTTAATTTAAATGTTAGACGAGAACTGACTACCAGACGAGAATTGGATTTAACTTAGGCTACCAAATGGGAACTGGTACAACACTGTTAGATGGGAACTAACTACCAGTCGGGAACTAGTGGAAATGATAGTCCTTCAGACGAGAACTAACTACCAGACAAGAATTGGTTTTGAAATAACTGTCAGACGAGAACTGCCTACTATACGGGAACTGGATTTAGCTTAGTGTTGATGATAGTTGAATGAGATTTGTTTTTTCAATGCATGAAATGCAATGATTATTTTGATTGATGCACAAAATGTAATGATTGACCAATGCATGCAATGAGTGACTTGGACATGTATTAATGGATGTTGCAAATGTAAATGAGTAATTGAAATTATTGGGATAAATGCAGAGTGAGATTGGGCTTTTGATAAATGTTAGATTCATGATATAGGGATATTAATGCGGTGATATGCATGGTTCGAGGCTAGAGCATAATGACATGATTAATGCATGATAATGATTTATGTAACGAATTGAAACGGGTGCCCTTGTGGTGGGTCATGGATATTTAAGGTGTAGAAAGGTTCTTTATGTAACAAGGTTGCTTGTTACAAGATGATAGAGTGTTATGCAAGCATGACTTCCTGATATTTATTTCAAACTCGAAGATTGTTGACGTAGGAAAGAGCTTCATCGACGATTGTGAAAGTATAAAGAGAGCTTGCCCCTGTCTTGCCTCAATTTAATAGTCTTCGTAGAGATTTACCTCAATGTGAGTTTTGAAGTGGTTTGACCCTACCATGAACTTGAGATGGATGACCCCACTATTTTGAATTTTGAAACCTTAACGCCCTTAATTAGCTCTTGGGATAATTTTCCCCTGATGAACCGGTTTCTGAGTCTTCAACGTTTTGCTCCAACATTTGAATTTTGAGAAGTATGCTCCAATGTTCATAGTCTTAAGGAATATCCTAAGGAGAACCATGGATCTCACCATGTTGTGATTTGAACTTGATAAGGATTTCCCCAGAGTTTCTAAATCTTGAAAGATATGCCCCTGATTAGTTGGTGCTTTGAGATGTAATCTAAGTTGACCAAATATTAGAAGATTTCCCCTAGTCAATAGGATGTTCATGTGATCATTAGGATTTGTTCCTTTGAAGCGGTGGGATCCCCATAGATGCTTTCCCCCTAGTTAGGAGCTTCTTGAAATGGCGCCTTTGATCAAATCATTCTTGGGATTTACTTGATTCTAAGTATTGATTCGCGTATAAGATTGTACCTTTTGAAAAGTAATTCTAACATGATGCACGTGCAAGTTTTGAAATTGAAATTTTTTATGGAATAGAAATGGATGATTAGAGATAAATATGTGAAAAAGATGGTTAACAATTAATTAACAAACATTCGGAGTCAGTTTAACACAAATTTTGTTGAGCATGCTTTCATAGTGAACCTAGCTTCAGTTAGGACTTTTGAAGGTTGTAACATGGTCTGGTTCACACTTTAAGAAACAAAGGATATAAGACTCAAATTTTAAATTTAACCCACTCCATTATCTTCAACGTTCTCCATTCCTAAATTTAATTAACTCAACGAGTGTATTCCGTCTCCAAGAGAATTTCCGTAGTCACGATGATGATGAGAAGCATTTATAAGGTTGATGAGAAGCGCTGATGCATGATTATTTTACTATAATTATTGATCAATAAGTACAAATTTATAACAAATGCATCTTAGCAACAGAGAAATTACAAATGACAATGATAAAGTTTAATGATCCTAGCAGTGAGCTTCCTTGTTGATCCTCTGACTTTAGGAGATGCTTCTTAGTTCTTAGACTTGTCAAAGTAAGGGGTGACCTTTTCCTTTTCTTCATCTTGGCATACCTCTTTTATTGATAGGGAAATTTCTCTTGATATTGTTGCCTTTGATGTAGGGGACATACCCTTAGTAATGGTATCTGAAGCGTTGCGTAGAACTATAACTTGTATGACAAAGGATTGCCTTCTCTCCCTAATAGGACTTGTAGCTCTTAAGTTTCTCCATAGTTTTCTTTGAGTTTGTTTGAGAGTATCGGGAAACCTGCTAGTCGATGATTATAGTTGGATAACGGCGAAATTGGAAATGATGTGCAAATATATTTTAATGATATGCAAATTTATGCATGCATATGAAAATGTATGGGTATGCAAAAATATTTATTTTCGTTTTTAGGATATCATAAAAAATTCATGATGCAACGTAAGATAAAGATAAAGATAGACCTAAGGACACCCTATACGAGTTAGGGATTGCATCATACAAAATGAAATCCCGACAGCCTATGGATTATGACATACAAAAGGAAACCTTTGCAGGCTAGGGATTATAATAAAAAAAAGAGAGCTCTTTCGGGTTTAGGGTAGTGAATATCCTATACGGGTTTAGGATTGTGAATAATCTATACCAATTTTAGGATAGATATGGAAATGAGAACACCCTATGTGGGTTTAGGGATGGATAGACAAAAGGAAACTCTTACGGGTTTAGGGATTGTAAAAGAATGTCCATTGCAGGAAGAATTCCTATGAAGGATAAGGTGTAAATAAAACATACTATAGGAGGGCTCCTACGGGAGGTTCTAAGTTTTTATACCCTTCCCCATAAGGGTGGTTGTAACGCCCGTAATTTAATTAATTATTTAATTAAATTATTTTTTGAATATTTGTGAAGAAGTGTTATTATAATTGGATTTATTTTATTAAGTGGAGAAATAATAATATATTAAAGGTATTATATTATTATGTGGTGAAATAATGTTAGAAGCTAATATTATTTAATATGGGCCTATATTGTGTGAGAGGAAGTAATAAGGGGGTGTAGGTTTTGAGCCCAATAAGAATAATATAATAATATTAGGTTATTTTATTATTTGTAGTTAGAATACAAGGAAGAAGCAGTAAGAAGAGAAATAAGGACTGTGAAGAACGTGAAGCTGCTGGATTTTGAAGGAAACGGAAAGAACAAAGATTCAACCCGAAAATTGTAGAGCGACCTTCGATCCAAGGTAAGGGTGGGGTTCTGGCTTTATAATTGGGTTAATGATATTTGATATGTGAGGTTAGATGTAATTGCTGTTTGTTCTTGAATTAGATGTGTTGTGAATGATGTATGATGAATACTGATGAATTCTGGATGAATAATGATGTTATTACGTTGTGTAATCGACGGTGTAATAGAGGTTAATGATAGGTGATGAATTATCATGATGATAATGAAGTTTGTAGGACTGTAATTATGATTCCCGTAGTGAATTACAGTAGAAAAGCAGAAAATTATGCAGAAAATCGCAGGATGCGTCGACCTCAAACTGGATGAGTCAATGCAAGGAGGCTATTAGACTCAGGATGAGTCGATGCATGCAGAGGATGTGTAGATACTTGAGTGTGTGAGACTCGGGATGAGTCGACCGGTACGATGCATGTGTCGATACATGCTGCATTTTGAAGTCAGGATGAGTCGATCGGTAAGTGCATGTGTCGATACATGCTTTGATTTGAAGCAGAATGAGTCGATCCATAAGGAGGATGCGTCGACTCATAGTGAGCAGATGAAGCAGGATGTGTCGATCCAAGGAGTTTTGTGTCGATACATAATGTCGAATTTCTTTTGACAGAATCAGTTTTAAGTTGTTGTAACTTGAGTTGTAGGATGCTGTTTGAGATGTCGTTCGAAGCGTTGATTAGCTAACGCAACGAATATTATTCTAGATGATTAAAATGATGATGAAGAGGTGTAATCCTAGTAACCAATATAAGATTTAGAATTAATTCCCGTGATTGACAGTTATGCTGGATTTTGGACAGAATGATGAATTTTGAGATGTTAGAGGCTGCTGTTAGAATTATGACAGTAGGATTTAGTGACAATAATGATGTACAGTAGTAGAATAACAGTATTGATTACTGTAGTAATAATATACATCTGAGTTATTAGTAAGATGTGGTTATTAAAGTGGTGTTTGATAATTTATGATGAACAAATGATGTTTTATAAATAAGTAATGTTTAATAAATTATTTTGAGATGTTTACGAGATGCTGTAATTGAGATGTTATGAGATGTTGTTCCGAGATGATTGAGATGTTATTGTTTGAGATGACTGAGATGTTGTCGTTTTGAGATGATTGAGATGTTGTTGTTTTGAGATGTGTTTTGAGATGTTGTTAACTGAGTGTATTATTACATTCATGTTGAGTCACATACATTGCATATTTGAGATGGAGCTTATGCTCGTTAAGATGGCCTGGATTGGAAAATTTTGAGATGAAGGTTATGCCTTGTTGATGCCTCTATTAATTGGCAGATTAAATTTTTGAGATGGGAGTTCTGCTCCAATGGTACCACATGCATTTGCATAGTTTTGAGTCGCATTATATGATTGAGTAATGAAGTGTGTTTGATGTTGATGAATGAGTATATATGCTGTAATTGTTGTTGATTATGAGATGAGAAGTGGTGATATTATTGATCTAATTTAATATATTAATCATCATGCGCTTTATTATATTGTTAGATATCTCACCCCTTCTGTTTGAATGTTGCCCCTATGTTAGTAACGTACAGGTAATCGAGAGTGAAGGTCGTATACCTTCAATAGATCGAGTCGGTGTCATTGCTCTGATATGTAACACTCGGAGGGATGAACGCTTGCTGATTTTTGATTGTTGATTTTTAGTTGTTGGACTCTAAATTGTTTATTTACTAAATATGAGATGTTTCGAAGTTGCTGTTTTATTTAGAGATGTTATTGAAGAATTCCGCTGCGTAGTTGTTAAATTATTTTATTAAAGATGATATATTGATGGTTCATCCGATGTTTTATTAAAAGTGTTATATATCCATGATGAATGCAATGAATTTGTTAGAATAATTTGTGACGTCCCGATTCGTTTGTATAAATGAAATTCTATAACTCTGATTTATTTTGCATAATTTGCTTGGGGTAGAAATCGGGTGTTACAAAGTTGGTATTAGAGCAAAAGGTTGGTCCGACCTTGTCGTCGAGTCGTAGTTGTCTAACAATCGAGTATTGTTATTTTGATGTTCTAACCGTTGTTTATGTTGTAAGACCAAGTGTATCGTCGTGGGGAGCTCCAATGTTGTTAGTGAAGAAGAAAGATGGAAGTATGAGGCTTTGTGTTGATTATAGACAGTTGAACAAGGTGACGATTAAGAATAAGTATCCTCTTCCAAGAATAGATGACTTGATGGACCAATTGGTGGATGCCCGTGTGTTTAGTAAGATTGATTTGAGGTCGGGTTACCATCAGATTAAAGTGAAGGATGAAGACATTCAGAAGATGGCTTTCAGAACACGTTATGGACATTACGAGTATTCGGTGATGCCTTTCGGTGTTACTAATGCGCCGAGAGTATTCATGGAATATATGAATCGTATCTCCCATACTTATTTAGATCGGTTTGTAGTGGTGTTTGTTGATGATATTTTGATTTACTCTAAGTCAGAAGAAGAGCATGTTGATCATTTAAGAGTAGTATTGCAGATTCTGAAAGAGAAGAAGTTGTATGCAAAGTTGTCCAAGTGTGAATTTTGGTTAAAAGAGGTTAGTTTTCTTGGTCATGTGATTTCAGGTAGTGGCATTGCTGTAGATCCATCGAAGGTTGATGCTGTGTTGCAATGGGAAACTCCAAAGTCAGCTACTGAGATTAGAAGCTTCTTGGGATTAGTTGGTTATTATAGAAGGTTTATTGAAGGATTTTTTAAGTTGTCACTTCCGTTGACTAAGTTGACTTGTAAAGGTAGAGCATTTATATGGAATGTTCAGTGCGAAGAAAGTTTTACGGAATTGAAGAAGAGATTGACATCATCTCCGATTTTGATGTTGCCTAATCCAGGAGAGTCTTTTGTGGTGTGGTGTGATGCTTCTAAGATGGGTTTAGGAGGTGTGCTTATGCAGAATGGTAAGGTAGTTTCTTATGCGTCGAGGTAGTTAAGGACTCATGAGAAGAACTATCCTACGCATGATTTAGAGCATGCTGCTGTTGTTTTTATGTTGAAGATTTGGAGGCATTATCTTTATGGTTCTAGATTTGAAGTGTTTAGTGACCATAAGAGCTTAAAGTATTTGTTTGACCAGAAGGAGTTGAATATGAGACAACGAAGATGGTTGGAATTGTTAAAGGATTATGATTTCAGTTTGAATTACCATCCAGGAAAGGCGAATGTGGTAGCTGATGCGTTGAGTCGAAAGACTTTACATATGTCAGCAATGATGATTAAAGAGTTGGAATTGATTGAGGAGTTTAGAGATATGAGCTTAGTTTGCGAGGTTACTCCGCAGAGTGTTATGTTGGGTATGTTGAAGATTAATAATGAATTTCTAGACAGTATCAGAGAAGCTCAGAAGTTGGATGTGAAACTGGTAGATTTGATGGTTGGGACTGATCAATCTGAGAATAGTGATTTCAAGTTAGATGAGCAAGGTGTGTTGAGTTTTCGTAACCGGATTTGTATTCCTGATGATGCTGAGATGAAGAAAGTGATACTTGAAGAGAGTCATAGAAGTAAGTTAAGTATTCATCCAGGAGCTACAAAGATGTATCAAGATTTGAAAGGTTTGTTTTGATGGCCTGGGATGAAGAGTGATGTGGCTCAATTTGTGTATGCATGTTTGACTTGTCAGAAGTCGAAAGTTGAACATCAGAAGCCTGCAGGATTGATGCAACCGTTGGAAGTTCCTGAATGGAAATGGGATAGAATTTCAATGGACTTTGTGACGGGGTTGCCTAGTACTTTAAGAGGACATGATTCGATTTGGGTGATTGTTGATAGGCTTACAAAGTCAGCTCATTTTATTCCTATTAACATCAGTTTTCCAGTGTCGAAGTTGGCTGAGATTTATATTAGTGTGATCGTGAAGCTGCATGGTGTTCCTTTGTGCATTGTGTCAGATAGAGATCCAAGATTTACTTCTGATTTTTGGAAGAGTTTGCAAGAAGCGTTGGGTTCTAAGTTGAGGTTGAGTTCAGCGTATCATCCTTAGACAGATTGTCAGACTGAACGGACGATTCAATCGTTAGAAGACTTGTTGAGGGCATGTGTTCTTGAGCAGGGAGGTTCGTGGGATACTTATCTTCCGTTGATAGAGTTCACGTATAATAACAGTTACCATTCTAGTATTGGGATGACACCTTTTGAAGCGTTGTATGGTCGAAGATGTATAATTCCGTTATGTTGGCATGAATCTGGTGAGAGTGTAGTACTTGGACCTGAACTTGTTCGTGAGACTACTGAGAAGGTGAAGTTGATTCTAGAAAAGATGAAAGCTTCACAGAGTAGACAAAAGAGTTATCATGACAAGCGAAGGAAGGATTTAGAATTTCAAGCCGGTGATCATGTGTTTTTGAGAGTTACACCTGTGACTGGTGTTGGGCGAGCGTTGAAGTCTAAGAAGCTCACTTCTCGTTTTATTGGACCGTATCAGACTTCAGAGAGAGTGGGGAATGTTGCTTACATAGTGGCTTTACCGCCTAGTCTTTCGAATTTGCATGATGTGTTTCATGTGTCGCAACTTCTGAAGTATATTTCAGATCCATCTCATGTGATTCATATGGACGATGTGCAAGTACGGGATAATATTACGGTGGAGACGATGCCTGTACGGATCGCAGATCGTGAAATGAATACTCTGAGGGGAAAAGAGATTGCCTTGGTTAAAGTGTTTTGGTTAGGAGCTGCAGGAGAAAGCATGACTTGGGAATTGGAGAGCAAGATGCGAGACTCCTATCCTGAATTGTTTGATTGAGGTAAATTTTCGAGGACGAAAATATTCTAAGTGGGGGAGAGTTGTAACGCCCGTAATTTAATTAATTATTTAATTAAATTATTTTTGGAATATTTGTGAAGAAGTGTTATTATAATTGGATTTATTTTATTAAGTGGAGAAATAATAATATATTAAAGGTATTATATTATTATATGGTGAAATATAATGTTAGAAGCTAATATTATTTAATGTGGACCTATATTGTGTGAGAGGAAGTAATAAGGGGGTGTAGGTTTTGAGCCCAATAAGAATAATATAATAATATTAGGTTATTTTATTATTTATTGTTAGAATAGAAGGAAGAAGCAGTAAGAAGAGAAATAAGGATTGTGAAGAACGTGAATCTGCTGGATTTTGAAGGAAACGGCAAGAACAAAGATTCAACCCGGAAATTGTAGAGCGACCTTCGATCCAAGGTAAGGGTGGGGTTCTGGCTTTATAATTGGGTTAATGATATTTGATATGTGAGGTTAGATGTAATTGGTGTTTGTTCTTGAATTAGATGTGTTGTGAATGATGTATGATGAATATTGATGAATTCTGGATGAATAATGATGTTATTACATTGTGTAATCGATGGTGTAATAGAGGTTAATGATAGGTGATGAATTATCATGATGATAATGAAGTTTGTAGGACTGTAATTATGATTCCCGTAGTGAATTACAGTAGAAAACGCAGAAAATTATGCAGAAAATCGCAGGATGCGTCGACCTCAAACTGGATGAGTCGATGCAAGGAGGCTGTTAGACTCAGGATGAGTTGATGCATGCAGAGGATGCATCGATACATGAGTGTGTGAGACTCAGGATGAGTCGACCAGTGTGATGCATGTGTCGATACATGCTGCGTTTTGAAGTCAGGATGAGTCGATCGATAAGTGCATGTGTCGATACATGCTGTGATTTGAAGTAGAATGAGTCGATCCATAAGGAGGATGCATCGACTCATAGTGAGCAGATGAAGAAGGATGTGTCGATTCAAGGAGTTTTTTGTCGATACATAATGTCGAATTTCTTTTGACAGAATCAGTTTTAAGTTGCTGTAACTTGAGTTGTAGGATGCTGTTTGAGATGTTGTTCGAAGCGTTGATTAGCTAACGCAACGAATATTATTCTAGATGATTAAAATGATGATGAAGAGGTGTAATCCTAGTAACCAATCTAATATTTAGAATTAATTCCCGTGATTGACAGTTCTGCTGGATTTTGGACAGAATGATGAATTTTGAGATGTTAGAGGCTGCTGTTAGAATTATGACAGTAGGATTTAGTGACAATAATGATGTACAGTAGCAGAATAACAGTATTGATTACTGTAGTAATAATATACAACTGATTTATTAGTAAGATGTGGTTATTAAAGTGGTGTTTGATAATTTATGATGAACAAATGATGTTTTATAAATAAGTAATGTTTAATAAATTATTTTGAGATGTTTACGAGATGCTGTAATTGAGATGTTATGAGATGTTGTTCCGAGATGATTGAGTTGTTGTTGTTTGAGATGACAGAGATGTTTTCGTTTTGAGATGATTGAGATGTTGCTATTTTGAGATGTGTTTTGAGATGTTGTTAACTGAGTGTGTTATTACATTCATGTTGAGTCGCATACATTGCATTTTTGAGATGGAGCTTATGCTCGTTGAGATGGCCTGGATTGGAAAATTTTGAGATGAAGGCTATGCCTTGTTGATGCCTCTATTAATTGGCAGATTAGATTTTTGAGATGGGAGTTCTGCTCCAATGGTACCACATGCATTTGCATAGTTTTGAGTCGCATTATATGATTGAGTAATGAAGTGTGTTTGATGTTGATGAATGAGTATATATGCTGTAATTATTGTTGATTATGAGATGAGAAGTGGTGATATTATTGATCTAATTTAATATATTAATTATCATGCGCTTTATTATATTGTTAGATATCTCATCCCTTCTGTTTGAATGTTTCCCCTATTTTGGTAACGTGCAGGTAATCGAGAGTGAAGGCCGTATACCTTCAATAGATCGAGTCAGTGTCATTGCTCTAATATGTAACACTCGGGGGGATGAACGCTTGCTGATTTTTTATTGCTGATTTTTAGTTGTTGGACTTTAAATTGTCTATTTACTAAATATGAGATGTTTCGAAGTTGCTGTTTTATTTAGAGATGTTATTGAAGAATTCCGCTGCTTAGTTGTTGAATTATTTTATTAAAGATGCTATATTGATGGTTCATTCGATGTTTTATTAAAAGTGTTATATATCCATGATGAATGCAATGAATTTGTTAGAAGAATTTGTGACGTCCCGATTCGTTTGTATGAATGAAATTCTATAACTCTGATTTATTTTGCATAATTTGCTTGGGGTAGAATTGGGGTGTTACATTGGTTCCTTAAGGTATCATGGATAACACAAAAGGGAAAAGGCACAAGGGTCTCGTTTAAGTGGAGCCTCTTTGTAGACCAAGACTTTCATCTTGTAGGTCACACAAGGTCTCACCATGAGATTTTATTTTTGGGGGTTATTCATAGAGTCATTGGTCAAATTCAAAGTCCTATCTCCAAAAAGGCTAGCCCTCTAAAGATATTCCTCATAATTCGACCCACTCTAAGAGAAATTTTAGCAAAAACTCATAGGGATGTTAAACCCCCTTGGCCAATTGACAACCCCTTATCTAAAGTTCGTTATTATTTTAAGATCCCAACAACAAATATAAAAACAATATGATAACAAAAAACATAATAAATAATGTATTAAATAAAACAAAAGCAAATAAGGAAATAGAAACATAACATAAAAAAAACCCCAAAAGTCCTAAGGCTAAAGGTAGGATAAACTCTAACTTAAGGGTCATATCCCCAGCAGAGTCGCCAGTTGTCGTAACCGACAAAAAATAAGAGAGACCCCACCATTACTTTTTATCCTAAGGACGGGAAAGGAATGAAAAACCCTAATTGTTTCAGAGATTACTAGATTCGCGAGTTAATTAGATAAAGGGAAGGTGTTAGGCACTCTTTATCTCCCTTGTACTAAAGAGGATCCTTTTTAGACCTATGACTTAGATGGGGAATTTCTTTATTTAATCATATCAACATATAAGGGGAAAATTAAGTTTTTTAGTTAGTGGACTCGTCTTGGTTTTTGAACCGTATGCCTACGTATCCTCTTGCGAAGAAACCAGAGTCCTTCGTAGTTCGAACTGTTTGGTTAGTGTTTTTTATAAAACCGTGTTAAGTTGATTTCAAATGGTTTTGAACTTGCCTGAGTTTGAAAATTGAGTGATGGTAGGTTAAGTTTTGATATCCAAGTAGAAAGAATCTGGATAATTCCTTATTGAATGTAGTCTTAAATTTTTGATTATGTTAGTAAAAAAATTGATTTGAATTGGTTGGCGGTTTTGAATTTTGATTTGATTGATAAAGAGTTTATCTTTATTAGAATTAAATTGCGTTGGACGAATAAATTGATTTGACTTGTTTGGAGAATTTTAAATGTTTTTCGATTTAAATAGCCAATCGATAGACGTTAAGCCGACCTACTAATTACTCGAGGATGTGGAATCCGTTTATTCTATTATTTGTAAAATGTTTGAATTAATTAGAAAAAAAGATTTTAGAATTATGTATAACATTAGTGATGATTTACAAGATTATGTACAAAATCATGTTTTGATTGCTTTATAATTATAATACATTAATTATGCCTAATTAATCTAAAGGAACTAATCTAATTAGACTCCTATTAGCGAAATTACATTGATAAAAATAATCGACTAAAAACTAAGGTAAACTAAATAAAATAAATTTACAAAAGGAAACAAATAAACTTAGGAGGTATAAAAGTAACAAGGGTGGTGTGATAAAAATAAAACAAAACCCATGAAAAACAAAAAAACCTAATTTAAATTATCAAATAAAATAAAAAATAATAATAGTAAAGTGGAGGAAGTGAGTACTGCCGCCTGATGCTTCCAATGAGGGTGTTTTCTTGACTTTTCAAAATCATCCCCATCCAACCAAATGGTGACACGTGGTGTTGAATAAATAAATAGAAAAACCAAATAACAACAGAAACATAAAAAATGATAATCTTCTTTATTTCTCTCTTTGTACACTTCTTTTACTTTTGCTATGTATATTCTCTCTCAAAATCTCTTACAAACAAAAGTAATTAGAAACAACCACATACTCTAGAGTATGTGGTTGCTTCTAATTACTTTTGTTTGAAAGATATTTTGAGAGAGAATATACAGAGCAAAAGTAAAAGAAGTGTACAAAGAGAGAAAGAAGGAGGGTTATCATTTTCTCCATCTTAGACAACAACACAACATAAAAAGCAATTGAAATCAACAAACAAGGGAGGATTATGGTACCAAGCGACAGTAGATATTGAGGTTGTCAAAGGCGGACAGTGGCACAAATCGAGTTGCTTTAGCTTGGTTCAGAGAGTAGCACAGTGGATTCATCGGGTAGGAAGATCGACTGTGGGCGGCAGATTCCGACTGTGGTTGCTCGCCAGTATGGTGACACGTAAAGGATACAATATGCATGTTGTTGGGCCGTTTCGATGATTGCAATTTTGCATCGGCGGTGACAAGAGTTGCAAGTGTGTAATGTGTGACTGAATCGGACGACTACAGAGTAGGGGTCGTGGCTTGCAGTTGTTGAGTTGTTGCGAGGAGCTGTGTGTGGTTGACAGAGGAAGCGGAAGAAATTGCAGATGCGCTGTAGAAGATATTCTCTATTTTGTTTCTTTGTAAATTGTGATGCTGGATTTTTGAATCCAAACTGTTATGGACTGGCGCAATAGCTAGAATTGTCCGAATCCACTTCCACCCTTTGCACGACCCAATAACACTGGCCCAACTTCCCTGGTCTACCACGCCCCCAGGAGGCATTACAAATGATGCCCGATATGCACACCTGACCTAGTCAGCAACTATCTCCCATCAGTCTAACATGAGTCGAGCAGAGAACTAGGAAATGTCTAGAATGCCTATCTGCCTGTAATCTGCCTCCCCCTTGGAACAACGACTAGTTACGGGCACGTCTGTCCATTTTGGCCCAGTCCTGACAGTTACCTATTTTGGCAGATCCACATATCTAGGCCCAAAAATAGGAACCAATGGCCAAGCGTCGATGGTATTATATAAACCCTCACACATGTGAGGGCCAAGTATCCAATATTCAAAACTTAAACCCTAATATTCTGCTTGTATCTCTTTGTACCCATTCTTACTTGATCGTCGAAGTGCCTTGCAGGTACAACCCCCATTTCTCCTCAACTTTCCAACAAAATAGATGTCATCCTTCGGTCCATTGGCAGGTTCTGATCAACCGATAAGATCAGTGGCGCCGTCTGTAAGAATTCATCTTCCCGGTCTTCTTTGTCGTAACCCAAATTTTCCCTACCTCGATGATTTTATTTTTCAAGATTAAAATAGGAGAAATATTTAATTAAATGTGGTATAGCAGTATTTGATGGCCCACCTTTATCCAAGATCAGGGGGTGTACTTAAATTCAGGGAAATGGGGCTTGCTAAATCAGAAACACACATGTATCAGTGAACCCATTTGCGAAACATGTTGGCCTATGACCCATGCGATTCGAGAATGGAAAATTATTTCAAAAAATAATAATAATTATTAAGTTTTAATCATTAAGTCCATTTAATTTGTTGTTGTTAATAAGAAGAGGGGAATTAAATTTAAATTTAAGGCCCATTAGGATAGGATCCATTTCGTTTTGGGTAACTAAACAGAAAAGGGGAGGTATGGTTGTAAATTACTGGCCCGTTAAAATAGCTCTAATAGCCCATTTGCTTCTTTGTGATTCTAGGAAATTATTATTAAAACTGTTGTTTATTTTGATAGAAATGTATAAGAAAAAGTATTGTTTTAACGTTAATTTCTTAGTTTCATTTTTATTAATAAACAAACATTTTGTTAAATATTATTTTTTGGTATTTATAAAAGTTTGTTTAAAAGAAAAAACAATTAGCATTGGGAGGTCAGTTGGGCCTAATTATATTAAAGAAAAAAAAGCCTTTTTGCTATAGTAAAAATAATTGTGTTGGGTTGAATAAGATAGATAATGCGCAAGTCCAATTGAATTGGAAATTTGTATTTTTTGCTATGATAAAAAAAAGAGAAACAATGTTGCTGGGCTAAGTCAAAACGCATATGCTGGCCCAAATGGACTAAGAGCCACTGTTACAATTAAACCCAATTAGACCATGATTTTTTCAAGCAACATATATTGTTTAGATTGCAATTGAAATCGAATCAAATATAAAAAAATAATAATCTTTTGCAGTTAACACAAATTACAGAACCATTGTTCTTACAAAATCCAATTCAATTAAGAACTAAATCCAAATTACAATCAAAAAATTTATTATCAAAATCAAATCTCATTAAATATTACAGCAATCAAATATTACTAGTAAATCTAAAATCCCTAATTTATCTGATAAGCTCTAAATCTATGCTGTAACGCTAAAAAAAACTAAAAAGAACTAAACTATATGAACAAAGGGTTTTGACAGAAAATAGGGGCGACCTTTTTGAACAGAGGAGTTTACAGAGAACAGGGGGGGTTTTGACATAAAATCAGAGACGGGGATTTGGAAAGAACAAGAACATAAAAGATCTTTTGACAGAAAACAAAGAGTAGATCCGTAGACGGAGAGGCTAGAGGAATCAAAATCTTGAACAAGCTCCTTACCGTTGAAGACGAGAAGAGGAGGCGATTAGATTTTCCAGATCGGAAACCCTAATCGCCCTTGGACTACCACTTACAACCCTCCCTAGTCGTTGCCTCTAATCGCCTGATTCTCAATCGCTATTACCGTCCACCACCGCCTTCAATCTTCGTTGCGATCTGCCAATCAAACAAGACAGAGAGAGATTAGCGAAAATCGGAGAAGAAGCTCAGAGATTCAGAAGCGGAAAACACTCAACTTTTGGTTGTTGTTTGGCTAAGGGTGGTAGGTTAATGGACGATAGAGTTTGTTCTTCCAGCCGCCACCGGTTCTAAAGGAATTAGGGTTTGAGATTTAGGGGAAGAAGGAGAGAAGGAAGAACGGCGAAGGTAAGAAGAAGAAAGTTACTGTGAATTCATGGAAATGAAAAGTGAATACGAAAATTGAATAAATGATATCATGTTACGTCACAATCCTATGCTTGCGTGTCTACGACACTGTAATACACCTCTCAAATCACATCTGTTTGATCTTGATTGGACGGCCATAAGGCCAGGTCCATCTTAAACTTTGTGCGCCCTCACTACACAGGATCATCTGGACTCCCTTCAATCTACGTTTGGGCTTAGGCCTGTTGCTACTCACACCCTGCTTCCAACGAGTTACTAAAACACAAAACACTTCATACCCATCCTTGCCTGGACTATCTTGGGCCTAAACCCAGATTACTAAACAACACCTCCTGTTTTTGATACATAACTGAAAACGCACCCCCAGGTTTATTTAAAATTATAATTATTTTGTTATTGTTTCTTTTATGTTTTTTTATACTATACTTTATTAATTATTAATTTCTTTTTTTTTCATTTATAATTATTATTATTGTTATTATTTTTATTATCATATTTTTCTATTATTATTATTTCTATATTATCATTTATTATATATAAGTATCATTATATGATCAAATAAATATATTTTATTCAAAACTCATGTACATATTATTTTCACGTATATTGCATTAAATCCTTTTTATCATGCATTAATCAAGACTTTTTTTTGCAACTAATATTATTAAAAAACACAAACAAATCTCAAACTATTTTCGCGAATAAAACTAAGCTAATCAACTGTCTTTTTTGCAAACGGGTTTCAAACTAATTTTGGCTTACTGCGTTCTCAGTCAAAATCTCTGTAATCACTACTCTCGACTGAGTGCGAAGTGATTCAAAATATGTTTGCAAACCCCTAAAAGACACCAATTCATACGAACTACGAATTGGGACTCTGATTCCTCATAAGAGGTTACGTAGGCACGCGATCTAAAATCGTGGTGAGTCTTTCTAATTAAAACTTAAAACCCTGTTTATCCCAAACCTAAACCTAGAGCTTAATATCCTTATGAACAAGGTGGATGAAAGGTGCCTAACACCTTCCTTTCGTCTAATTGAGTCCGAAACCTAGAATCTCTAGATGCAAATTAGGGTTTTCTGTTAGGTTCCCTTCCCTGGGATAAAAACTAATAGTGGCGACTCTTGATTAAAAAACCAGTTGCAACAGCTGGCGACTCTGCTGGGGACTCTCCTTAACCCTAGGTTTTAGGTATTTTTGGTTTTTATTTTTATTTGCTTTATTTATTTATTGCATTTATCTACTTTATCGCATTTATTTATTGTTAATCTTTCTTATCATCATATGTACTACGTGGATGGATTTTTTATTTCTCAAAATATTTTCAATAACCCTTAGAAAGAAGGTTCGTCTATTAGCTTAGGGGGTACATCATCCCTGCGAGTTTATGTGACGGCTTCGCCTAGAGTCGGTGGACTTCCGAAAAAAGGAATACTTATCGAGAGATATCCTCTTGATGAGTAGGACTTTGGAAGGTTACCCGTGACTCTTTGTAATGACCTTAACCAAAAATTTCATGACGAGATCTTTCACGACTTCGAGACGAAAGTTTCAGTCTATAAAGAGGCTCCACCTAAGGGAGGCCCTTGTGCCTTTTCCCTCTGGTGTTATTCATGACACCCTTAAGGAAGCCACCTTTTAGGAGGGTGGACTAACTGTAGGTCAAAATTAAGGAGCCTACCTTCTAAGGATACTTATTACAAAAATCCTGTCACTCAGCCTTACCCCCACGCATTCATACACTTCATGTATTCGTCATACATTCTCAAATATTCGTCACCCGTTTCTTTATCTTATTCACGGGGTACAACAAAAAATAATAAAATCAAGATCTCGGTGACTGTCGTTAAAAACGGATACCGAAAGAAACAACTTGCTCGCGTCAACACGCCAAGCATGCCTGAAATCAAGGCCACAAAAGGGAAATAACATGCTGAAGACTTTCTCAAATTTTGTCCAGCAACAATGGATGGTTTCAAAAGCAGATATCTGCAGGCACGCCTAGAAGACTTATTTCCTTGTTGCCTGATTTCACGCAAATAAAGTTTTGGCTAAAGATTGTAATATTTTTCAATATCTGAATTACGTTACACTGAATAAAGGCGTTTTGTTTCCACACACCGTTTGCGTATCTATTTTTAAAGATAGTCGCCAAGTAAAATAATAAAGGACAAGCATATACCCAAAGGAATAAGACATTAACATTCATTCGCACTCATGCATTCACGAACACCTGCATGTCATGTCAAAGCTCATTTTTTCAAAAAACACCTCTCCAGTTGAACCATTGGTAAAAGAAGGTCTCCACCTCCCTGGCCTCCATATCAAACAAGGGCCTATCAATAAAATGCAATGGAGAAAATCGAGGAAACGCAGGCTGCATTCAAAAAGGACTTCGACCAAGTAAAGGGAGACGTAAGGTCAATGAAAGGAGATTTGAGTCAAGTTCTTTTGGCTTTGAAGAACATTATTGGAAGGCAAGAACAAGTTCCCAGGTTAGCTTTCGAGGAAGTAGCCCAGACTATTGGTGTATCAAGCGGTCACCAACTAAGGAAAGAGTCAGAGGCAGGACCCCAGAAGTCCGTCATGGCCCAACAAGAAGCGGAAACTGAAGGGTTTGTCCAACCGCCGGCCAAAGCAGGGGCATCTCGTATCCTACAGATTCCGACCAATGATGTAGACAATCACTTGGACCTGCAATACAGAGACCACGACCCAGAGGATGCCAACCAAGTACCCTCAAAGATGACTGGTACTCATGTTGTTGATAATCCATTAGTGGTGAATCAGTACCAAGCCTTGGAAGAAAGATTAAAGGCTAACAATAAATGCAATCGAAGTAGCCACTGACTCTGGGGCAAGTAGGCAAGCAAAGACCCCGATAAACTCGTTGAAAGAATATCGGTTGGGATATGGACTCCTGCTAGAACACAATGAAGCTTTCGAAAGAACTCTACAAAGGCTAGGGAACCAGGGGATAGTCCAGTTCGAACAATACTCTGAAGAAGAATATAAAGCTACTCTGAAGGGCGAAGCACATTTTCCTCCAATCCAAGAGACCTTTGTCAATAATGGAGTAGTGCATGGCAGACATGGGGCAAAAATATTCAACGAAGCCAACACCAAAGGGGCAACTGAATTCATCCAAGAATGCTCCCCAGGAGAAAAAACTCAAAATATGGATGACCATGGAGATTCCTGATATCTTTTTATTTCCTAATTAATTTTTCTTGTTTTTGAAAGAACCTATGTCAAGCCCGAGACATAGGGGTTTCTTGTAAGGGTTTCCCCATTTTGTTTCAGATAATATTTACGATTAATGAAATTTATATTTTTTCTTCAATCAAGATCCCTGTCTTTCTCTTGCATTTATATCTTAAATTTAAAAATGGTAATACTTTCTCTGCATATGCATTTTCAAATATTCATATACTAAATCGGCACCAACACATGATAAAGGTGCAAATTCATGCCCAAAACCACCGATAATGCTATTGCTGCGATCCAATATAATTTTGATGCTCCTATCAACCAATCTAAATAGGAAGATGATAAAGATCTTGAACTCTCTGAGAAAATGGCGAGGGAAATAAAAAGCTAACAATACGCAATCGTATCTAGAGGCTATCAAGACCATTAATTTGAGCACAGGGGGAGACCTGGAAGAAACCAAGCTAAGGGGAAATGTCAGAGCGGAGCCACAAAAAAAGCTGATCAAGTTAGTGCGCATATCTATGGGAACAAGCCAAAGTCGAATATAGACAGTGCCGTAGAAATAAACAACTACGAAATACCAAGATCTGATGAAGAATCGGAGCCAGGGGCATGTTGGGTATCCATGTTCGACGAAGCTTCGAATACACTAGGGCACAACATAGGGGCAATATTGACTCCCCCAAAGAATGCTCATAATCCATATACCAATTCAATGGTGAACGGGATACTAAACAACCAAAATTGATTCCTTATCAAGATCATGTTTTAAAACCAACTACGAAATTCCCGAAGATCATTTTCAGTCACGTCCCACGAAAACGAGATCGAATGACAGACGCCCTGGCAACTATGTCGTCTATATTCAAAGTAACTTGATCAAACCACGAATCGCACATCACAAACATACGCTTCGAAGAGCCCACACATTGCCTTTCTATATAACAAGCCTTGGTTTCACGACATCCAGAAAATGCCTCTAGCATTGACAAGCAAACCCTACGAGAATTATCCGTGAAATTCTTTCCAAGTAATGGTATATTGTACAAGATGAACCACGACATGGTTTAGTACTCAAGAAGATTATGCTACCTCACCATAACTCGCGTGGTAAATGGACACCCAATTACGAAGGTCCATATGTAGCCAAAACAACATTCTCCGGTGGTGGTCTTACCCCCCACAATAGTGGATGGGGAAGAACTACCACACCCGGCAAATTCAGATGCATTCAAAAACACTATGTATAAGAAGCTCGCTAAGCTCGAACCTTAAAGAGGCGACTTAGGAAAAAAGGAGCACCCTGGTGGATCGAGAACCCTAAAGGGCGATCCAGGAAAAAATTAGGGGCATATAGACAAAAAATCATCCCGGTGGATTGAAAACCCAAAAGGGCAATCCAGGCAAAAATTAGGGATCATTCAAAATGAAATACAGAACAAAAAGACTGCAATTTAAGAACTACGACTACGAACCATGAAGGGAGAGCTAGATCTGAATCATACGACTCGGAAGCAAAGGAGATAAGATCATTAAAAGGATATTGGAGAACAACAGTAGCAATTATCATTCTTCATTGCCATTTATAGTTTTAGAGCTTTCTGTAATTACCTCTTTTTAGGAATTGCATCTTGTATCCTCGCCTATTCAGAGGCCTATCAATAAAAAAATTGCTTTCTTTGCATTTTTCAAATTGCATTTTTTCTTTTCTCAGACTTGTTTACAAAATAATACGATCATTACTTGTGAATATTGTCTTGAAATCATTTCGGGGGATTAACAAAATAAAAGCATTTGATGAAACACCGAAAAACATTTTGGGTTAGAAAAATATCGAAAGAAAATCCACGTCTGCATCCATGAACATGGCAACCCCTACGTCTTGCAACACAAAAATATATACGCGTGTCCATGCTTGTATCTATGCCTACATCCATACACATGTTTGCGCCTATGCTTGCACTCAGCAATACAAAGTCTATACATATATCTACGCGTCCCTACGCAAAATCTACATCCATGTCAATGCTCGTGCCTACGCTTGGAACACAAAGTCTACGTCCGCACATGCATCCACACACAGGTGAACTCCTTCAAATTCTATACATACGTCTACGCTTACGCATGCGCTCACAACATATAAATCCATATACATCTACGCTTTCACCTGCGCTTACAACACAAAGGCCACACATATGCCAATACATATGTCTATGCATGCGCTTACAACATACAAATCTACGCATAGGCCATTACCTACATCTACGTCTATGTCTACGTCCGTAATACAAAATCAACACTCAATTTTTGCTAACATTTCCCCCCACATTCAAGTTCAACAATGCTACGACAACACAAAATACAACGCCAGAAATTGGTAGCTCTAAGCCAATGGTTTAAAGGAGAGAATGCCAAAAACGGTCTTCATAACATTTCAAGGCATATATGCATCTTACACACATTTCACACATACATTTTGCATATCTAAAGCATATATACCCTATACATTTCAACATTCAATACAAATACACTCAAGGTTCCATATCAATGTCAAACATCATACATTTCGCATATATACAAAATTCAATACACATGCATACACATGTATCACATAGAAAATAGAAAAAAAATCTCACCCTCGATTCAACTATCTAAGGGTAGACCAACACAATACTCCTCCTACGATTCAACCCGTCACCTCAGTCTTCATGCCGTGACGCGTTCAGCTCATCACCTAAGTCTTCCCGTAGTGATGAGTTCCTTACAAGCCCAGTACATTGCCTTTAAGCCGCAATGTATTCGCAAAACCCATTACATTGCCTCTAAGATGCAATGTATCCTCCGAACTCAACACATTTCCTCTAAGCCGCAATGTATTCTCCAAACTCAACACATTGCCTCTAAGCCGCAATGTATTCTCTGAACTCAACATGTTGCCTCTAAGCTGCAATGTATTCTCAAAATTCAACATATTGCCTTTAAGCCACAATGCATTCGCAAAACTCACTACGTTGCCTATAAGCCACAATGTATTCTCAAAACCCATCTTATCGCCTCAGACTTCACGCAGCGATTTGCAAACCTAACCCATTGCCTCAGACTTCATGCAGCAATGTGTTCCAAACTCCAGACCATCATCTTAGGCTTCATGCAGTGATGTTCGAAACCAAATTTAGCTTATCACATCAGACTTCACGCAGTGATTCGTGAACCTAACCCATTGCCTCAGACTTCATGCAGCAATGTGTTCTAAACTCCAGACCATTGTCTCAGACTTCATGTAGCGATGTTCGAAACCAAATTAGCTTATCACATCGGACTTCACGCAGTGATTCGCGGACCTAACCTATTGCCTCAGACTTCATGCAACAATGTGTTCCAAGTTCCATACCATCGTCTCAAACTTCATGCAGCGATGTTCGAAACAACACATTTAGCTTATCACATCAGACTTCACGCAGTGATTTGTAAACATAAACTATCGCCTCAGACTTCATGCAGCAATGTCCGAAAAACAAATCTATCTTATTGCCTCAGACTTCACGCAGCGATTTGCACAACTGTTACCCATTGCATCAGACTTTATGCAGCAATGTATTTCGTTATGCCAAGTTCCAGACCATCTCCTCAGACTTCATGCAGCGATGTTCGAAACAACACATTTAGCTTATCATATCATACTTCACGCAGTGATTTGCAAACATAAACCATCGCCTCAGACTTCATGCCGCGATGTCCGAAAACCAAATCTAGCTTATCACCTCAGACTTAACGCAGCGATTTGCACAACTGTAACCCATTGCATTAGAATTCATGCAGCAATGTATTTCGTTATGCCAAGTTCCAGACCATCGTCTCAGACTTCATGCAGCAATGTTCGAAACAACACATTTAGCTTATCACATCAAACTTCATGCAGTGATTTGCAAACATAAACCATCGCCTCAGACTTCATGCAGCGATGTCCGAAAACCAAATATAGCTTATCGTCTCATACTTCACGTAACGATTTGCAAAAACTATAACCCAATGCATCAATCTTCAAGCATCAATACCTTCCTTCATTCCATAAACACTGATCAGACTTCATGCTACGATGAAAAATAAAACTTTTACCCATTGCATCAGACTTCATGCAACAATACATTTCGTTATTTCATAAACACCGATCATCGCCTTAGACTTCATGCTGCGATGCTCAAGAGAAAACAAAACTCGACACATTGTCTATAAGCCGCAATGTATTTGCAAACTCAACATATTGCCTCTAAGCCGCAATGTATTCGCAAACTTAACACATTGCCTCTAAGCCACAATGCATTCTCAGAACTTAGAACATTGCCTCTAAGCCGTAATGTATCCTCAAAACTCAACACATTGCCTCTAAGCCGCAATGTATTCGCAAACTCAACATATTGCCTCGAAGCTGCAATGCATTCTCAGAACTCAGAACATTGCCTCTAAGCCGCAATGTATCCTTAAAACTCAACACATTGCCTCTAAGCCACAATGTATTATCCAAACTCAAACACATTACCTCTAAGCCGCAATGCGTTCTTCAAACTCAAAGACATAGTCTCTAAGCCGCAATGTATTCATGCTAAGAACATCGCCTCAGATGTCATGCAGCGATTCGCAAACGTAACCCATGGCCTCAGTCGTCAAGCAACCATGCATCATCAATCATTGCTATACTCACCCTCCAAATGGGTGAATAAGCCAAGACATACAAAATTGCGTTATCTGCCTCGTTATTAAACCCGGGGAAGCGATATATCATCAACTTTGCCTACTTCCTTGAGACTTATAAGGGTATGCTACATCAGTATAACCTTATGTTTGTCAGACGAATTTTGGGATGCTTCGAGTATTCAATAAACTTTCAATCAAAATGTGCAAGACTCTAGTTTTCTCACGCTATTCGATTGAATGATAATTGAATAGGGGCAGCTGTCGTAACCCAAATTTGCCCTACCTCGACGATTTTATTTTTCAAGATTAAAATAGGAGAAATATTTAATTAAAGGTGGTACAGTAGTATTTGATGACCCATCTTTATCCAAGATTAGGGGGTGTACTTAAATTCAGGGAAATGGGGCTTGTTAAATCAGAAAGACCCATGTATCTGTGAACCCATTCGCGAAACATGTTGGCCTATGGCCCATGCGATTCGAGAATGGAAAATTATTTTAAATAATAATTATTATTATTAAGTTTTAATCATTAAGTCCATTTAATTTGTTGTTGTTAATAAGAAGAGGGAAATGAAATTGCAATTTAAGGCCCATTAGGATAGGATCCATTTCATTTTGGGTAAGTAAACAGAAAAGGGGAGGTATGGTTGTAAATTACTGGCCCATTAAAATAGCTCTAATAGCCCATTTGCTGCTTTGTGATTCTAGGAAATTATTATTAAAACTGCTGTTTATTTTAATAGTAATGTATAAGAAAAAGTATTGTTTTAACGCTAATTTCTTAGTTTCATTTTTATTACTAAACAAACATTTTGTTAAATATTATTTTTTGGTATTTATAAAAGTTTGTTTAAAATAAAAAAAATTAGCATTGGGAGGTCAGTTGGGCCTAATTTATTAAAGAAAAAAAAATCCTTTTTGCTGTAGTAAAAATAATTGTGCTGGGTTGAATAAGATAGATAATGCACAAGTCCAATTGAATTGGAAATTTGTTTTTTTTTTGCTGTAATAAAAAAAAAGAGAAACAATGTTGCTGGGCTAAGTCAAAACGCATATGCTAGCCCAAATGGACTAACAGCCACTGTTACAATTAAACCCAATTAGACCATGATTTTTGCAAGCAACATATACTGTTTAGATTGAAATTGAAATCGAATCAAATATAAAAAATTACTAAAACAGATCTTTTGCAGTTAACACAAATTACAGAATCATTGTTCTTACAAAATCCAATTCAATCAAGAACTAAATCCAAATTACGATCAAAACTTTTATTATCGAAATCAAATCTCATTAAACATTACAACAATCAAATATTACAAGTAAATCTAACATCCCTAATTTATCTGATAAGCTCTAAATCTATGCTGTAACGCTAAAAAAACCCTAAAAAGAACTAAACTATATAAACACAGGGTTTTGACAGAAAACAGGGGCGGCCTTTTTGAACAGAGGAGTTTACAGATAACAGAGGGGGGGGGGGGGGGGGTTGACAGAAAAACAAATACGGGGATTTGGACAGAACAAGAACATAGCGGATCCTTTGATAGAAAACAGAGAGTAGATTCGTAGACAGAGAGGCTGGAGGAAGCAAAATCTTGAAAAATCTCCTTACTGTTGAAGACGAGAAGAGAAGGCGATTAGAGTTTCCAGATCAGAAACCCTAATCACCCTTGGACTACCACTGGCAACCCTCCATAGTCGCTACCTCTAACCGCAGGATTCTCAATCGCTATTACCATTCACCACCGCCTTCAATCTTCATTGCAACCTGCCAATCAAACAAGACGAAGAGAGATTAGCGAAAATCAGAGAAGAAGCTCAGAGATTCAGAAGCGGAAAACACAATAGGGACAAAATCACTCAGCTTTTGGTTGTTGTTTGGCTAAGGGTGGTAGGTTAATGGATGATAGATTTTGTTCTTCCAGCCGCCGCCGGTTCTAAAGGAATTAGGGTTTGCAATTTGGGGGAAGAAGAAGAGAAGGAAGAACGACGAAGGTAAGAAGAAGAGAGTTACTGTGAATTCGTGGAAATGAAAAGTGAATACGAAAACTGAAAAATGATATTATGTTACGTCACGATCCTATGCTTGCGCGTCTACGGTACTGTAATACACCTCTCAAATCAAGTCCGTTTGATCTTGATTGGACGGCCATAAGGCCATGTCCATCTTAAGCTTTGTGCGCCCTCACTACACAGGATCATCTGGACTCCCTTCAATCTGCGATTGGGCTTAGGCCTATTGCTACTCACACCCCGCTTCCAACGAGTTACTAAAACACAAAACACTTCATACCCCTCCTTTCCTGGACTATTTTAGGCCTAAACCCAAATTACTAAATAACACCCCCTGTTTTTGATACATAACTGAAAACACACCCCCAGGTTTATTTAAAATTATAATTATTTTGTTATTGTTTCTTTTATGTTTTTTTATACTATATTTTATTAATTAATTATTTCTTTTTTTTTCATTTATAATAATAATTATTGTTATTATTTTTATTATCATATTTTTCTATTATTATTATTTCTATATTATCATTTATTATATATAAGTATCATTATATGATCAAATAAATATATTTTATTCAAAACTCATGTACATATTATTTTCACGTATATTGCATTAAATTCTTTTTATCATGTATTAATCAAGACTTTTTTTGCAATTAATATTATTAAAAAACACAAACAAATTTCAAACTATTTTCGCTAATAAAACTAAGCTAATCAACAGTCTTTTTTGTAAACGGGTTTCAAACTAATTTTGACTTACTGCGTTCTCAGTCAAAATCTCCACAATCACTACTCCCAAGCGAGTGCGAAGTTATTCAAAATATGTTTGCAAACCCCTAAAAGACACCAACTGATACGAACTACGAATTGGGACTCTGATTCCTCATAAAAGGATACGTAGGCACGCGATCTAAAATCATGGTGAGTCTTGCTAATTAAAACTTAAAACCCTGTTTATCCCAAACCTAAACCTAGAGCTTAATATCCTTGTGAACAAGTTGGATGAAAGGTGCCTAACACCTTCCTTTCGTCTAATTGAGTCCGAAACCTAGAATCTCTATCTGCGAATTAGGGTTTTCTATTAGGTTCCCCTCCCTAGGATGAAAACTAATAGTAGCGACTCTTGATTAAAAAACCAGTTGCAACATTCTTTTCCTGTAAACCGAAGACCAAAGATACCTTCAATTCTTTAACCATGACCGACCATGATGATCATCACCTCTCTAGAAAGACTGTACTCTCTCTGGTCCATAAGACCGACGGAATCTAGGAGCATCCTCACCTTGAGGATGACTTCGACATCAGAGACGGACAAACTGCATCCCCAAATTTTGTCAATGGCGAGCGCGACAACCATCAGTTCTTGGGCGAGCAACACCACAAGAACCCTACCGAGGAACTGCCATATATTCTGCAACCAGTTATCATTCGTCAGAATACCGATCCGGTCATGGAAACATTGCTCACTGCCCTCAACTAGACCAATGACCTTATCCTACAACAGAGCAAGAGGATAAGGGCATGGGAGAAGAAGCAGTCAAAGTCTCCTCCTCGGAGACACCGATGATATGACTCCCCAGCCTATCCCCGCCTAGGCGTTGTCGTCTAATCAGAAGGGAGAAGCATCACATTTATTTCTTCAAGAAAGGCTACCGCACACATCCCAAGAAAGATCAAGGCTCTCAATCTTCCAAGAAGACATAGTGACCGCCGACTTGACCGTGACCGATCACCGTCGCCCAAGCCCAGGTAGCAGAGAAGAAGCCTTTCTCCACGACTGGACAATGATGCCCTGCGGGGAAGGAACCATCATTCATCGCCTCTATCTCCCAAAGAATGCAATGATGATGAGCCCCGCGGCATGTTATCAAGAGACATTACAGAGACCCAACTCCCAGTCGGCCTGGAGAAGCTACCCCCGCTGGGAACATATGATGGTACGACTGATCCTGATGAACACATAGAAAATATTGACGCCCTACTCGACTATCGAGGAGTTAGGGGCGCCATCAAGTGCAGGTTGTTGCCAACTGCCCTGTGGAAAGGTGTCATGTCTTGGTACAAAAGTCTTCCAGACGAATTTATCACTTCATGGAAACAGTTAGGGAAGATGTTCTCGAGACATTTCACATCGTTTCACCGATATCCTAAGTCAGAGGCATCACTAAAAGCAATCATCCAAGGTATAGATGAGTCTCTTTAGGCTTACATAGAGCACTTCAACAAGGAAGCCGTGCAGGTCTCTACGATCGACGACATGAAAAAATATTTCCTCAAGCGCGTGCTCCGTTCCCACAGTAACTTCGCCAAAGTTGTTGGCATCGAGATTCCAACCACGCTCGACTCCCTCCTACTTAAGGCCCAAGCGTACATCTAATACGAAGAGAAGACGTCGGAGAACAACACAAGGGACTCACGACATAGGGAGAATGCGAAGGTCTCGAAAAATGATGAGCCCTCGACATCCCGTCGGGGGGGGGGGGGGGGGGGAAAGAGGAAGGAAGATAAGTCTCGAGACTCCAAAGACTATCGAGGGATGGATGTCCGCTTTCACGACTACGCCCCCTCAATGCCTCTCGCGAGCGTATTCTAACATAATGCGCTAACTCATAATTCCAACAAGCTGGGGTCCGCTTTCCCCGCCAAACACCGTCCAAGTCTGGGACGGATAAAAGCAAATACTGTAGATTCCATAAGATCCACAAGCACAACACCGAAGACTGCATTCACACCAAAGATGCAATTGAGATACTCATCAGGGAAGAGCATCTCAAACAATAAAAGAAGAAGGATAACGCCCGTAAAGAGGCTCAAGAAGCCAAGAATATAGAAGAGGGGAAGGAGTCCCCCAACACGAGTCACATCCTGATCGCTATGAGCATCACAATACTAGAGGATTTCTATTTTCCCGACATGGAAGAGTTCCCCATATAATTCTCTTCGCATAGTCCTTGGGAATTCTTCTCGACGGTAATGGTCATCTCTGACAGGGGATTCAACAAATGCACGATGGGATCAGTAAAGAGGAGGTTTGACCAGCTGATAGAGGCCAACTATGACATGGATGCCATCCTCGACAAATTCAGAGGAGGTTCCTGTTGTACCCCAAAATTTTCCCTCTCACTTTATCAACATTTCTCATTACAAGGCTCTTGGAACTCAAGATCAAGCTAGGGTTTGCTCTGCTCAAGATATCTCCTTGCACTGATGACCTAAATTAGGGTTTGAGTTTGCACATAGATGTTTTGACCTACAATGCCCAAAATTACTTTCATAATCCATGTTGGACTCACAAGTTTGTCCATACCAAGATTCAAATCTTGATTCAAATTTTTGCCCAGTCAATTGGACAGTTGACCTATAAATCAGCTGTATTGGTGAAAAAGTCAATTGTGGCCAATTGACAGTCAAACCTCATGAAGTTTGATCCACATCAACATTATGAACTCATATGAACCATTTGATCAAGTTTGGATCACAATTCCACAAGAAATTTGATCAGATCACCAAAAGGGCAAAATGGTCATTTTTAGGGTTTTGACTGTACAAGGACAATTTTTGACTGTTTGACCTAGCCAATGGAAAAAAAAGCTCAACCATGGACAGAAGGACTCAATGACATTATCTTGACCCATTCAACAAGTTCAAAAGATCTCAAATGCATAGGATTGACAGATGAATTTTTCAGTCGACTGATCAAAATTTGACTGTACACTGAAAAGTCAAACTTTGAATTTTTGGTCAAAATCAAATGACAAGATTCATTTTTCATCAATACATGTCAAATTATGAAACTTGTTCATCAAGAAACCCAAAAATGCAAATTAGGGTTTAAAATGGAAAAATTTCATAACTTAGAAATTTTCTAAGTTATGAAATTTTCTTATTTTTTCCTAACTTTGTCCCATTTTTTCACCAAGATACAAATGGATTAAAACAAAACTTGAAACATTAAAGTTGTATCCCATCACAATTTCTACAACTTTGATTCACAAAGTTTTCTCAAAAGAAGCTTAGATCTAGAGTTATGATTTTTGGAACAATGGTACCTAAAACTTTTAACTTAGAGAAATTTTGCCCTTGTTTAGGCAGGATTTTGACCCATCTTCTTAGCCTTTTTCACATAGTTCTACTTGGAGTTTAAAGTTGCATTTCAAATATGTATTATAGTACATGTTGCAAGCTTTCCAAATTGTCCAAGAACTCCTCAAACACATTTGTGGTTAGGGAGAATCGAATACTTGAAGTTGGCAAAAACTCACTTTGATCCATGGCCAATACATGTTCATACCAAGTTGCAAATCTGACCAAGCTAGCTTTGTACACAATTACAGGCCTCAAAACCAGTTTGTACTCCATAATTTAATGCAAATCCATTGAGCTAATGCATTTTCTTGGTCATTAGGGTATTGTACACAAGTTTAATCCCTAAATGGTAAAAGGCATAGTTCCATTTTTGCAAAAGATATGCTTTATGTCAAACCATGATCTTTGAAGCATGAGGCCAGATCTCTGAAGCAAAATCAAATCCACAAATTGTAAGTATCAAGGAGATTGGATGCAGCATACAAGATAAAGTGTACAGACCTGCATTGAGAAGGAACACTTTCTTGCTTCACAAAGAAGAAATTTGTCCAAATCTTGCCAACTTGAAAACCAGTCCATGATAGCTTAAACAAACATTGCAAACACATTTCACACAACCCTTTGAGCCATAAACACGAGCTCTTCACTACTCAAACCTCCTTGTACACAAAATCCACATTTTTCTGCAAAACAGGGCAAGCCCTGCAGAATCACTCTCATCTCTACTTTCGCTCGTGCGTTTTGCCTCAAACTTGTTCCAATACCTTCCATTCAACTCACCTAAACTATTCCAGACCTCCATTTCCAACTGTAACTCCATTAACACACATTGCCATTTTTGTTTGGAAGCTTTGCAGGTTGAGTTCTATAGCACGATTCAGGCTACTTCAAAACAAACCAATCATTGGGAAAGCTTCAGTGGACATCAGGCAAGCTCAAAAGAACCTCAAGCACCATTGAAAGTTGCTACATTGTCCAGCTCGAAGTCAACTGAAACAGGTATTTCATGAACTTCTATCTCTCTATTTAGGAATAGTTAGACTTAGGTTTGTGAATGAAAGATGTTGTATTCATAGCCCTGAAACCATACATGTGCTTAGTTTTCATTTATATTAATCGTGCTAGGAGAATTTCATCCATGAACTTTCTGAAAAAACTAGGTTAAGAATTAGGGCCAGAGAAATTCTCTCTATTCTTTGAGAGTTAGCTTAAGTTTTTTATATGGTTAGATTCGTTGTTTGATGCTCTACAAGTTCCATGTTATGAGTTTTGTCAAAAAAGCACAGAATCAGGAGATAGCATTTTGTACATAGAGCGCGCGCGTTTCTGTCCAGAGGAAGAAGATGAAGTTGGTTTTGGGCTGGGCCTGAACAGGCTTGCTTTTGGCACCCCCCACTTTTCTTTTTACACCCCCTGGCCCATTTCTTGAATATTTGTCATTTTTGCATTTTTATTTTATTTCTGACTTTGATATTTTATTTTCAAACATGAAAAATGATCCAAAAATATTTTTACATTTTTTTTACATTTATTTGACATTTATTTTTATTTCTACTAGTATAAAAATGTTTATATGCTTTTATATCATTTTGTTTAAATTAAAATAATACAAATAATGCTTTTTTTTCATTTATTATTTTTATACACATTTGAAAATATTTTCTTGAAATATATACATTTTGTAAATAATTTATTTTATTTTTATACACACTTAATATATTTAATACATATATATGCATATATACTATATTTTATTAAATAACTAGAACAAAAAACACAAAAAAAATAATACATTTTTATTTTTATTAATATTTTATACTAAAAATACCTTTTTTTAATATACTTTTATTTTTTGTACAAATTGATACATTATTGTATAGAAATAATAAATAATACTATTTATTTGAGAAATTAGGGTTTTTTGCCCTAAAAACAAATAATTAAAATTGACTTTTTATTTATTTACATTTCACATTAAAAATACTTTTTGCATACATAAATTTTTTTTTTTTGCATGATACATTTTATTTAATGTTTATTTATTGTATTTATTTAAATATTGTACATTTAAATTGTTATGCCTTACACATTCAATTTGGTTGTAATAATTTAGAATTTAATTTCTTGTAAAATAATCCCCAATTCAAATTTGTACCCCCTCCCTATATCATGTTGTAATAGTGTAGAATTTAAATTATCGCACCTTTAAATGCTTTCAATTATGCCATGGTTAGACTTAGGGTTTGTATGCAAAATCAAATTAACAAATAGTTTGACCTAATCAAAGATAAAAATGCATGAAAAACAAACACAATGCACACTTGCACCCCTAGGGTTACAATCCACTTGTTGCCTTCAAAAATGGGCCATGATATGCATGTCAAGTACTTTGGCAAAACAAAAACAAAACAAAGATCATAGTCCCTCGATGACGCTATTTGAGTTGCCTAAACAAAATGATCAAGTCCCTCAAGAAAATGCCAAAAATACTTGACACTATTGCTATCATGGTCTGTACGATGACCCGCGCCTGTCCCATTTAACATCCTAACACAAGGTTGTTCACCAAATACAATGGTGAAACAACACTGTTAAAAGGGTTAAAAACATAAGAAAGATCTTTGAGTAAAATAGGGTAGATAACTCTTAGTTACTTGATCAAAAGCTTGCAAAAACATCCTTTCTATTTTCACAACACAATTTCAAAACCCTACTTTCAAACATTGAAGACTTTTCAAAAGACAAAAACACCTTTGTATACATTCAAACAAGAATTATTACAAAGGTTGCCACAAAGATGACCTCTTTTCAAAACATCTTTCAAAATCACACACAAAGCACCATTTCAAACAATTGAAGAGCACCATTTCAAACAATTGAAAAGCAAAGCAAGTGACCTTAGCAAGTAACTAAGAGCCCATGGATAACCATGGATAGAAAAGGGTTCTAATACCTTCCCTTTCTATAATCTACTCCCCGAACCCAAGAAAACATCTCAAAGGTCTTTCCTGTGCTTTTTGACCTTTCCTTAGGATAAAATAAAAAGTCGGTGGCGACTCTTGCTAAACTGAAACATTTGCGAACACAAACGCAAAATCCCAAGTCAGTTCTCCCACCGTATCACAGAACTGGCGACTCTGCTGGGGAATCACTTTAAAAGTGGAGTAACCTTAGGGCCTAGATCACCCTTTGCATGATTATATTGTTTGCCTTGATTTCTTTATATTTGGTTCTCTTGTTTGGGCTTGAAATCCTCCACCCGGATTTGGGGAACATTCATAGGTAAATAGCAATACGTTGTGGAAACTGTGCGGGGTATACCGACATGGTTGAAGCAATAGCTATATTAGTGCGACATATTTGTGAGTACCGGTAGCCTTTGAGTCAATCAAAGAGAATACAAGGCCGCTGAGTGATGTCATGAAGCACTAATGAACTCTTAGGACCTTACTTGACAATCTTGGCCTTTTATTAGGGGTAGTGAGATGACCGGCTTTGGTGCAGTCCGAAGTTGGTAGGTACTCGATACTACACTCATTGAGGGTTGTTTTCTTGGAATATTTTGGTCACTAGTTAAGTGGCTAAACCAAAACAATGAACATAGAAAATAATCCAGTGATATTGAGCTCCTTAGAACCCGGTTACTATTTATAGGACAAGTTTTGAGCCAACTAAACTCAAGAGGGTATTTACCTATGAAACCTCATGCAAGCCTGAAACTAGGGTTTTTTGTGATTTGCTTGTACATGTGTTTGTGCATATATCATGAACATCATAAAGCATCATATGCATCCACTAACCATTTAAAGGGTTTGGATCTTCATCTTTGTTCTTGTTTTGTAGGTCATGGAATCTCTTCGCAGGAAAATAATTCAAGTCAACCTTGTAAGAATCCCTCCTCAACTCAAGGAGCTCACTTCCAGGATTCCAGAGAATTCTCTCTTCAGTGAAAGACATGGTAGACTCCTCAACTTGGTCAACTCCAATATTGAAGAAGACATGGTGAAAGTTCTCTTCCAGTTCTTTGACCCCCTACACCACTGTTTCACATTCCCTGATTACCAATTAGTACCTACTTTGGAGGAATTTTCTCAACTCTTGAGAATTCCTATTCTTCATCAACTACCCTACAACGGTACGAAAAAAGAACCAAAGCCTGAAGATGTTGCTCAAGCATTACACTTGCAACCATCTAACATCAAGGGACATTGGGAAACCAGAAGTGGTGTCAAGGGTTTCTTGGCAAATTTCCTGTTGGAGAAGGCACAAGACTGCTGGAATTCTCTTGATCTACAAGCCTTTGAAGAGATTGTGGCACTCCTCATCTATGGGTTGGTCCTGTTCCCAAACCCTGACCAAATTATAGATGTGAATGTTGTCAAGATTTTCATATCCAGGAATCCTATACCTACATTGCTTGGGGACATCCTACACTCATTTTACACACGAACAATGAGGAAAAGAGGTGTTCTCATGTGTTGTACTCCTCTCCTAGCAAGGTGGTTTATTTCTCACCTTCCACAATCAGTTTTGAAGAATGAGCAGGGTTTAAGGTGGTCACAACGGTTGATGACCCTCACACATTCTGATGTACATTGGTGTTCTCGATGCAGAGAAAATGTCATCATCATTGATCGTTGTGGGGAATTCCATAATGTCCCACTATTTGGCATTAAGGGAGGCATTACCTATAACCCCTGTTTAGCTCTAAGACAATTTGGATATGCTCGGAGGGATGACCTCATGACATGCTGATTCCTGACCTAGTTTTTTACTTCGACAACGATGCGCAAGGACTTCGACAAATATTCATCAGAGCTTGGAGGATGCCCAACAAGGTGGATAGTAAGACACTGGGGCACAAGAATTCCATCCCCCTTGAGCCTTATCTCAAGTGGGTACGAACCCGCGCCCAGAATCTTATGATGCCATACCCTCACATTCTCCCCTTGATCAAAGAGCCCGTTATGGAAGGAGAGGTTCCATACACCATCCTACATCCTGACATGCCAACATCATGAGAAGAAATGAAAAAGAGTTGGATCCAACTCAAGGAAGAACAGAATACTTTTGAAGCCAACTTCTATGCCAGTGAGAAGAAGGTTTTGGAGCTTACCCGTCGACTTCATAAGGAGGAAACTCTCAACACTTACATTGCACCAAAGAGGATGCGCAATGTCTTTTTACATTAAGAATTTTGTAATATTTTGCCCATGGGGCACTTATGTACTAACAATTTCTTCTTAATATGACGTGTGTTCCTTTTTGTTTGCAACAAATTTGAATTTCTAGATCCTTGAATGCATTACATGAATAACATGCCATTCATCATATGCATGAACAAGTCTTCACACCAGGTTTCCTTATCTTTCTGCTGTTTATTTCAGCAAGATGGATTTGGAGCAGACGATTAAGGATCTGCAGGCACAAAATTCTTAATTCCAACAACTCCTTATGACCTTAGCAAAGGGTCAAGAGGATCTGAAAGCATTGTTGGAGAAGAATAAAGAGAAAAAGAAGAAGAGGCCCGGAGTAGCCACTTTTGGAAGAAGGTTTGAAAGCAATGCCAAGAAGGTTATCGAGTTCCCCTCAACGTCTGACGAAGGGGCCGGTAAAGGAAAAGAGGTTGCGGTACCGTCTGAATCTGAAGTTGAAGAGGAGGAAGAGGAAGAAGACGAAGACTACTCCGAACAACAATATCCCCATGCGGATGATAAATATAAGAATCTTGAGGATAGACTGGCAGCCATGGAGTTGCAGAGGGTACCTGGTTTGGATTTTGAAGAACTAGGGTTGGTAGCTGGGATCGTTATCCCTCCCAAGTTCAAAGTACCAATATTTGCTAAGTATGACGGACTATCCTGCCCAAAGATGCACCTGAGATCGTATGTCAGAAAGATCCAACCCCACTCATCTGATAAAGACCTATGGGTACATTTTTTCCAAGACAGTTTGTCTGGCACGCAACTAGACTGGTTCTATCAACTCGAGAGATCAGAAGTTCACAATTGGGAAGACTTAGCCGCCGCTTTTTACCGTCAATACCAATACAATGCTGATTTGGCGCCCACTCGTACTCAACTACAGAGTATGGGGATGGCTTCCAATGAAGGATTTAAAGAGTATGCCCAGAAGTGGCGTGATCTGGCTGGAAGGGTGCAGCCACCATTATCGGATAGGGAGTTAGTTGACATGTTTCTGGGGACCCTGTCTGGCCCTTTCTTCAATCATTTAATCAGGAGTTCTTCTGCGGGATTTACTGAACTAATTCTGACCGATGAAAGGGTCGAGGCCGGTATTAAAAGTGGAAAGATTCAAAAATTTACCTTCGCGTCCTTTGCTGTTAAGAAAGCCTTCCCAACTAAGAAGGAAGCCTCTGCTGTGTATTCTCAGAAAGGTCAGGGAAGAACCGAGCGCCGGCCAACTGTAGGGGCTGTGATGATTCAAAACTCTTCAAATGATCAACCTCGTAACAATCAGTCAACCTAATCAACAACGAGTAGAAAGGCCACAACGGCAGTTCACCCGAATCAACATGACGCCAGCACAGGTACTCCCTCATTTGTTAAAGCTGAATCTTGCCAGTTTGAAGGAAGCGCCAAAGAACCCTAACACCTCCTCTCCATACTACCACTCCAATGCCAAGTGTGCCTACCACTCTGACAATGTTAGGCATGATACGAATAATTGTTGGGCGCTTAAGAACAAAATCCAGGACTTGATTGACACCAAGGAAGTAGAATTTGATGCTCCTGAGAAGCCCAATGTGATATCTGCTCCGATGCCCAAGCACAGTCATAATGTTCATGCCGTCATGGAGGACCTTCATGTTACTGATGTTGCTGATCTTTTGACTCCATTAATAGTGATTAAAGAGAATTTGATGAGAGTTGGGATATTCCCAGGCTATGGGAAGGACTGCTACTTTTGTTTGAATATACGAGCTGACTGCCCAATGTTGAAATCAGGTTTCCAACGCCGGATGGATACCCAAGAGATACTTTTCCAAAAAACCCCTGTTGATACCTTCACTCCTGTTACTACTGCTACTTTTGCTACTTCAACCAACGATATTGCAATCATAACCATTTCCGACAATCCTCCCAAGGCTTACAAAAGGCCTGTCAGGATTACGCCCGACCTTAAGTTTGTACCATTAAAGATCACCATGCCGGGACCTGTCCCGTACCAATCCAGCAAAACGATGGAACTATGGGGGAGAAATCTTCTATCATGGTATCAAAAAAATCGAAGCAGTCCAAGAGAATTCTGAAGAAGAAAACTGTGATATAGGGAACATTGTGGGTACAAGCAAGATAACCCGCAGCGGCCGGATCTTTTCTCCGGAGATTGCTCCCCCTCGAGCAGTTTTCGGACCCTCGAAAGCTTCTGCACCTATTAGGCCATCTGTGCGAGACCCGGTAATAGAAGAATTGGATACTCCCAGAGTATGACCATTTGCTGATAATACCGACAAGGGTAAGGGGATACTGGAAGAGCCTGTCAGGACGAAGGCTCATGCTGTGGTTATCCCCGAAACCACCCAGAAAGAAATGGATGAAATCTTGAAAATAATCAGAAAGAGTGACTACGACATCGTGGAACAGCTAGGGCAGACCCCTTCTAAAATTTCAATGTTGGCTCTTCTGCTCTGTTCTGAGGCCCATGCTAAGGCCCTAATCAAATTTTTGAAGGCGACACATGTACCCCAAGAGACTTTGG
Source organism: Vicia faba (assembly GCA_948472305.1). Classification (NCBI taxonomy): domain Eukaryota; kingdom Viridiplantae; phylum Streptophyta; class Magnoliopsida; order Fabales; family Fabaceae; genus Vicia; species Vicia faba. Next base: position 327,241 of record CATIWC010000281.1, read on the forward strand.
CTGACCAGTTTCAGGAGTGTGTGGCCAGTCTTACTACTGATAATGGCCTTGGCTTTTCCGATGCTGACTTAACTCCCAAAGGAAGGAAACACAACAACGCGCTACATGTTTCAGTTGAATGCAGGGGAACCACCCTCGCCCATGTCTTAGTTGATACTGGTTCTTCCTTCAATGTGTTGCCGAAGAAATCGTTGGACCGTTTGGACTGCGAAGGGTTGACCCTCAAACCTAGTAACATCGTTGTTAGGGCCTTAGATGGGTCCAAAAGAATGGTTTATGGAGAGGTTGACATTCCTGTCAAAGTAGGCACAGAAGTTTTCAACTCCATCTTTTACGTGATGGACATCCGTCTATCATATTCGTGTTTGTTAGAAAGACTGTGGATCCATTATGCCGGGGCAGTTACCTCCTCTTTGCACCAAATGCTGAAATATCCTGTTAAGGGTAAGATTATAACAGTGCACAGCGAGGGAGAGTACATGATAAGTCATCTCAATTCCTTCCGCTATGTGGAGTTGGATGGCGAGTTCATCGAAACGCCTTTCCAACATTTTGAGGAAGTTTCTCCTGAGGTAGCAGTTGCGAAGACAATGGTTGAAGTGCCTATCGTTCCCAAGCATGTGCCTAGGATGGAATCTCTCAAGGACGCAGAGGTTATAATTAAAGAGGGGAAGAGCACAGTGTGGGGGAAGTTGCCTGATTTTCCCCATAAGACGGACAAGTTTGGATTAGGGTTCACTACTGCAGGACAAAAGGCTATGCGTCGCTCCAAGGCTGGAGGACCACCCGTCAAGATCTCTCACCATGGATCAATGTTGTAGAAGATGAAGATGAAGAGAGCCACTTTGAAGATTGGATCTTTCCGACCGTCGAAGGGGGTTGAAGCAACTGGGAAGCAAAGGATTTTATTCCCATCACCTTTATCAACCAGTAATTTTACCTTTGAACAATTTCTTATTTCGGTCTGTAATAACTAAAACAATTCGTACACTATTTTCACCTCATGCCTTGCCCGGGGCATGTAGGTCCATTTGTAAGGGCTTGATTTACTTCATTATCATATGCCATGTTTTAATGAATCACTGGACGTTTTTGTAAACTGCTGTGTTCATTTTCTTTCCTTTTGCATTTTTGTTTTGTTTAAGGATGGCTATCCCTTACACACACCCACACTCAAAAATGCAGGTACCCATCCACTCCGGATTCCATGGGTGACTATTCTACTTTAGCCTTCGATAGCTCTGAAGATTTGGTCAATCATGCTGAGTCCGAAGTTGATGAAGATTGTGAAGTGCCAGGAGAGTTAGCCCGACTTCTGCAACAAGAAGAGAGGGCTATTCTGCCTCATGAAGAGTTTCTAGAAACCATCAACTTGGAAACAGAGGAGGACATAAAAGAAGTAAAAGTGGGTGCCAACCTGGAACCAAGTGTCAAGGAGCGCTTAGTGCAATTGTTGAATGAATATGTTGAAATCTTCGCCTGGTCTTATGAAGACATGCCGGGACTAGACACAAATATCGTGGTCCACCGTCTCCCTACAAGAGAAGATTGTCCACCGATCAAGCAAAAGGTTCGCCGAATGAGGCCCGACATGTCTGAGAAGATTAAAGCTGAGGTAATGAAGCAATTCAACGCTGGCTTTCTGGCTGTTACTTCCTATCCACAATGGGTTTCTAACATCGTGCCCGTGCCTAAGAAGGACGACAAAGTCAGAATGTGTGTGGACTATCGGGATTTAAACAGGGCTAGCCCTAAAGATGATTTTCCACTGCCATACATCGACATCTTGGTTGACAACACAGCTCAACACAAGGTTTTTTCCTTCATGGACGGATTCTCGGGATACAACCAGATCAAAATGGACCCCGAGGACATGGAGAAAACTACTTTTGTCACGCAATGGGGTACCTTCTGCTACAAAGTGATGCCATTCGGACTGAAGAATGCAGGGGAAACCTATCAACGCGCCATGGTAGCTTTGTTTCATGATATGATACATCATGAAATCGAAGTTTACATAGACGGAATTATAGCTCAATCACAGACAGAAGAAGAACACCTTGATCATTTGCAAAAGCTGTTTTCCAGGTTGAAGGAATATAAGCTCAGACTGAACCCAAGCAAGTGCACTTTTGGGGTTAGGTCTGGTAAACTTTTGGGATTTACTGTCAGCAACAAAGGCATTGAGGTTGATCCAGCTAAAGTAAAGGCTATACAAGAGATGCCTGCCCCCCATACTGAAAAGGAGGTTAGGGGATTCTTGGGACGCTTAAACTATATCGCAAGGTTCATCTCTCACCTGACATCTACCTGTGAGCCAATTTTCAAATTGTTGAAGAAAGATCAGGTAGTTGAATGGAACAATGATTGTCAAGTTAATTTTGATAAGATCAAGGGGTATTTGCTGGAACCTCCTATCTTGATGCCACCCGTCGAAGGAAGGCCGTTAATCATGTATCTGACTGTTTTGGATAACTCATTGGGGTGCGTACTGGGCCAACATGACGAGTCTGGCCGAAAAGAGCATGCCATTTATTACCTTAGCAAAAAGTTTACCGACTGTGAGACTCGCTACTCACTGCTCGAGAAAACTTGTTGCGCTTTGGTATGGGCTGCTCGCCGGCTAAGACAGTATATGTTGACTCATACCACTTTGTTGATTTCCAAAATGGATCCGATCAAGTATATCTTCGAGAAGCCTACTTTATCTGGAAGAATCGCTAGATGGCAAATGATCCTGACTGAGTATGATATCCAATATACTACCCAAAAAGCTATAAAAGGGAGTGTACTAGCTGACCATCTAGCTCATCAAGCCATCGAAGAATACCAATCTATGAGATTCGACTTCCCTGACGAGGACATCATGACATTGGACAACATCGAAGGTAACGGACCGTATGACGGACCTGAACAAGGATCCCGATGGACCCTGTACTTTGATGGTGCTTCAAATGCACTTGGCAATGATATTGGTGCAATACTCATTTCTCCGGAAGGCTGCCATACACCCTTCACTGCCCGACTTTGCTTCAGCTGTACCAATAACATGGCTGAATATGAAGCTTGCATCTTTGGTCTCAAGGCTGCTATAGACTTGGGAATCAAATCTTTGGTCGTATTTGGGGACTCGTCTTTGGTTCAGTAAAGTCAAAGGAGAGTGGGACACTAAACATCCTAATCTTATCCCATACAAAGAACATGTCTTGACGTTGTTGCCTCATTTCGAGCAGATTACTTTCGAGCATTTCCCGCGAGAAGAAAATCAGTTAGCAGATGCTCTGGCTACAATGTCTTCCATGTTTAAACTCAACTGGGATAACGAGGCTCCCCAAATTACCATCGAGCGAATGGACGAACCTGCGCACTGTCATAAGATCAATACCGAAGAAGTAGTGGAACAACCCTGGTTTCATGAAATCAAAAGGTATCTCCAGACTAGAGAATACCCTGAAGGAGCTTCTGTCAATGACAAAAAGTTCTTAAGGAGATTTGCTTCCAAGTTCTTCCTAAGCAATGGCATCCTTTATAAGCGCAACCATGATTGTGTTCTACTTCGTTGCGTGGACAAGGTTGAAGCAGAATTAATCATGACCAAGATGCATAGTGGCACATTTGGCACCCACTTGAGCGGACATACGATGGCTAAGAAGATTCTAAGGGAAGGCTACTACTGGTCTACCATGGAAGCTGATTGTCACCAACATTCCCGTACTTGCCACAAATGTCAAGTTTACGTCGACAAGGTACATATTCCTCCTGTTCCACTCAACGTTCTGACAACTCCTTGGCCATTTGCAATGAGGGGCATTGACATGATTGGAGAGATCAAGCCTACGGAATCCAATGGACATCGCTTCATCCTGGTGGCTGTTGATTACTTTACCAAATGGTTCGAGGCAGCTTCCTATGCCTCAGTTACAAAGAATGTGGTTGCCCGTTTCATCAAGCAGAACCTCATATGCCGGTATGGTGTCCTCGACAGGATCATCACGGACAACGGTACAAATTTTAACAACACCATGATCACCGCTCGATGCGAACAGTTCAAGATTTATCATCACAATTCATCTCCCTATCAGCCGAAGATGAACGGTGCTGTTGAAGCCGCGAACAAAAATATCAAGAAGATCATTCAAAAGATGACAGTCACCTACAAGGACTGGCACGAGATGTTACCGTTTGCTCTGCATGGATATCGTACCACGGCACGTACTTCAATAGGGGCAACCCCATTTTCTTTGGTGTATGGCATGGAAGCTGTTCTACCCATGGAAGTTCAAATTCCTTCCTTGAGGATTATGAAGGATGCCGGTTTGAGTGAAGACGATTGGATTCAGACTTGGCTTGATCAACTTAACTTGATCAACGAGAAGCGACTCACTGTTGTTTGTCATGGTCAGACGTATGAAAAACAGATGATCAAGGCTTTCAACAAGAAAGTCAAGCGTCAAGTATATCAATTCGGAGATCTTGTTATCAAGCGGATCATCTTACTGCAAAGTGATCCCAGGGGCAAGTGGACTCCTACTTACGAAGGACCATTTGTAATCAAGAGCATCTTTTCTGGTGGGGCAATGATTTTGACCACCATGGACAGCGACGACTTGCCACACCCTGCGAATGCAGACATAGTCAAATGATACTATGCATAAAACGACCCGGCAAGTTAAAAACCCGAAAGGGCAACTTGGGCAAAAATGGGCATCCCGGTGAATCGAAAACCCGAAAGGGCGGTTCAGGCAAAAATTAGGGATAAAAAATTTTTTGTACACCCGACAAGTTGAAAACCCGAAAGGGCGACTTGGGCAAAAAAGGGTTTCCTGGTGGATCGAAAACCCGAAAGGGCGGTCCAGGCAAAAGTTAGGGAATTAAAGTGTATGCCTATGTCTCGTCGGATCACTTTAAGAACAATATCTTCACCAACATGCTCCAAGCGTCTGATCAATCCAGTCGTCGGCAGACGAAGCAGCAAATGGACAAGATACTCAAAGTTGTGAAGGCCATAGCAGAATGGGAATCCCATGGAATTGTTACACATAGCCATCTTTCTTTTGTATAAAATTTTTCAATTTTTACGACAACATTCTCTTACTAGGATGTCTGTCTCCTTTGTAGAAAGATACTCACAAAAGTTAATACAAAGATACTTCAAAGTGCAAAAATTTGCTTGCCTTTCTTTTCTTTTTACACTCATGTTTTATTTGAAAACGTCCAATGTTTTGTTGAAATAGGCATATGCATTTGAATATAATCACTGCTTACAAATAAAACGAAATTGAGAGAGGATAATTACTGTTAGGTTGAAGGTGTAGGAAGATATCTTTATGCCATTCCAGAAGAAATCCCCTGCAATACATCATTCAGATCCTCAACAAAGCTAAAATTGGAGTATATTTCCCCAACGAAGCTAAGCTTCAAGATCCCCAGCGGAGCCAGTGCATTCTAAAACTTTGATTCCCCAACTGAGTTAAGTTTCAAAATTCCCATCAGAGTTAAACTTCAAGATTCCCAGTGGAGCCCGAAAACCCTGAAATACCTATCCCCAGCGGAACCAAAATATTCTAAACCTTCTTCTCCAACGAAGTCAAACTTCCAATTGTCAACCCCCGGTGGGAATTGTTCAACTTCCACCAATTTCCCCAACAAGCTATCTTAAAAGTCTGAAAACCAAACAGATAACAGTTAACTTCTTGGCTTACCCCCCCCCCCCAGCTAGGATGCTTCCCCAGTAGTTCGGCATACAACCCAAAACTCCTGATTTCACCGGTCGAGTAAACCTTCTCCCCACAGAGTTATCTCCCAACAGATTGAAGATTCTCGGTCTCATTTCTCCAAACAGAAGCCTCCTAGGTTTTAACCCCCCAGTAGAGGTTTTCATAGTTCTCTTTATTTCCCGGGAAGGTCATGAAGGATCCTCATTCCCCACAGAAGTTGTCAAGGCCTTGTTAATCCCCATAAATCGCCGAGGATTTTCAAATCTCCACCAGTGGTCCAAGGATTTCTTCTTCTCAAGCGATCAAAGATCTTTAATCCCCAAGCAGTCAGCAAGGATTTCTCATCTTCAATAATCAAAGATTTTTGGAATCCCCAGCATCGGTCAAGGATTTACTTTCCCCGACAGCAGTCAAAGATTTCATTATCTCCAGTTATCAAGGATTTATTTTTCTCAGCAAGACAACTACTCAACTTGCATGCATAACCATTACATTCATATATCATAAACATTGATGAAACACAATTCACTGCATCATACATATCATGCAACATAACTTTGTGTTTTAGCTAACATTTTACCCTTTTCAGGATAGGATTAAAAGGCTATCATTAACAATTATTCAGATACAGTACAGATACACCCCAGACACGGCGGTCATTCTACTACTCATTCAGACTTCAGCAATCTGATATAGACTAGATACGCTCCAGACACGGCGTCCATTCTATCTCTCATTCAGATTCAACTATCAACTTCAAGTTCAGATACACTCCAAACATGGATGCCATTCTGGCCTTTACACCAGCAGTTTGATTCTCCCCAGTGCAGTAGCCACGGAAGTCATTCTGTCACTTATTAAGATCCCAGTTACAGTCTCAGATACACTCCAGACACGGAAGTCATTCTGCTACTCATACAGATCTCAACTTCAGATACAGTCCAGATACGCTCCAGACACGACTGCCATTCTGTCACTCATTCAGAATTTATCCCCAGCCCAGGGATGCTCCATACATAGATGTTTCTCTGTCGCCCATTCAGGATTCAGATACAATACATATATACTCTAGACACGACAATCATTCTGATATTCAAACACAGTTACAACCCAGATACACTCCAGACACGTACGCCATTCCTTTGCTCATACAAATTCAGATCCCAGTTACAGTTTCAGATACACTCCAAACACGGAAGTCATTCTTCTATTCATACAGGTCTCAATTTCAGTCATAGCCAGGATACGCTCCAGACACGGACGCCATTCTTTTGCTCACACAGACTCAGTCTCCAGATGTAGTTCAAATGCATTCCAGACACGGAAACCATTTTGATGCTCATTCTTCTGACCTACAGTATTACAGTTCAACAGACAATCCTGGATGGCATCTTTAAGCCCATCTCCATCAAGATTTTACCATGTCCAAATGGAATCTTTAAGCCTATTTCCTCATATACATTTTGATGAGTGCAAATTTACGGGCACTCTAGTGTCCAATCCTCTTGTACCTTCGAGTCACGAAAGGCAAACTTGCCAATCTAACTCTTCAGGTTCAAGAAGATTGAACAGGGGCAACTGTTGTACCCCAAAATTTTCCCTATCATTTTATCAACATTTCTCATTACAAGGCTCTTGGAACTCAAGATCAAGCTAGGGTTTGCTCTGCTCAAGACATCTCCTTGCACTGATGACCTAAATTAGGGTTTGAGTTTCCATAGAGATGTTTTGACCTACAATTCCCAAAATGACTTTCATACTCCATGTTGGACTCACAAGTTTGTCCATACCAAGTTTCAAACCTTGATTCAAATTTTTGCCCAGTCAATTGGACAGTTGACCTAGAAATCAGCTGTATTGGGGAAAAAGTCAACTGTGGCCAATTGACAGTCAAACCTCATGAAATTTGATCCACATCAACATTATGAACTCATATGAACCATTTGATCAAGTTTGGATCACAATTCCACAAGAAATTTGATCAGATCACCAAAAGGGCAAAATGGTCATTTTTAGGGTTTTGACTGTACAAGGACAATTTTTGACTGTTTGACCTAGCCAATGGAAAAACAAGCTCAACCATGGACACAAGGACTCAATGACATTATCTTGACCCATTCAACAAGTTCAAAAGATCTCAAATGCATAGGATTGACAAATGAATTTTTCAGTCGACTGATCAAAATTTGACTGTACACTGAAAAGTCAAACTTTGACTTTTTGGTCAAAATCAAATTCCAAGATTCATTTTTCATCAAGACATGTCAAATTATGAAACTTGTTCATCAAGAAACCCAAAAATGCAAATTAGGGTTTAAAATGGAAAAATTTCATAACTTAGAAATTTTCTAAGTTATGAAATTTTCTCATTTTTTCCTAACTTTGTCCCATTTTTTAACCAAGATACAAATGGATTCAAATAAAACTTGCAACATGAAAGTTGTATCCCATCATAAATTCTACAACTTTGATTCACAAAGTTTTCTAAAAATAAGCTTAGATCTCAAGTTATGATTTTTGGAACAAGGGTACCTAAAACTTTTAACTTAGAGAAATTTTGCCCTAGTTTAGGCAGGATTTTGACCCATCTTCTTGGCCATTTTTCACATAGTTCAACTTGGAGTTTCAAGTTGCATTTCAAATATGGATTATAGTACATGTTGCAAGATTTCCAAATTGTCCAAGAACTCCTCAAACACATTTGTGGTTAGGGAGAATCGAATGCTTGAAGTTGGCAAAAACTCACTTTGATCCATGTCCAATACATGTTCATACCAAGTTGCAAATCTGACCAAGCTAGCTTTGCACACAATTACAGGCCTCAAAACCAGTTTGTACTCCATAATTTAATGTAAATCCATTGAGCTAATGCATTGTCTTGGTCATTAGGGTATTGTACACAAGTTTAATCCCTAAATGGTAAAAGGCATAGTTCCATTTTTACAAAAGATATGCTTTATGTCAAACCATGATCTTTAAAGCATGGGGCCAGATCTCTGAAGAAAAATAAAATCCACAAATTGCAAGTATCAAGGAGATTGGATGCAGCATACAAGATAGAGTATACATGCCTGCATTGAGAAGGAACACTTTCTTGCTTCACAAAGAAGAAATTTGTCCAAATCTTGCCAACTTAAAAACCAGTCCATGATAGCTTAAACAAACACTGCAAACACATTTCACACAACCCTTTGAGCCATAAACACGATCCCTTCACCACTCAAACCTCCTTGTACACAAAATCCACATTTTTCTGCAAAACAGGGCAAGCCCTGCAGAATCACTCCCATCTCCACTTTCCCTCGTGCGTTTTGCCTCAAACTTGTTCCAATACCTTCCATTCAACTCACCTAAACTATTCCAGACCTCCATTGCCAACTGTAACTCCATTAACACACATTTCCGTTTTTGTTTGGAAGCTTTGCAGGTTGAGTTCTGTAGCACGATTCAGGCTACTTCAAAACAAACCAAGCATTGGGAAAGCTTCAGTGGACATCAGGCAAGCTCAAAAGAACCTCAAGCACCATTGAAAGTTGCTACATTGTCCAGCTCGAAGTCAACTGAAATAGGTATTTCATGAGCTTCTATCTCTCTATTTAGGAATAGTTAGACTTAGGTTTGTGAATGAAAGATGTTGTATTCATAGCCCTGAAACCATACATGTGCTTAGTTTTCATTTATATTAATCGTGCTAGGAGAATTTCATCCATGAACTTTCTGAAAAAACTAGGTTAAGAATTAGGGCCAGAGAAATTCTCTCTGGTCTTTGAGAGTTAGCTTAAGTTTTTTATATGGTTAGATTCGTTGTTTGATGCTCTACAAGTTCCATGTTATGAGTTTTGTCAAAAAAGCACAGAATCAGGAGATAGCATTTTGTACATAGAGCGCGCGGGTTTCTGTCCAGAGGAAGAAGATGAAGTTGGATTTGGGCTGGGCCTGAACAGGCTTGCTTTTGGCACCCCCCCCCCCCCCACTTTTCTTTTTACACCCCCTGGCCCATTTCTTGAATATTTGTCATTTTTGCATTTTTATTTTATTTTTGACTTTGATATTTTATTTTCAAACATGAAAAATGATCCAAAAATATTTTTACATTTTTTTACATTTATTTGGCATTTATTGTTATTTCTACTAGTATAAAAATGTTTATATGCTTTTATATCATTTTGTTTAAATTAAAATAATACAAATAATGCTTTTATTTTAATTTATTATTTTTATACACATTTGTAAATATTTTCTTGAAATATATACATTTTGTAAATAATTTATTTTATTTTTATACACACTTAATATATTTAATACATATATATGCATATATACTATATTTTATTAAATAACTAGAACAAAAAACACAAAAAAATAATACATTTTTATTTTTTTTAATATTTTATACTAAAAATACCTTTTTTTAATATACTTTTATTTTTTGTACAAATTGATACATTATTTTATAGAAATAATAAATAATACTATTTATTTGAGAAATTAGGGTTTTTTGCCCTAAAAACAAAAATAATTAAAATTGACTTTTTATTTATTTACATTTCACATTAAAAATAATTTTTGCATACATAAAAACTTTTTTTTGCATGATACATTTTATTTAATGTTTATTTATTGTATTTATTTAAATATTGTACATTTAAATTGTTATGCCTTACACATTCAATTTGGTTGTAATAATTTAGAATTTAATTTCTTGCAAAATAATCCCCAATTCAAATTTGTACCCCCTCCCTATATCATGATGTAATAGTGTAGAATTTAAATTCTCGCACCTTTAAATGCTTTCAATTATGCCATGGTTAGACTTAGGGTTTGTATGCAAAATCAAATTAACTAATAGTTTGACCTAATCAAAGATAAAAATGCATGAAAAACAAACACAATGCACACTTGCATCCCCAGGGTTACAATCCACTTGTTGCCTTCAAAAATGGGCCATGATATGCATGTCAAGTACTTTGACAAAACAAAAACAAAACAAAGATCATAGTCCCTCGATGACGCTATCTGAGTTGCCTAAACAAAATGATCAAGTCCCTCAAGAAAATTGCCAAAAATACTTTACACAATTGCTATCATGGTCTGTACGATTACCCGCGCTTGTCCCGTTTAACATCCTAACACAAGGTTGTTCACCAAATACAATGGTGAAACAACACTGTTAAAAGGGTTAAAAACATAGGAAAGATCTTTGAGTAAAATAGGGTAGATAGCTCTTAATTACTTGATCAAAAGCTTGCAAAAACATCCTTGCTATTTTTAAAACACACTTCACAACACAATTTCAAAACCCTACTTTCAAACATTGAAGACTTTTCAAAAGACAAAAACACCTTTGTATACATTCAAACAAGAATTATTACAAAGGTTGCCACAACGATGACCTCTTTTCAAAACATCTTTCAAAATCACACACAAAGTACCATTTCAAACAATTGAAGAGCACCATTTCAAACAATTGAAAAGCAAATCAAGTAACTAAGAGCCCATGGATAACCATGGATAGAAAGGGTGCTAATACCTTCCCTTTCTATAATCTACTCCTCGAACCCAAGAAAACATCTCAAAGGTCTTTCCTGTGCTTTTTGACCTTTCCTTAGGATAAAATAAAAAGTCGGTGGCGACTCTTGCTAAACCGAAACATTTGCGAACACAAACGCAAAATCCCAAGTCAGTTCTCCCACCGTATCACAGTTCCTATCCCCTCACATTCTACTGGGAAGAACTACTGGGCAGGGCCCCCTACTCAAGCATCCCACTCCTCGTGCGGGCATGCATGACAATCTATGATGTTCAACGCATCTTGGTGGACCAGGGAAGCTCGGCAGACATAATGTACACCTAGATATTCAGCACTCTAGCTGAATGAGACTCATATGACCCAATACGTAGGCTGATATCTCCAGGGATTCAATGGATCTATCACCAAACCTTGGGGATACGTCGAGCAGATTATTACCTTCGGGACGGGTGTAACAACCAGGGCCATCATGACCAAATTTCTGGCGGTGGATTGCCTGTCGCTCTATTAGTGCATCTTCGGAAGACCCACTTTAGTTGAGCTGATTGCAGTGCCCTCCACCGTACATCTAAAGATGAAGTACTACACCGCTGAAGGTTTGGTCGCCACCCTCTACAGGGATGTCTAGGCCGCAAGAATATGTTTTAAAGTATCGCCCAAAGGTCTAAGTTCCATCAACATACAACCTCGAACAGATGGCAGATCCGCTCTACCCCCAGCTCCGAGGAACCCAAATCCTTACCACGGGTCAACATCATCGACCTGGACTTTTGCTTCTCAAAAGAAGACCTCACAGAGCGGTAGAGAAAGGGGAAGGAGCCCGTGATCCACGGAGAGAGTTCATTCCCAGCAACAAGTAGCAATGAGCTTGTGCACCTCATGTGACCAATTCCAGACAGGGATTTCAAAATCGTCCCCCTCTGGAGAAATCCCTCCAGAGGAGTGAAGATTGGCGTCGATCTCCCTGACCCGGCGAAGAGACAATTGGAAGCATGCATGAATGGGAATGTTGATTTGTTCGTTCAGAGTGAAGTAGAAATGCTCGGTCTGGAATAGCTTGTCATCACCTAACAGTAGACCCTGCCCTTAAGGGAGTTGCTCAGCATAGTCGAAAGCAGTCTCTAGAAAAAACAAAGGCTGCCAAACAGGCTGTAAAAGACCTCTTAAAGGCAAAAAAATTTATTTATGATGCCCGATACACAACCTGGCTCTATAATGTAGTCCTCGTTAAAAAATATAATGGAAAGTCACTTATCTGTATTATTTATACTGATCTCAATCGGGCTTGCCTAAAAGATGTGTATCCCCTTCCCAACATCCACAAACTGGTCGACAATTCTGTAGGTTCTAAATTACTGTCTTTCATGGACGCATACTCTGGATACAACCAGATCCCCATGACAAAAGCGAACAAAAAATATATAACATTCATGACCGAATCGAGCAACTATTACTAACATAATGTCATTCGGCCTGAAAAATGCAGGCACTACCTATCAGTGCATGATGAACAATGTTTTCCGAGGAGAAATCAGAGACATGCTCAAAGTATATATGGACGACATGATCGTGAAATCCTGAGAGGAAACAGATCATGCTCTCTACCTCAGAAAAGTTTTCGAACAAGCAAGGAAATGCATAATGCGGTTCAACTGAGAAAAATGAATCTTTGGCGTATGGGCAGGTAAATTCCTCAGTTTCTACCTAATGGAACAAGGAATCAAAGCCAACCCTGACATAATGCTCACCTCACTCTCTCATTTCGTGGAAAAATCTGCCCAACATGCACTCCCCCTCTTCAAACTTCTCCGTAAGGAGGCTACCTTCGAATGGATAGAAGTGTGTGAGCATTCCCTCGTCCACCTGAAGCAGGAAGTGTCACAACCACCAATCATTTCTCGACCAGAAAAGGAAGAAGTCATCTACCTATATTTGGCTATTGCTTCTGAAGTCGTGAGCATTTCCCTCATCCAAGAAACCCCTGAGGGGCATAAGCCCATCTACTTCACGATAAAAGCCTCACAAGGCCCCAAAGTGAGATACTAATAGATCAATAAAGTAGCCTTAGCACTTATCAATGCAACAAGGAGGCTGAGAAAATATTTCTTGGCCCACACAATTGTCGTCTTGACAGAGCAACCAATAAAGCAGTTACTCGCACGACTGGACATGGCAGGTAAAATGCTCAAGTGGTTATTAGAGCTCTATGAGTTCGACATCAAGTATGAAAGCAGGAAATCCCTTAAGGCTCAGTGTTGTACCCCAAAATTTTCCCTCTTATTTCACTCAAAGGCATGCCTCTAGAGGTCCTCAACTCCTCAAGTTTGACTAAGGGTTGACCAGATAAACTCTCTCTTAAAGCAATGAATCTCCAATTAGGGTTTCCATTTTCACCAAGATGGGTGAGCTCCAAAGGCCTCAAATCTTTTCCATGGTCTTAATATGTTCTCAAGGCCATCCATGTCAAGTTTCATGCCTTGCACAAGAAGTTTACTCAGTCAACTGCTCAAATGCCTAAAAATTAATTGTACTAGGTCAAAAGTCAATTGTGACCCTCATATAGTAAAACTTCAAGATTTTTGGTCAACATCAACATTTTGAAGTAACATCTATCATTTGATCAAGGGTTGATCATGATTCCTCAAGGAATGCCCCAAATTCATCAAAACTCAAAAGTTGCTAAATTAGGGTTTCTATGGATGCAGATTTAAGAGGTTGCCATTGTCAGGGCTTTGAAACAGCCATGGCACGAATAAGATGATACAAGCATTTTCAGGCGAAACTAAGGCCATATTTGGATTCCTGGGAAAATTTTAAGGGGAATAGGGTCTTTTGTGCCTCTTAATCCTCATGTTTTGCAGGTTTGAACCTTAGGGTTGGTCGGAGAAGACGACCAGAGCACAGCTCCAGCGTTGTTGACCCCAACTGACTCAGGTGTATATGTGCATGGAAATTCCTCATGTTATGATTGGTTCGTTTCAAATACCAGGGGCCCACAACGCTTGCATGTTTTGACAACTCAACATTTACTCTCGTTTCATATTATATTGTTTTATTTTATTTATATTCACGAATGAATAACCAGCACATATGGCAAGGCAAGCGAGCATATGAGGGGAAGGACCTGGGTTCGAGTCCCAGGTCTAGCATTTTGTTATTTTCTGATTTATTCATTGCATATCCAGCATATTACACCCCCAAACACGCACTATGTGACACATGCTCATCATCATTGGATCATCCACGCCCAAGATCCAACGCCCCAGTAATGCATCCCCATGATGGACCTCCCTAACACAACAGCACTAGATCCAACGCAGCTGTGGGTTACCAGATCTAGGCTTTGACACAATTCATACAACACCCCCCCCCCCCCCCCCCCCAATTTGGGTTTCTTACCCCCATCAGGCCCCATTTATTTATTTATTTTTAATTTCTTTTGTTTTATTTATTTGTTTAATTATTTTTACAAAACAAAATCATTTTTTTATTAAATCAAAAAATCACAAAAAAAACATTAAAATAAGATTTTTTTATGAAATATTTTATTTCATTAATTAATTTAATTAGGACTAATTAAATTCTTTTTTTATTAATTAAAATAAATTAGAAAATTAGGTTTAATGCATAAATACTTTGTTTTCTTAAATAAAAATACAAAAATATTTCCTTTAATTAATTAGATTTATTAGGATATTTAATTCTCGTGTTCTTCCTCGCACGCATTTTATTTATTTATTTATTTTTCCAATTATTGTAACTGTCAAGGGTTGTAATAGTTTTTTTTAATTAGGTTTTATTACTGTTTTTACTTGTTATTTTCCCCCTATTTTGGCTATGTAACCCCATCCATGAGGCCTGGTAATAGTTAGGACTTTAATTTCTCGCACTTTTACTTTATGCTATTATAAACTGCTAGATGATTGATAATAGGATTGTATGCGGAAGATAAATCAACGATTAAAATAGTAGATCACCTTAGTTGTGCAAAGATTTAAATAAACTGAAAACAAACACTTGCACATGCTCACTCCTAGGGTTTTCCCCACTTTGGTTGCCTTCGGTAAACGGTCATGAAGTATAGGAAGTTTTAGTGGTTTCCCTATGTGATCGGTGGGAATAGAAATGACTGTTTTGGAATTCTGGTTCGCGTTTGCGTTTCGCAAAATGTCGCGGTAAGCAAGAGTCACCACCATCTTTTATTTTATCCAACAAGGAAAGGACAAAAGCACAAAAAAATTCCTTTTTGAGATGTTTCTCGGGTTCGGGAGGTAGATTATAGAAAGGGAAGGTGTTAGCACCCTTTCTATCCGTGGTTATCCACGGGCTCTTAGGTACTTGCTCATTGTGTTTTCAAAAGTTTGCTTTTGTGTTTGTGGGTTTTGAAAAGAGTTTTTGTTTGAAAGAGAGTGTAAGTGCGAAAAGTTTTGTTTTTGTTTTCAAAAGAGCAAGTACTTAAGAACATCTACCTACTCAAAAATGAATTAAACTGTGCAAATGTCCTTTAGACAGTGCTATCCCACTATTTAGGAGTAGGTAGCACCGTCGTTGGAGTTTTCGGGTCAATTCGATTTTAGGGATGTGTGGTCACTAAAGCAACGTTAGGACGCCTTAGTGGTAACCCTAATGTCTTAGATCATTTTTATCTGAGGCAACCGTTTCGAGGCAACTTTGATCTTTGGACAGGAGGACGACCTCTAAAACATCCTATACTTAATGACCACGTTCGAGGCAACCAAGTGAGGCGTACCCTAAGAGTGGCATGTGCAAGTGTGTCAATTTTCAGTTATGTTATCTTTGCATGTCATGGTGAGCTACTGTTAATTTTAAGTTAAGAATTAATCTTGTCATGCATAGCCTAGTTAGCATACATCTAGCAATTAATGGTTGCGGAAAATAAAACTAAGCTATTACAAGGCGTCGGGTATTTACATCGCTAAAAACAAACCCTTGAAAAGTAAATTGCGGAAAAATAAATAAAAGCGGTAAATAAAGGTCCTAAGTTAAAGCTATTACATCCTCTGAGCAATTACAATATAGATCAAAATAATATGCGCGAGAAAAGTTGAATCAGATTGTCCTTTAGGGTTTTGACCCTTTTTATTTAAAGAAAGCATATTTTGGTCTTTTTTGAATTAAGGATTAAATCTAAATTGTGGAATTAAAGAAAATACTTTTTGGAGTTTTATTTTAATTAAGGCAGCAAAATCAGGAATAATAAAAAAAACTAAGTCTAAGTTAATTTTAATTTATTGTAAAAATGTTAAGATTAAACCTAATTAAAAAACTAAATTAATTGGTTAATGGTTTATTTACAAAAATAAGTAATAAAATTAAAATAAAAATATTTTTGTTGTTTCTGATTTTTTATGAAAAAGAGTTAATTAGTTAATTAATTAATTATGATAATAAAATAGTGAAAAGGAAATTAAAGAAACAAACTCAGGGGTGCTGGGCTCGAAAAGGAGTATGAATTGCAACTTCCAGACCCAAACGTCCAGCCTGTTGGACTTTCAGATTGCCTAGGCGTTCGTTGATCAAGGTTCATGGTGAACCTCCATCCTTAGCCATTGGATCTGCTTGGGAACCACCTGGCGCGTTGAGATCTGAGGATGTATGGTAGTCCCTGCCTGAAGTGCTGCATCTGAGTACCTGAAGAAAAAATGTATCAAAGTTTTGGGGGACCTGGGATTCGAATCCAGGTCCCAGGGGGTTCTGCAACGCACGCTTCACCAACTCATCAATGTTGTTTCTTTTGTTAGTTAAATAGAAAACAAATATTATATACAATCAATAATTATGCCTGGCCAAAAAATAAATAAACGCACAATTGATTCAAACGAACCAATCACGCCCAACCACGTTATCGTCTTCCTCACAGAAGCCTAGTTCGTTTACCTGCAGATTTTGTTCTGCAGGAAGTTTCGTGGGGCCGTTCAAACGTCTCTCCTAGGCCATGAAAATAAAATCTAAGAGTACCAACGTACTCGTCTGTTCATCCCGGTCATCCCTGTAACCATTATGTGCATTGATTTTTCCTGCAATTAATAACCCCAAAAATAAGGTATACGAACCCTAGAACTGGGCATGGCGTTACAGGCCATGAAAATAAAATTCAGTGATGCCAACAGTTCCAAAATGCAACGCAAAGCATGAATATGTAATTATTTCAATGAAAGGATGCAAGAAAATAATTTCACGATATCATGTCCAGAGCAAATTTCATGGAGACTTACAGCGCGTTAGAGGTAATGAAAGGCTTGGTTTCTGATTGGCCTCGCTTCAGGAGGTTGTTGGAAAGAGAGCTGCGTCTTTCTTTTGGTCTGAGTCTGCCTCCAAACCAAAATCTGATCACCACTTGCTCAAGGTTTTTTTGCAAAAAACTGTTATGGCCGTTTCCACAGAGTTTTGTGAATTTTTTTTCTTGTCTGCAGCAGGGTTTTTCGTGTGTGATTTGTTTATGAGCATGAGGTTTATATAGCCAAGGAAATTAGGTCAACATTTGTGTATCAAATCTTGGTCCATTATGATGAAGAGATTTGATTTGATTTTTCCATAAAGACTTGCCATATTTGATCCAAACATGCGTTTCTACCAGCTTGCTCTGAGTTGTTTTGGGCCTCCAACTTGATGGTAATCAAAAACTGACTTTCCCCTTCGAATTTGCTCTCTTCGATTGCTTCAAATTCCCAATTCGAACCACTCCAGTCACAGCCCCTTCGATTGAGACTCTCCCTGTTTCGATTGCATATTTGCAAGGGACACATGCCATTGTGAACTTTGGGTATTCTAGACAGGTTAGGATATGTGTTTTTGCTTAGTCATGCCAGCCTACTTCATTCCTTCGAATCTGCCTTCTTTGCCAACGTCAAAGTCCAATTCGAATTTATTTAGAACGTTCCCTATTAGACAACTTCGCTCAGCCCTTGGCCTTGTGATGAGTCTGAGTTCTGATTCGAAGTGTCCAGAACTTCCTTCATCAGAGCATCTTAGATCAAGTGAAACTCTGCACAGAAATGCCATTCGAAGGTCATTTCGTTCTGATGTTCTTATCAAGGTAAAGTATGAAGTTCCAATCGAAGGATCCTCTGAAGTACTAGTCGAAGCATTGTGAAATTGACTTGATCGAAGGGGTCCAGCGTCAATCGAAGACTTGAACACCAAAGCTTGATCGAAGGAGGTCCAGCGCTCAATCAAAGACTTGCACATCAAAGCTTGATCGAAGGAGGTCCAGCGCTCAATCGAAGACTTACACATCAAAGCTTGATCGAAGGAGGTCCAGTGCTCAATCGAAGCTTACTAATTAAAGCCTGATCGAAGAGTGCCAAATGGCCAATCGAAGACTGGTGAACCAAAACCTGATCGAAGAGTGCCAAATGCCCAATCGAAGACTGGTGAACCAAGCCTGATCGAAGGGTGCCAAATGCCCAATCGAAGACTTGTGAACCAGAACCTGATCGAAGGATTTTGGATGCCCAATCGAAGACTTTTCCCAGATGCCAATCGAAAGACCTTTTGTTCATCTTCAAAAAACTTTGTTTTTCTTAGGCAAGGGTTTGTGACCAACCATGTAAGGGAAGACCTTTGGAAACATGAGAGGGCAAATTTTGGGGTACAACAGTTGCCCCTGTTCAATTTTCTTAAACTTGAGGATGTAGATTGGCTTGCGTGCCTTTCGTGTTCCGAAGGTGGAAGATGATTGAACACTAGAGTGCCCAGAAATTTGCACTCGCATGGTGTAGTATCAGCATTTTGATGTCGGGAATGGGCTTGCAGATGCCATTTAGAGATTGTTGGTAGGAGGATGGGCTTATAGATGCCATCTGCAGGAGTGTCGATCGCATAAGAGATTCCTTAGCGAGAACTTGCATACCTGAGAAAGAAAGATGGTCTTCCTGGCTTGTTACAGGTGTTGATCTTCAATCTCTTCATGTAGATAATTTTCCTGGCTTGTTATAGGTATTAATCTACAATCAGTTGTCCACAGATATTTTTCCTGGCTTGCTACAGGTATTCAACTGGGACTTGAAAAGGTTGGTCTAGGAGATAGCTGTCCTGGATGGTTTCAGGTATTAATCTCTGACCTGAGAAAGAAAGTCTTCCTGGCTTGTTACGGGTATTAATCTTCAATCTCTTCGTGTAGATAATTTTCCTGGCTTGTTACAGGTATTAATCTACAATCAGTCGTCCACAAATAGTTTTCCTGGCTTGTTGCAGGTATTAATCTGGGACTTAAAAAGGTTGATGGTAGCCACCTTTTGACTGACCTTTTCCTGAAAAAGGTAAACATTAGCTGTATGCAATGTCATGATGTATGAAATGTATGATGTCATGATGTTCTCAAATATAAATGAGATTATGTCGTATGCACTTTATCATGTATGTAAATAGGAGGTATGACATGTGAAATGTTTATGAATGTATTTTCGTCTGGGAAAATAAATCCTTGACAAATGTCGGGGAGTTTATCAAATCCTGGACTGCTGTTGAAGAGTATGTGTGTCTTCCCACTTTGCTTAGAATGTTCCTGATGAGGATGACGAACGAAGATGGTTGTGAGAATAAACCTGTAGGAGAAAATAACTCCGTTGGGGAATAAACATGGTGAAGAGATTACTCTGCAGGGAATTACTCTGTGGGGAAGAGATACTTCGCTGAGATTTTAATGATAAACTCCGTTGGGGATTCCGTTGATAAGCTTTGTTGGGGATTTTGATGATGAACTCCACTGGGGATAGAAAGAACTTCGCTGTGGATGATCTTTCGGTTGCAACTTGTTGAGGATAACCCGGTTAGACTCTTGTGAGGATAACCTCTGAATTTGGCTGAGGAGATACATTTGTATTCTGCAGGGGACAAGCTTTCCAGAATCTACTGGGTAAGATGATTCAACTCTATTGGGGAAACCTTTTTAGACTGCGCTGGGGAAATGGCTCCACTGGGGGTATCTTGCATTCTGCCGGGGAACATTCTTATATTCTGTTGAGGAATATTAAGACTGCCAGGGATACTCTTATGCTTGCTGGGGAATATCTTTATACTCCGCTGGGGAATATTAAGACCTTCTGGGGATACCCAATCTTTTTAAGGCTGATGGTAGACTAACTCTGCTTGGGGGAGAGTATGGCTGATTCATTCATGGTTGCAAGTCTCAGTGGGGAGAGCTATCATTACTGTCTTACTCTGCGGGGAGTGAAAGTATCTTGGTCACATTCTTCAGCTGAACTTACCTTGGTACCTTGGTGGACAGAGCAACTAGACCGCTCAGACAATTCTCATTGCCCCTGTTGTACCCCAAAATTTGCCCTCCCATAATCTTCAAAGTTATGACAAGCAAATGGTTCAAAGTCTACTCAAGGGCTACACAGTCAACCATCCTCCTAAGCCAGTCAAACTAGGGTTTTGGTTCTTGCAAGAAAGTTGAGGTTTTCAAGGGCTCAATCAAGTCTCCTATGCTCATAAACATTGTCAAGCACCTACATGTCAAGTTTCAAGGCTCACAAGGTCAAGTTGCACAGTCAAAAACCCTAATTGCTCAACAGTCAACTGTAGGGGCAAAATGGTCATTTGGCAGTCAAAAGTCAAAATTTTTGGTCAACATCTTATTTTGAAGCCACAAACATCATTTGATCAATGCTTGATCATGATTCTCAAAGTATGGCTCAAAAAGTCTCAAGATGCAAAAGTTTCTATTTTTGGACAGCTGAAAAGTCAACTGTAACTTGACCAAGGCATAACTTTTTCATGGTTCATCAGAAAAATCCAATCCAATGCTCATCTTGAATGGGAAGACATTTCCTACAACTCATCTTCACATTCCAAGTCCAAGAAATGCTCTTACAAAAAGTTATCAATTTCAACATTATAGGTCGTTTTCAAAAGTCAACAAAAAGGGACTTTAAGTCAAAGACCATAACTTGAGATTGGTAAATCAAAATTACATGGGACCAAAGACATTGGTTAGAGGACTTCAAGACCTTTCCAAAATGTCCAAGAACATGATCAAAGCTTAAAATTTGAGCAAGATATGCATTGGAGAAGTTGGGAAATTTTTGTGAAATGACCAAAATCATTTATCCTTTAAATTTCACTTTTGACAAAAGGGGCCCACTTTTTCCACTTGAATCAGCTTGGCCATTCTTCCCACGTGTCCCACATTTTATTTCAAAATTTAAAATTAATTTTTTCATTTTTATTTGATTTTATTGGATTTAATTCATTTTAAATTCTTTAAAATCAAATAAAAATCAAAAAGATTAATTAAAGGACATATTTGGTTTTGATTAGCTTTGAATCACCATCAAACATATTCCAAATTCGTGCAAAAGGCCAAATGGAGCAAGAATTCAAAATTGGCTCAAAAATGGAAAGTTTGTTAATGGAGTTATGTCAAAATCTTAAAGCATGAATGCATGGTATTATGGGCCTTAATGCTGATTGGAATCACTTACATAACCTACATGCAAACTATCACAAGGCGATGGGACGAGGGAGAGAGGCAGCCAAGATAGAATTCTTTTTTTTTCAAAATTCCAAAGAAGTGCACCAAGATCGAATTCAAGGGCTCAACCATCCACAAGACTTCCCATCCATCCTATCGTGATCTACAGGTAAAATAAGGTATAAATACACCCTTTTCACATAACCATGCAGACTGAAACTGTAGATACATGAACATACACGTTGCAAAATTTCCATGGATCGTATTTTCACTTATGGCTTGATTTAATCCCTACTGACCATACCTTTGAGTTTCAGTGGATGTTTAGAACAGGTTTGGACCATCGCTTGGGGTCTTTAATGGCCAAAGTGTAGATCACCATGGCTAGGGTTCAGATTACGTGGAGTTTCGTTTTGATGGGAATAGCTAGCATTAAACCATGAAAACATCACCATGAGGATCGCCATGCCCTAATCATTTGATCTGGCTATTTTGTTTGCTTCATTTTTACTGTTTTCGCAGGTTTTCAGAACCACCCCTGCCGGAGAAGACGACCGGAGCATTGCTCCGGCGTCATTGACTTGGCTTGGCTCAGTTTGACGCAAGCGTGGCTTTTTCACGTGTTTTGATTGGCCATTTAGGTTGCTGACTCAATCACTTAAGCTGACTGGGCTTAGTGGATTCCATGTGCTTCCAGCTTCAGTCTACACCACGCGCTTGTGAGATCCAGCCGTCAGATTGCCCCCTGATCCAAATCCAACGTCTCATGTGCATCCTTCCACCATGGGCATTAGTCAAAGCAGGCATATGGAATTGGAGAAAGTCAAAGAAGGCCATCAGTGTTTGGGCTCAACTTTGCCATCCGCACCCCCCTTTTGCTACAAAAACAGGCCCATTTCCTTTTTCCCTTGAATTTTCTTTTCTATTTTATTTTAATTTATTTAATTTGCTTTTATTAACAAAAATTAATTTTCCTTTTATTTCAAAAATCACAAAATATTCTTACCCAAATAAATTTCAGATTTTTCCTTTTTTAATTAATTAGGCTTTAAATTCTAGGAAACTCTAAATTATTTTTTGTAATATTAAAATTAATTAGACTTAATTAGGTTTTAATTACTAATTTATTTAGTTTTATTTCTTAAAATAATAAAAAAAATAAAAAATATGTCATAATTTATTTTAATGATTTAATTTATTAATTTAATTTAGTTCTTTAATTTAGGTTTAATTTCTCTCTTAATTTTAAAACTAAAAAATACAAAGAATTATTATTCCATCATTAAATTAATTTAACTAATAATTTAATATAAAAATCCAAAAAAATCAGAAATCACAAAAAATGAAAAAATGTTTTATTTAATTTAATCCATTAATAGTTTTATTTTGTAAATAAATTTTAATAATCAAATTAGTTTTAATTTTAGGTTTAATTTTAATGTTTTTTTAATAAACTAAAAAATGTAGAAATTAGGGTTTTAATACTTTTATTCTTTTTTCCTTTTTTACCATTATTAATTATTAATTACTTTTGTAAATAAATATGCCATTTAAATAATTAATGTAAATTAGGTTACAACTTAAATATTTTTTCTTTAATAATTAAAAACAAACTAGAATTATGGTTTTTATTTTAATTTCTAATTTCAATTAATCTTCTTTATTTCATAAAATACCAAAAAATAAGTTCTTTCCTTTATTTAATTTAATTATTTTAATAATTTCAATTTAATTCCTTTAAAGGGTCCAACGCCCTCGCACTTTCGAATATAATTTCTCTTTGCGCATTTATTTTTATTTCTTTTATGAATGTAATGTATTTGCCCCAAAGCCTTGTAATAGATAATTAGGACATTTACTTTCCGTATTTCTATTCAAATCGGGTCTTGGTTTAATTTGGCGTTGTAGACCCGCGCCTTGTAATAGCGTAGGACCTTTATTTTCCGCATTTTAATTCCCGCACCTTTTAACTGTTAATAATCACATGAAAGAATGAATGCCCAAATAAAATCAAAGCGTAGCTCACCTAATGCATGACAAGACAAATAATAACTGAAAATGACACACAATTCACACACCACTTCTAGGGTACGCCTCACTGGTTGCCTCGAACGTGGTCATCAAGTATAGGACGTCTTAGAGGTCGCCCTTTGTCTAAAGATCCAGTTGCCTCGAAACGGTTGCCTCGGATAAAAGGATCTAGGACATTAGGGTTACTTCTAAGGTGTCCTACCATTGCTTCGGTGACCACACTGTCCCAATAATCGAATTGACCCGAACACCTCCAACGATGGTGCTACCTACCTCTCAATGGTGGGATAGCACTATCTAAAGGACTCTTACACAACCTAATTCCTTAGGGTAGGTAGATTCTCATAAGTACTTGCTCTTTTCAAACAAACAAAACAACTTTTCACACCGACACTTTTCAAAAAGCTTTCAAAAACAATTTTTCAAACACTCTTGAGGACTGATACAAGAGTCGAACTGAAACTTTCAAAGAAACTTTTTCAAACCCACACACTTTTGAAAAGCAAACAAACACTTTTGAAAACACAAGTGAGCAAGTATCTAAGAGCCCATGGATAACCATGGATAGAAGGGTGCTAACACCTTCCCTTTCTATAAATCTACCTCCCGAACCGAGAACTAATCTCAATAAGGAATTTTTCTGTGCTTTTGTCCTTTCCATTTGGAGAAAATAAAAGACGGTGGCGACTCTTGCTTCCGCGACATTTCGCGAACCAGCGTTAAACAGTCAGTTCCAGATCCACCGATCACTGAACTGGCGACTCTGCTGGGGACTAGCTCTTAAAGTGAGGTGTACCTTAGGACTAAGATCACTGTGTTTTCAATTGCTTTGACTTGTTTGCTTTAAATTGTGGGACTGTCTTGGGAGTTCTATAGATCCTAACCCGGATCTGGGGATACCTTCTTAGAAAGTAGCAACAAGGCTGTGAGGGAACTGTGTGGGGTATACCGACATGGTTGAAACAGTCTGCTACGTTGATGTGGCACTTTGGTTTGTACCGGTAACCCTTGAGTTCAGTCAAGGAGAGTACGGGGCCTCCATGTGGTGTCGTGAAGCATCAACTGACCTTAGGAACCTTAATTGAACCATCTTGGCCTCTTTAGGGTAGTGAGATAACTGACTTTGGTGCAGTCCGAGGTTGGTTGATACTCGATACTACACTCAATTGAGGGTTGCTTTCCTGGGATATTTCGGTTGCCAGTTCAGTGGCTAAATCGAAACGATGAACAATGAAAGCAATCCAGTGATATTGGGACCCTTAGAACCCGGTTACTTCTAATAGGACAGGTTGAGCCCACCAACTTCAAGAGGGTAATACCCAGACCCCATGCTAGCCTAAACTCTAAGGGCTTGTCTTGTGTGACTTGTGTGCCTTATCATGTTTGCCTTTGTAAATATTTGTGGTGTGTTTAATCATAGCATCATGACATCATCCAGCATCATATGCAATTGCTAACCATTTCAGGGGTTCGAACCTTCATCTTTGTTCTTGTTTTGTAGGACATGGAAACTGTTCGCAGAAAGACAATTCAGATCTGCCTTGTAAGGATCCCTCCTCAGCTTAAGGAGCTTATATCCAGGATTCCCGAGAGCTCTTCATTCAGTGAGAGACATGGAAGACTCATTAGCTTGGTCAACACCAACATTGAGGAAGACATGATAAAGGTCCTGTTCCAGTTCTTTGACCCTCTGCATCACTGTTTCACTTTCCTGGATTACCAACTGGTGCCTACACTGGAAGAGTTCTCCCGGCTTCTGAAGATCCCTATCCTTGATCAACTACCCTACAACGGTACGGAAAAGGAACCCAAACTTGAAGAGATTGCTAAGGCCTTACACCTATAATCATCTGACCTCAAGGGACATTGGGAAGCTAGAAGTGGTATCAAAGGGTTCTTAGCCAGGTTTCTGTTTGAAAAGGCCCAAGAATGTTGGAACTCCCTTGACCTACAAGCTTTTGAAGAAGTTGTGGCCCTCCTTGTCTATGGTTTGGTGTTGTTCCCTAACCCAGATCGGCTTATAGACATCAGTGCTGTTCAGATCTTCATGTCCAGAAATCCTATACCTACGTTGCTTGGGGACATCCTTCACTCATGTTACACTCGAACCATGAGAAAAAGAGGTGTCCTTATGTGCTGCACTCCTCTCCTGGGAAGGTGGTTTATTTCGCACCTTCCACAATCAGTATTGAAGAATGAGCGGGGTTTGAGATGGTCACAACGATTGATGACCCTTACATATGCAGATATACATTGGTGCTCTCTGTCCAGAGAGGATGTCACTATCATTGATCGTTGCGGGGAGTACCCTAATGTTCCTTTACTTGGAATCAGAGGAGGTATTACTTACAACCCGTGCCTGGCTTGGAGACAGTTTGGTTATGCTCGGAGGGACGACCCTCATGACATGTTAATTCTTGACATAGTTTTTGACTTCGACAACGATGCACAAGGACTTCGCCAGAGATTTATCAGAGCCTGGAGGATGCCCAGTAAGATAGACAGCAAGACACTAGGGCACGGGAATTCCATCCCATTGGAACCTTATCTCAAGTGGGTACGCGCCCGCTCCCAGAAGTTAGAGATGCCTTATCCTCATGTTCTCCCTGTAATCAAAGAGCCAGTCTTGGAAGGAGAGGTGTCCTACACCATTCAACATCCTGACATGCCCACATCCTGGGAAGAGATGCAGAAGAGCTGGATCCAGCTTAAGGAAGAACGAAATTCTCTTGAGACCAGTCTACATGCTAGTGAAAAGAAGGTCTTGGAGCTCACCCGCCTATTGCACGAGGAGAGGAATCTCAACACCTACATAGCTCCAAAGAGGATGCATAGTGTCTTTTGGGATTGATTTGCTTTGTAATATGTGCCCATGAGGCTTTGATGTACTGAACAATTATTTCCTTAATGATAATGTGTGTTCCTTTTTGTCTACAACAAATTTGAACTTTCGAACCCTTGAATGCGTTGCATAAACACATATCATTCATCATGTGCATTACAGGTACTCTTCTTTTCAGGTTGCTTACTGTTCTTCGCTATTTATTTCAGCATCATGAACCCTGAATCATCTACCGAGCTGTCTATCAAGGCCCTTCAGGCGCAGAACGCACAATTTCAGGAGTTGATCATGGGTTTGGCTCAAGGTCAACAAGAGCTGAAGGCTATGCTCCTGAAGAAGAGTAAGAAGAAGAAAAGGACTGTGCTATTCAACACTGGGCGCAGACTCGGGAACACCTTGCAGAATGAAGCTGAGAGGACTACTCCATCTGTGGGGGAAGGTAGTCACCAAGAGAGGGAGGTCCCTAGTCCTGTGGTCTCTGACACTGAGACAGACTTCAACGACGAACAATATCCTCCTGCTGAGGACCGGTACAAGCAGCTGGAGGACAGGTTAAATGCTATGGAGATCCAACGTGTGCCTAGACTGGATTTCGGAGACTTGGGGTTATCTACTGGGGTGGTAATTCCACACAAGTTCAAGGCGCCTGCCTTTGTGAAGTATGACGGGGCTTCCTGTCCCAAGATGCACCTCCGTTCTTATGTAAGGAAGATCCAGCCTTACACAGCAGACAGGAACTTATGGATCCACTTCTTCCAGGAGAGTCTTTCAGGGACTCACCTCGAATGGTTCTATCAGCTGGATGGAACCAACATTCGTAACTCGGAGGATCTGGCCACTGCTTTTTACAAGCAGTATCAATATAATTCCGACCTCGCTCCTACGCGTACCCAACTCCAGGGTATGTCGCTAGGATCGGGAGAAGGTTTTAAGGAGTACGCACAGAAATGGAGAGACCTGGCTGGCAGGGTGCAGCCACCATTGACGGACCGGGAGCTGGTGGATATGTTCTTGGGGACCCTATCTGGTCCATTTTTCAATCATCTCATTGGTAATTCCTCTGCTGGGTTTACTGATCTGATCCTGACTGGTGAGAGGATCGAGGCTGGTATAAAATCGGGGAAGATACAGAAGGTTGCCTCCTCAAATGCTGAAAAGAAGCCCTTCAAGAAGGAGGCAAGTGCTGTGTATGGCCCAAGAAGGCAAAACAAACCTGAACACCGCCAAGCTGTCAACGCGGTGGTTATTTCTAAGCCCGCTGCTGCTCCACAACAGTACAACCAACCCAGGGCTGAGAGGCCCAAACGGCAGTATACTCGGCTCAGCATGACTCTCTCTCAGATCCTGCCGTAACTGCTGTCAACTAGCCTGGTAACAGTCAAGGAAGCCCCGAAGATGGTAAATACAGCATCTCCGAAGTACGACCCCAAAGCCCGCTGCGCTTATCACTCTGACAGCCCGGGGCATAACACAGATGCTTGTTGGGCTCTGAGGAATAAGATCCAAGACCTTATTGATGCTAAAGAGGTTCAGTTTGAGGCGCCCGAGAAGCCTAATGTGGTGACTGCTCCCATGCCTAACCATGGAGTAAATGCTATTGGGGATGAAGAGGAAGTGGAAGAATCTGAGTTCAACAGCTGGATATACCCAACAACTGAAGATGGACCTAGCAACTGGACTTCCAAAGACTGCATGCCTGTTACTGTTGTCACCCAATAATGAACTTCTTTGTTTTGGATTTGTAATAAACAATAATTTGAAACTTTATGGCCCGGTGTCTTACCCGGGGCACCGTGGTTTTATTTGTGAGGGCTTTTGTTTGTCACTTTCATATATCATGAATAAAAGCATTGGACGTTTTTCACATTTCAAATCTTGCGCTCCCTTTCTTTCTTTCTTTACATATATTGCAAAACAGCTGTATTTACACACACTCACTCATACAGGTTTGAATCCACTCTGGATCTCACTGGTAACGACTCTGCTACTGGCAGTTATGACTTCGAAAATCCGATCAACTTAGCCGAAGACGAAGGTGAAGATGATTGCGAAGTGCCTGGCGAGCTTGCAAGACTGTTACTCCAGGAAGAGAGGGCAATTCAACCACATGAAGAGCCGGTGGAAACGGTAAATCTGGATACTGAGACAGATAGAAAGGAGGTCAAGATTGGTGCCAATCTGGAGCTTAGCGTGAAACAACGGCTGATTCAGATGCAGCATGACTACGTGGAAATCTTTGCCTGGTCTTACAAAGACATGCCTGGGTTGGATACCGACATTGTAGTTCATCATTTGCCTACCAAGGAAGACTGCCCTCCGGTTAAGCAAAAGGTCCGCCGTATGCGTCCAGAAATGTCTGAAAAGATCAAGGCTGAGGTTATGAAACAGTTTGATGCCGGGTTTCTTGCAGTGACTTCTTACCCTCAGTGGGTTGCCAATGTGGTGCCGGTACCGAAGAAGGACGGTAAAGTCAGAATGTGTGTTGACTACAGGGATCTGAATAGGGCCAGCCCCAAAGATGACTTCCCCTACCTCACATTGACGTTCTGGTTGACAATACTGCTCAGCACAAGGTGTTTTCTTTCATGGATGGTTTTTCAGGGTATAATCAGATTAAAATGGCTCCTGAAGACATGGAAAAGACTACCTTCGTTACTCAGTGGGGCACCTTCTGCTACAAGGTCATGCCTTTTGGACTGAAAAATGCTGGGGCAACCTACCAACGTGCCATGGTTGCTTTATTTCATGACATGATCCATCATGAGATTGAAGTGTATGTTGACGACATGATTGCAAGGTCCCAAACTGAGGAGGAACACCTTGACCATCTGCAGAAACTGTTTGACCGTCTGAAGTTGTACAAGCTGAGGTTGAACCCGAACAAGTGCACCTTCGGGGTTAGATCTGGAAAGTTGCTAGGCTTCGTTGTAAGTGATAAGGGTATTCAAGTGGACCATGCTAAGGTTAAAGCCATTCAAGAGATGTCAGTTCCTAAGACAGAGAAAGAGGTCAGAGGCTTTCTAAGACGCCTGAATTACATTGCTCGATTCATCTCGCACCTAACTGCTACCTGTGAGCCAATCTTCAAGCTGCTGAAGAAAGATCAGGTAGTACGTTGGAATGATGAATGTCAGGCCTCCTTTGACAGAATCAAAGAGTATCTCCAAGAACCACCCATCCTTATGCTACCGGTTGAAGGGAGACCTCTAATACTATACCTGACTGTACTTGACAACTCAATGGGGTGTGTGCTGGGGCAGCATGACGAGTCTGGCCGAAAAGAGCATGCCATTTATTACCTTAGCAAAAAGTTTACAGACTGTGAGACCCGATACTCACTGCTCGAGAAAACTTGCTGCGCTTTGGTATGGGCTGCTCGCCGGCTGAGACAGTATATGCTGACTCACACTACCTTATTGATTTCAAAGATGGATCCGATAAAGTACATATTCGAAAAGCCTGCTCTGTCTGGGAGAATAGCAAGATGGCAAATGATCTTGACGGAATACGACATCCAGTACACGACTCAGAAAGCTATCAAGGGAAGTGTATTGGCAGACCACTTGGCACACCAGGCAGTAGACGACTATCAGTCAATGAACTTCGAGTTTCCAGACGAGAGCATCATGATAGTGACTGATTGTGAAGTACCTGGACCGGATGAAGGACCTGAGGAAGGATCCCGATGGTCTATGCACTTTGATGGAGCCTCAAATGCTTTGGGTAACGGTATCGGCACTGTGATCATATCCCCTCAAGGCACTCATACTCCACTTACTTTGGCTATGTTTCAACTGCACCAACAACATGACGGAGTATGAGGCATGCATCATGGGTCTTCAAGCTGCGATCGACTTAAGGATCAAGTTTCTGAGTGTCTTCGGAGATTCCGCTCTCGTGATCAATCAGATCAAAGGGGAATGGGATACGAAACATCTGAATCTTATTCCTTACAAAGAATGTGTGTTGACCTTGATTCCCCACTTCACAGAGATAACCTTTGAACACTTTCCGAGAGAGGAGAATCAGTTGGAGGACGCGTTAGCTACGATGTCTTCTATGTTCAAAGTCAAATGGGATAATGAGGCTCCCCGGGTCATCATCTGGAAACTGGACGAACCGGCATACTGTTGTGATCTTGAGACTGAGTTGGTGATTGAGAAGCCTTGGTACCATGAGGTGAAGAGATATTTGGAAGCCCAGGAATACCCTGAAGGTGCATCTGTCAATGATAAGAAGTTTCTGAGAAGGTTCGCAGCAAAGTTCTTCCTTAGCAACGACATTCTGTACAAGCGAAACCATGATTCAACCTTACTGCGTTGTGTGGATAAGACTGAAGTAGAAAGAATCATGGCAGAGTTACATGAAGGTACCTTCGGAACACATTCCAGTGGACACACCATGGCAAAGAAAATCCTTCGGGCAGGGTATTTCTGGTCCACAATGGAAGCTGATTGTTACCAACATTCTCGGACGTGTCACAAGTGCCAGATTTATGCTGATAAGGTGCACGTTCCTCCAGTTCCTCTGAATGTCTTGACAGCACCTTGGCCTTTTGCAATGTGGGGCATTGATATGATCGGCGAGATTAAACCTACGGCATCCAACGGGCATCGCTTCATCCTTGTAGCGATTGATTACTTTACAAAGTGGGTTGAGGCAGCTTCTTATGCTACAGTAACCAAGAACGTTGTTACACGGTTCATTCGGCATAACTTGATTTGTCGATACGGCGTCCCGGAAAGAATCATTACAGACAACGGTACCAATCTTAACAACAAGATGATCGCTGAGCTCTGCGAGCAATTCAAGATACAGCACCACAACTCTTCTCCTTACCGACCGAAGATGAATGGGGCTGTAGAAGCAGCGAATAAGAATATCAAGAAAATTGTGCAGAAGATGACAGTGACCTATAAAGATTGGCACGAGATGTTACCGTTCGCTCTTCATGGGTACCGAACCTCAGCAAGGACGTCAACCGGGGCAACTCCTTTCTCCTTGGTCTACGGTATGGAGGCAGTCTTACCGATCGAAGTGCAGATACCCTCTCTCCGGATAATGAAGGATGCAGATCTGAGCGAAGATGATTGGATCCAGGCACGACTTGATCAATTAAACCTAATTGACGAGAAGAGACTCACTGCTATTTGTCATGGTCAGACGTACCAAAAACGGATGATCAGGGCATTTAACAAAAAGGTCAGACCACAAGAGTATCAAGTTGGGGATCTGGTAATCAAGCGCATCATCCTTCCTCAGAGTGATCCAAGGGGCAAATGGGCCCCTACGTACGAAGGGCCATTTGTGGTTAAACATGTGTTCTCAGGAGGAGCCATGATCCTAACCACCATGGATAGTGACGACCTTCCTCACCCCGCCAATGCAGACATAGTAAAAAGATACTACGCATGAAAAAAGACCCGCTAGGTTGACATACCTAGGCAAAAATTAGGGCTTCCCGGCGAACCAAAAGGGTTCGGGCAAAATGAAGGGATGAAATGACAAAAAATCTGTACACCCGGCAAGTCGAAAACCTGAAAAGGCGGCTTGGGCAAAAATGGGTATCCCGGTGGACTGAAAACCCGAAAGGGCGGTCCAGGCAAAAGTTAGGGATTAAAGTGTAATACTATGTCTCATTGGATCACCTTGCATCCAGAATCCGGTATCAACATCAAGTTCAGACGACATCGATCAATCAACTTCATCTTCAGCTAGGTCATCAAGTGATGAGACGCTCGAAGATATAAAGGCGATAGCAGAGTTGGAACCTAGTGGGATTATTTTTCACACAGCTGTTTTGTTTTCCCTTTGTACAAATTGTATAAATTCTTTGGTTCGGCGGCGTTCTCTTACTAGGACGTTAGCCTCTTGTACATAAAACGCCTATTTACAGGCAAATTCAAAAAATCAATATAAATACACTTTCCAGACAAATTGCCTTTTGTTTTTTTCCTTTTTTTTCTGTTTTGTTTTGCGAAGAACGTCCAAGGTTCAATTTGTGATATATGCATTTGACAATAATTGCTAACTCATAAGTATTTACATACGAAACAAAGGATTAATTACGGGTAACATTAGAAACAGGGGCAATAATGAGTTGTCTAAAGCAATCTAATTGCTATATCCACCAAGGTACCAAGGTAAGTTCAGCTGAAAAACATAACCAAGATATCTTAATTCCCCAGAGAGTGAGCCAGCATGTCAATACACTCTCCCCAAGCAGAGTTAGCCTACTCTATCAAACATTAAAGAAGTTGGGTATCCCCAGCAGATCTCAACATTCCCCAACAATATACGAACATTCCTAACAAGCATCCCCGGCAGTCTTGGTCTAAGATTGTTCCCCGGCGGTATACTAGACATTCAGTGAAGCCACTTCCCCGGTATATCTCAAGAATTTCCCCGGGAGAGTCCAGTTCAGAAGTTTCCCCAGGAAAGTTCGAATCCATATCCCCAGCAGGAAGCTCATCCCCAGTAGATTCTGGAAGCTTATCCCCTGCAGAGCACGAACGCGTCCCCCGGCTTTATCCAAAGGTTATGCTCCACCAGAGCTTATAACTGGGTTATCCTCAACCAAAAGCCACGGAAAGATCGTCCTCGGCGAAGTCTTCTTATCCCCAGCGGAGTCTATTAAAATTTCCAACACATCAATGGTATTCCCAGCAAAGTACCTTTCTTCCCACAGAGTACTATCTCCCAGCAAAGTACCTCTCTTCCCACAGAGTACTATCCCCCAGCAAGGTAGCTAGAGTAATTTTCTCCCCGCAGAGTAATCCATTCACCAAGTTTATTCCCCAATGGAGTCATCTTCTCCTACCGGTATTCTTGCAATCATCATCCCCAGCGGAAACAACAAAGCACTATTCTCCAACATCAGCCCAGGATGTGACTTCCCGACACCCGTCAAGGATTTACCTTCCTAGACAAAAACATACATTCATAAACATCACATACATCATGATACATACATGAACGCATCGCACAATCTCATTTACATTGAGAACATCATTGCTCGATCCATATCATGCATTGCATATGACTGACCTTTACCTTTGAGGAAAGATCCAGTTAAGTTCTCAGCTAGATTCCAAGACCTTGTTTGGTTCAGTTAAATCGACTCCTAAAGATTTTTCTGATTCTTATCCAATCAAAGGCCTTCTCTGGTCCAGTTAAATCGATTCCTAAATATTTTCCTAATGAAGACTCAACAGAAGACATCTAGATTCTCTCATCGTCACTGTTGAGGTAGTAATCGCCCAAGGTTCTCTCATCGTTACTGTTGAGGTAGAAATCGTCCAAGGTTCTCTCATCGTCCCGTTGAGGTAGTAATCGCCCCAGATTCTCTCATCGTTACTGTTGAGGTAGTAATCGCCCCAGATTCTCTCATCGTTACTGTTGAGGTAGTAATCTCCCCAGATTCTCTCATCGTCACTGTTGAGGTAGTAATCGCCCCAGATTCTCTCATCGTTACTAATGAGGTAGTAATCGCCCCAGATTCTATCATCGTTACTGTTGAGGTAGTAATCGCCCCAGATTCTCTCATCGTTACTGTTGAGGTAGTAATCGCCCCAGATTCTCTCATCGTCACTGTTGAGGTAGTAATCGCCCCAGATTCTCTCATCGTTACTGATGAGGTAGTAATCGCCCCAGATTCTCTCATCGTTACTATTGAGGTAGTAATCGCCCCAGATTCTCTCATCGTTACTGTTGAGGTAGTAATCTCCCCAGATTCTCTCATCGTCACCGTTGAGGTAGTAATCGCCCCAGATTCTCTCATCGTTACTGATGAGGTAGTAATCGTCCCAAATTCTCTCATCGTTACTGTTGAGGTAGAAATCGTCCAAGATTCTCTCATCGTCCCGTTGAGGTAGTAATCGCCCCAGATTCTCTCATCGTCACTGTTGAGGTAGTAATCGCCCAAAGTTCTCTCATCGTTACTGTTGAGGTAGAAATCGTCCAAGGTTCTCTCATCGTCCCGTTGAGGTAGTAACCATCCCTGATTCATTCATCACCTTTTGAAGCTCCAGACTCGATTCCTGTATCCTGCCAGGGCACGTCTGAAGAGTTTGAAGATCTGATTCCTGTATCTTGCCAGGGTGTATCTGTTGACGACTACATTACCAGACTCGATTCCTGTATCCTGCCAGGGCACGTCTGAAGAGTTCGAAGATCCGATTCCTGTATCTTGCCAGGGTGTATCTGTTGACGACTACATTACCAGACTCGATTCCTGTATCCTGCCAGGGCACGTCTGAAGAGTTCGAAGATCCGATTCCTGTATCTTGCCAGGGTGTATCTGTTGACGACTACAGTACCAGACTCGATTCATGTATCCTGCCAGGGCACGTCTGAAGAGTTCGAAGATCCGATTCCTGTATCTTGCCAGGGTGTATCTGTTGACGACTACAGTACCAGACTCGATTCCTGTATCCTGCCAGGGCACGTCTGAAGAGTTCGAAGATCCGATTCCTGTATCTTGCCAGGGTGTATCTGTTGACGACTACATTACCAGACTCGATTCCTGTATCTTGCCAGGGCACGTCTGAAGAGTTTAAAGATCCGATTCCTGTATCCAGCCAGGGCGCATCTACACGAAGAGTTTGAAGATCAACTCCTGTAACAGACCAGGTAATTTTCTTTCTTTTTCAGGTACGCAAGTTCTCGCTAAGGAATCTCTTACGCGATCGATACCTCCCGATGGCATCTATAAGCCCATCTCCACAATTATCCATCACAGTTCCAAATGGCATCTATAAGCCCATTCCCGACAAGGTTCTGTCACATCTCCAGATGGCATCTATAAGCCCATCCTTCTATCCACCATCTCTCCAAATGGCATCTGTAAGCCCATTCCCGCTGTCACACTGCTGACACTCTACTATGTGAGTGCAAATTTCTGGGCACTCTAGTGTTCAATCATCTTCCACCTTCAGATTACGAAAGGCACGCAAGCCAATCTACATCCTCAGGTCTAAGAAGATTGAACAGGGGCAACTGTTGTACCCCGAAATTTTCCCTCCCATAATCTTCAAAGTTATGACAAGCAAATGGTTCAAAGTCTACTCAAGGGCTACACAGTCAACCATCCTCCTAAGCCAGTCAAACTAGGGTTTTGGTTCTTGCAAGGAAGTTGAGGTTTTCAAGGGCTAAATCAAGTCTCCTATGCTCATAAACATTGTCAAGCACCTACATGTCAAGTTTCAAGGCTCACAAGGTCAAGTTGCACAGTCAAAAACCCTAATTGCTCAACAGTCAACTGTAGGGGCAAAATGGTCATTTGGTAGTCAAAAGTCAAAATTTTTGGTCAACATCTTATTTTGAAGCCACAAACATCATTTGATCAATACTTGATCATGATTCTCAAAGTATGGCTCAAAAAGTCTCAAGATGCAAAAGTTTCTATTTTTGGACAGTTGAAAAGTCAACTGTAACTTGACCAAGGCATAACTTTTTCATGGTTCATCAGAAAAATCCCATCCAATGCTCATCTTGAAGGGGAAGACATTTCCTACAACTCATCTTCACATTCCAAGTCCAAGAAATGCTCTTACAAAAAGTTATCAATTTCAACATTATAGGTCATTTTCAAAAGTCAACAAAAAGGGACTTTAAGTCAAAGACCATAACTTGAGATTGGTAAATCAAAATGACATGGGACCAAAAACATTGGTTAGAGGACTTCAAGACCTTTCCAAAATGTCCAAGAACATGATCAAAGCTTAATATTTGAGCAAGATATGCATTGGAGAAGTTGGGAAATTTTTGTGAAATGGCCAAAATCATTTATCCTTTAAATTTCATTTTTGACAAAAGGGCCCCACTTTTTCCACTTGAATCAGCTTGGACATTCTTCCCACGTGTCCCACATTTTATTTCAAAATTTAAAATTAATTTTTTCATTTTTATTTGATTTTATTGGATTTAATTCATTTTAAATTCTTTAAAATCAAATAAAAATCAAAAAGGTTAATTAAAGGACATATTTGGTTTTGATTAGCTTTGAATCACCATCAAACATATTCCAAATTCGTGCAAAAGGCCAAATGGAGCAAGAATTCAAAATTGGCTCAAAAATGGAAAGTTTGTTAATGGAGTTATGTCAAAATCTTAAAGCATGAATGCATGGTATTATGGGCCTTAATGCTGATTGGAATCACTTACATAACCTAGATGCAAACTATCACAAGGCGATGGGACGAGGGAGAGAGGCAACCAAGATAGAATTCTTTTTTTCCAAAATTCCAAAGAAGTGCACCAAGATCGAATTCAAGGGCTCAACCATCCACAAGACTTCCCATCCATCCTATCGTGATCTACAGGTAAAATAAGGTATAAACACACCCTTTTCACATAACCATGCAGACTGAAACTGTAGATACATGAACATACACGTTGCAAAATTTCCATGGATCGTATTTTCACTTATGGCTTGATTTAATCCCTACTGACCATACCTTTGAGTTTCAGTGGATGTTTAGAACAGGTTTGGACCATCGCTTGGGGTCTTTAATGGCTAAAGTGTAGATCACCATGGCTAGGGTTCAGATTACGTGGAGTTTCGTTTTGATGGGAATAGCTAGCATTAAACCATGAAAACATCACCATGAGGATCGCCATGCCCTAATCATTTGATCTGGCTATTTTGTTTGCTTCATTTTTACTGTTTTCGCAGGTTTTCAGAACCACCCCCGCCGGAGAAGACGACCGGAGCATTGCTCCGGCGTCATTGACTTGGCTTGGCTCAGTTTGACGCAAGCGTGGCTTTTTCACGTGTTTTGATTTCCCATTCAGGTTGCTGACTCAATCACTTAAGCTGACTGGGCTTAGTGGATTCCATGTGCTTCCAGCTTCAGTCCACACCACGCGCTTGTGAGATCCAGCCGTCAGATTGCCCCCTGATCCAAATCCAACGTCTCATGTGCATCCTTCCACCATGGGCATTAGTCAAAGCAGGCATATGGAATTGGAGAAAGTCAAAGAAGGCCATCAGTGTTTGGGCTCAACTTTGCCATCCACACCCCCCTTTTGCTACAAAAACAGGGCCATTTCCTTTTTCCCTTGAATTTTCTTTTCCATTTTATTTTAATTTATTTAATTTGCTTTTATTAACAAAAATTAATTTTCCTTTTATTTCAAAAATCACAAAATATTCTTACCCAAATAAATTTCAGATTTTTCCTTTTTAAATTAATTAGGCTTTAAATTCTAGGAAACTCTAAATTATTTTTTGTAATATTAAAATTAATTAGACTTAATTAGGTTTTAATTACTAATTTATTTAGTTTTATTTCTTAAAATAATAAAAAAAATCAAAAATATGTCATAATTTATTTTAATGATTTAATTTATTAATTTAATTTAGTTCTTGAATTTAGGTTTAATTTCTCTCTTAATTTTAAAACTCAAAAATACAAAGAATTATTATTCCATCATTAAATTAATTTAACTAATAATTTAATATAAAAATCCAAAAAAAATCAGAAATCACAAAAAATGAAAAAATGTTTTATTTAATTTAATCCATTAATAGTTTTATTTTGTAAATAAATTTTAATAATCAAATTAGTTTTAATTTTAGGTTTAATTTTAATGTTTTTTTAATAAACTAAAAAATGTAGAAATTAGGGTTTTAATACTTTTATTCTTTTTTCCTTTTTTACCATTATTAATTATTAATTACTTTTGTAAATAAATATGCCATTTAAATAATTAATGTAAATTAGGTTACAACTTAAATATTTTTTCTTTAATAATTAAAAACAAACTAGAATTAGGGTTTTTATTTTAATTTCTAATTTCAATTAATCTTCTTTATTTCATAAAATACCAAAAAATAAGTTCTTTCCTTTATTTAATTTAATTATTTTAATAATTTCAATTTAATTCCTTTAAGGGTCCAACGCCCTCGCACTTTCGAATATAATTTCTCTTCGCGCATTTATTTTTATTTCTTTTATGAATGTAATGTATTTGCCCCAAAGCCTTGTAATAGATAATTAGGACATTTACTTTCCGTATTTCTATTCAAATCGGGTCTTGGTTTAATTTGGCGTTGTAGACCCGCGCCTTGTAATAGCGTAGGACCTTTATTTTCCGCATTTTAATTCCCGCACCTTTTAACTGTTAATAATCACATGAAAGAATGAATGCCCAAATAAAATCAAAGCGTAGCTCACCTAATGCACGACAAGACAAATAATAACTGAAAATGACACACAATTCACACACCACTTCTAGGGTACGCCTCACTGGTTGCCTCGAACGTGGTCATCAAGTATAGGACGTCTTAGAGGTCGCCCTTTGTCTAAAGATCCAGTTGCCTCGAAACGGTTGCCTCGGATAAAAGGATCTAGGACATTAGGGTTACTTCTAAGGTGTCCTACCATTGCTTCGGTGACCACACTGTCCCGATAATCGAATTGACCCGAACACCTCCAATGATGGTGCTACCTACCTCTCAATGGTGGAATAGCACTATCTAAAGGACTCTTACACAACCTAATTCCTTAGGGTAGGTAGATTCTCATAAGTACTTGCTCTTTTCAAACAAACAAAACAACTTTTCACACCGACACTTTTCAAAAAGCTTTCAAAAACAATTTTTCAAACACTCTTGAGGACTGATACAAGAGTCGAACTGAAACTTTCAAAGAAACTTTTTCAAACCCACACACTTTTGAAAAGCAAACAAACACTTTTGAAAACACAAGTGAGCAAGTATCTAAGAGCCCATAGATAACCATGGATAGAAAGGGTGCTAACACCTTCCCTTTCTATAAATCTACCTCCCGAACCGAGAACTAATCTCAATAAGGAATTTTTCTGTGCTTTTGTCCTTTCTATTTGGAGAAAATAAAAGACGGTGGCGACTCTTGCTTCCACGACATTTCGCGAACCAGCGTTAAACAGTCAGTTCCAGATCCACTGATCACAACCCCTACTTCTGATATCACCCATAATTAGTCCTTTGTTTCGCATGTAAATATTTATGAGCAGCAATTAAGGTCAAATGCATATATCAAAAATGAACATTGGACGTTCTTTGCAAAACAAAACAGGTAAAGGGAAAACAGTTTTGAAATTTATCTGAAAATGAATTTGTATTGATTTTGAAGTTTGCCTGTAAATAGGCGTTTTTGTACAAGAGGCTGACGTCCTAGTAAGAGAACGCCGCCGAACAAATAGGATTTATACAATTTGTAAAAAAGAAAACAAAACAGCTATGTGAATAATCCCACTGGGTTCCAACTCTGCTATCGCCTTTATATCTTCAAGCATCTCATCACTTTGCTGCTTAGTTGAAGATGAATCTGATTGATTGGTGTCGTCCGAGCCTGATAGTTGATACCGAAGTCTGGATGCAGGGTGATCCAATGAGACATAGTGTTACGCTTATCCATAACTTTTGCTTGGACCGCCTTTTTGGGTTTTCAGTCCACCGGGATACCCATTTTTGCCCAAGCCGCCTTTTCAAGTTTTCGACTTGCCGGGTGTACAAATTTTTTATTTTCATCCCTTATTTTTGCCCGAACCCTTTTGGTTCGCCGGGAAGCCCTTATTTTTGCCTAGGCCGGTCAACCTAGCGGGTCCTTGAGTATGCGTAGTATCTTTTTACTATGTCTTCATTGACGGGGCGAGGAAGGTCGTCACCATCCATGGTGGTTAAAATCATCGCTCCTCCTGAGAAGATATTCTTGACCACAAATGGCCCTTCGTAAGTAGGGGTCCATTTTCCCTTGGGATCACCTTGAGGTAAGATAATGTGCTTGATTACCAGGTTCCCGACTTGATACTCTTGTCGTCGGACTTTCTTGTTAAATGCCTTGATCATCCGTTTTTGGTACGTTTGACCATGACAAATAGCAGTGAGTCTTTTTTCGTCGATTAGGTTAAGTTGATCAAGCCGGGTCTGAATCCAGTCATCTTCGCTCAAACCTGCATCCTTCATGATCCGAAGAGAGGGTATCTGAACTTCAATAGGCAAAACTGCTTCCATGCCATAAACCAAGGAATAGGGTGGCGCCCCTGTTGACGTCCGTGCTGAGGTACGGTACCCATGAAGAGCAAATGGTAACATCTCGTGCCAGTCTTTGTAGGTCACTGTCATCTTCTGCACAATCTTCTTAATGTTCTTATTTGCCGCTTCGACCGCCCCATTCATCTTCGGCCGGTAGGGAGAAGAGTTGTGGTGCTGTATCTTGAATTGCTCGCAGAGCTCAGTGATCATCTTGTTGTTAAGATTGGTACCATTATTCGTAATGATCCTCTCT
Source organism: Vicia faba (assembly GCA_948472305.1). Classification (NCBI taxonomy): domain Eukaryota; kingdom Viridiplantae; phylum Streptophyta; class Magnoliopsida; order Fabales; family Fabaceae; genus Vicia; species Vicia faba. The sequence continues at coordinate 368,075 of CATIWC010000281.1, forward strand.
GGTACACCATATCGACAAATCAGATTGTGCCGAATGAACCGTGCCACGACGTTCTTGGTTACCGTAGCAAAGGAAGCTGCTTCAACCCACTTCGTAAAGTAATCAATCGCTACCAGGATGAAACGATGCCCGTTGGATGCCGTAGGTCTGATCTCGCCGATCATATCAATGCCCCACATTGCAAAAGGCCAAGGTGCTGTCAAGACATTCAGAGGAACTGGAGGAATGTGCACCTTATCAGCATAGACCTGGCACTTGTGACATGTTCGAGAATGCTGATAACAGTCGGCTTCCATTGTGGACCAGTAATATCCTGCCCGAAGGATTTTCTTTGCCTAATATGTCCACTGGAATGAGTTTGGAAGGTACCTTCATGCAGCTCTGCCATGATCCTTTCTGCTTCAATCTTATCCACACAACGCAGTAAGGTTGAATCATGGTTACGTTTGTAAAGAATGCCATTGCTGATGAAGAATTTTGCCGCGAACCTTCTCAGAAACTTCTTGTCATTAACAGATACACCCTCGGGGTATTCTTGAGCTTCAAGGTACCTCTTCACTTCATGATACCAAGGCTTTTCTGTTACCTCTTTGGTCTCAAGATCACAGCAATGTGCAGGTTCATCCAATTTCCAAATAATGATCTGGGGAGCGTCGTTGTCCCATTTGTCTTTGAACATAGAAGACATCGTAGCTAACGCGTCCGCCAACTGATTCTCCTCTCTTGGGAAGTGTTCAAAGGTTATCTCCTCAAAGTGGGGAAGCAACATCAACACATACTCCTTGTAAGGAATAAGATTTGGGTGTTTCGTATCCCACTCGCCTTTGATCTGACTGATCACGAGAGCGGAATCTCCGAAGACACTTAGAAACTTAATCCTTAGGTCAATTGCTGCTCGCAGACCCATGATGCATGCTTCATACTCCGCCATGTTGTTGGTGCAGTTGAAACATAGTCGGGCGGTAAGTGGAGTATGTGAGCCTTTAGGAGATATGATCACAGCGCCAATGCCGCTACCCAAAGCGTTTGAAGCTCCATCAAAATGCATAAACCATCGGGATCCTTCCTCAGGTCCTTCATCCGGTCCAGGTGTTTCACAATCAGTTATCAACATGATATTCTCGTTTGGAAATTCAAAGTTCATAGACTGGTAATCATCCACTTCCTGATGTGCCAAATGGTCTGCCAATACACTTCCCTTGATCGCTTTTTGAGTTGTGTACTGGATGTCGTACTCAGTCAAGATCATCTTCCATCTTGCTATTCTTCCGGACAAGGCGGGCTTTTCGAAGATATATTTGATCGGATCCATCTTTGAAATCAATAGAGTAGTGTGAGTCAGCATATACTGTCTCAGCCGGCGAGCAGCCCATGCCAAAGCGCAGCAAGTTTTCTCAAGCAGTGAGTATCGGGTCTCACAGTCGGTAAACTTTTTGCTAAGGTAATAAATAGCATGCTCTTTTCGGCCAAACTCGTCATGCTGCCCTAGCACGCACCCCATTGAGTTGTCAAGTACTGCCAAGTATAAAATCAAAGGTCTCCCTTCAACTGGTGGCATAAGAATAGGTGGCTCCTGGAGATACTCTTTGATTCTTTCAAAATCAGCCTGGCATTCATCGTTCCAATGTACCACTTGATCTTTCTTCAGTAGCTTGAAGATTGGCTCACAAGTAGCAGTTAGATGTGAGATGAATCGGGCAATGTAGTTCAGACGTCCTAGAAAGCCTCTGACCTCTTTCTCTATCTTGGGAGCTGGCATCTCTTGTATAGCTTTCACCTTGGCAGGGTCTACTTGAATACCTTTGTCGCTCACGACGAAACCTAGCAGTTTGCCAGACCTCACCCCGAAGGTGCACTTGTTCGGGTTTAACCTCAGTTTGTACAACTTCAAACGGTCAAACAGCTTCTGTAGATGGCCAAGGTGTTCCTCCTCAATTTGGTACCTCGCAATCATATCGTCGACGTATACTTCAATCTCATGATGGATCATATCATGAAACAAAGCAACCATGGCACACTGATATGTTTCCCCATCATTTTTCAACCCAAAAGGCATGACCTTGTAACAAAAGGTACCCCACTGAGTAACAAAAGTGGTCTTCTCCATGTCTTCAGGAGCCATCTTGATTTGATTATAATCGGAGAAACCATCCATAAAGGAGAATACCTTGTGCTGAGCAGTATTGTCAACCAGAACGTCGATGTGAGACAGAGGGAAGTCATCCTTAGGGCTTGCCCTGTTCAAATCTCTGTAATCAACACACATTCTGACCTTACCATCTTTTTTCGGCACTGGAACCACATTGGCGACCCACTGAGGGTAAGAAGTTACTGCTATAAAACCGGCATCAAATTGTTTCATAACCTCAGCTTTGATTTTCTCGGACATCTCTGGGCGCATACGGCGAACCTTCTGTTTTACCGGAGGACAGTCTTCCTTGGTAGGCAGGCGATGAACCACAATGTCGGTATCCAACCCAGGCATATCTTCGTAAGACCAGGCAAAGATTTCCACGTAGTCATGCAGCATCTGAATCAACCGTTGTTTCACACTAAGCTCCAGATTTGCACTGATCTTGACTTCCTTTTTGTCTGTCTCAGTACCCAGATTCACTGTTTCCACTAGCTCTTCATGTGGCTGAATGGCCCTCTCTTCCTGGAGTAGCAGTCTTGCAAGTTCACCAGGCACTTCGCAATCATCTTCACCTTCGTCTTCGGCTAAGTTGATCGGATTTTCGAAGTCATAACTGGCGGTAGCAGAGTCGTTACCAGTGAGATCCAGAGTGGATTGAGACCTGTATATGTGAGTGTGTGTAAAATAGCTGTTTTGCAATATATAATAAAGAATAACAAAGAGCGCAAGATTTGAAATGCAAAAACGTCCAATGCTTTTATTAATGATATATGAAAATGGCACACAAAAGCCCTCACAAATGAAGCCACGGTGCCCCGGGTAAGACACCGGGCCATAAAGTTTCACAACATTGTCTGTTACAAATTCAAAATAAAGAGTTCATTACTGAGTAACAAAAGTAATAGGGATGAAGTCTTTTGCTGTCCAGTTGCTTGGTCCACCGTTGGTCGTAGGGTAGATCCAGCTGTCGAATTCAGACTCCTCCACGTCATCTAATGGCATTTACTCCCGAGTTGCTGATGAACACAGGAGGTCTTCCAATCCTTGCACTACGAACAGCCCTTTGAGCTTCTGCAGTGAAACCCAAACCAAACTTGTTAGTCTTCTGAGTGAAATCAGGAAGTCGTCCCCAGTTTTCATACTCACCCTTCTCAATAACATCCCGGGCATCCTTTAAGGAAGCCATCTTCATCGGAGAATCTTCAACCATAGTCTCAGCTGATGCCAGTGTCTGAGGAACCTCTTCAAAGTGTTGAAATGGGGTCTCAATGAACTCCCCATCCATCTCTACGTATCTGAACGAGTTGAGGTGGCTTCCCATATACTCTTCCTCCCCCTGTACTGTCACAATCTTCCCTCTGACCGGGTACTTCAGCTTCTGATGGAGTGTTGAGGTCACAGCTCCAGCTTTATGGATCCATGGACGACCCAGCAAACAAGAATAGGATGGTCGAATGTCCATCACGTAGAATGTAGAATTGAAGACCTGAGAACCAACTTTAATTGGAATATCCACCTCACCATGCACCATCCTTTTAGACCCATCAAAGGCCCGGACAACAATGTTACTTGGCTTTAGCTCCAACCCTTTGCAATCCAGCCTGTCTAGAGCTTTCTTGGGCAAGACGTTCAATGAGGACCCAGTGTCAACCAACACATGTGCGAGAGTAGTGCCCCTGCATTCAATGGAGACATGCATGGCATCGTTATGGTTCTCCCCTTTAGCAGTCAGATCAGCGTCGGAGAAACCCAAACCATTATCAGCAGTTAAATTGGCCACACAATCTTTAAATTGATCAGCTGATGTCTCTTGTGGCACGTGGGCCGTCTTCAGGAAGGTAATCAGAGCCTTGGCATGGGCCTCTGAACACAACAACAGTGATAACATAGAAATCTTGGATGGGGTTTTCCCCAATTGCTCGACTACATTATAATCACTCTTCTTAATAATTTTCAGAATCTCTTCCATCTCCTGTTTGTAAGCTTCAACAGTGGTGGTCTTTGGCGCCTCCGTCTGGGCAGGCATATCAGCGGTGATCCCTTTGCCCCGAGCGTTAGATGACTCGGCGACAGGGGTAGGAACAGGGACTTGATCAGGAATGGCAGTAGGTACACTTGCAGGCGTAATGACAATAGGTCTTCGGACAACTGGTGGAGCAATATCAGGTGAGAAAAGTCTACCACTGCGAGTGACTTTAGCAGGCCCAGTAATGTTGCTGATGCCGGTATCAGCACCAAACTCTTGCTTAACTCCAAGAACGTAAACATTTGCCCCACGGTGCCAGGGGACAGCTTTGTCAGAGGTGTAGGGGATGGGCCCCAGAACAGTGATGATTATGGGTGCAATCTTCGGAACAGGCATAATTCTGACAGGCTTCCTCGAGGGATCCTTGGGAGAATTGTTGAAAATGGTAATAATGGAAACTTCTTCAGTAGGGGTGGCAGGAACAACAATCTTCTCAAACAGGATCTCCTTGTTATCCATCAGGTTTTGGATGCCTGACTTTAAAGATGGGTAACCAGTAGGTGAAACAGAACACACATGGCAACCTTCACCACAGCCCGGAAATAAACCGGCTAGCAACATGTTCTTCTTGACAATCATTAGAGGGGTAACAATATCATTCACGGAAACCACAAACAAGTCTTCCTCTACAACATTTACTCCATGTTTGGGCATGGGAGCAGTCACAACATTAGGCCTCTCGGGCGCCTCAAACTCAATCTCCTTTGCATCGATTAGGTCCTGAACCTTATTCTTCAAAGCCCAACAATCATCCGTATTATGCCCCGGGCTGTCAGAGTGATAAGCGCAGCGGGCGTTAGGATTGTACTTTGGGGATGTTGTGTTCGAAATCTTCGGAGCTTCTTTTAGAGTCACCAGATTGGTCGTGAATAACTGTGGCAATATCTGAGATAAGGTCATGCTGAGACGAGTGAACTGCCTTCGAGGTCTCTCGCCCCTTTGTTGGTTGTGATGCTGAGGAGCACCAGCAGGTTTTGAAATAACAACCGCGTTGACAGCTTGGCGGTGTTCCGGTCTATTCTGTCTTCTTGAACCGTAGACAGCACTGGACTCTTTCTTGAATGGTTTCTTCTCGGTGCTCGATGAGGCACCCTTCTGTATCTTCCCAGCCTTGATACCAGCTTCAATCCTCTCACCAGTCAAGATAAGGTCTATAAACCCGGCTGAAGAGTTTCCAATCAAATGGTTAAAGAATGGACCAGACAGGGTCCCCAAAAACATATCAACAAGTTCACGATCAGTTAAAGGTGGCTGCACCCTTCCAGCAAGGTCTCTCCATTTTTGAGCATACTCTTTAAATCCTTCACCCGTCCCTATTGACATACCCTGGAGTTGGGTACGCGTAGGAGCGAGGTCGGAGTTATATTGATACTGCCTATAGAATGCAGTGGCCAAATCTTCCCAGCTACGGATACTGGCTCTATCCAGCTGATAGAACCACTCAAGCTGAGTCCCTGAGAGACTGTCTTGAAAGAAGTGTATCCACAAGTTCTTATCAGCGGTGTAAGGATGGATCTTCCTTACATATGACCGGAGGTGCAGCTTTGGACAGGAAGCTCTGTCATACTTGGCAAAGGCAGGTGCCTTGAATTTATGGGGAATCACCACCCCAGAGGATAGACCTAGATCTTCGAAGTCCAGCCCGGGCACGTTCTGTATCTCCATAGCGCTCAAGCGGTCTTCCAGCTGTTTGTACTTATCCTCATCAAGAGGATACTGTTCTTCATCATAGTCCGTCTCTTTGTCGGAGACTATAGGGCTAGGAACCCTCCTTTCTTGTGGACTGTCGTTTTGCAGCCCGTTTCCAAACCTGCGTCCAGTGTTGAACATGACGGTCCTCTTCTTCTTCTTCTTCTTCCTCTCTTTCAGAATCAGGGTCTTCAAGTCCTGTTGACCCTTAGCTAGGCTCATGACCAACTCTTGAAACTGGGCATTCTGGGCCTGGAGGGCCTTGATAGCTTGCTCAGTGGAAGGTTCAGTAGACATGATGATTGCTGAAATAAACAGCGAAGAAGATAAGAGACCTGTAAAAGGATACTTGTTATGCATATGATGAATGGTATGCTATTTATGTAATGCATTCAAGGGTTTAAACATTCAAATTTGTTGCATACAAAAAAGGAACACACGTCATATTAAGAAGAAATTTAGTACATAAGTGCCCCATGGGCGAAATATTACAAAAATTCTTAATGTAAAAAGACATTGCGCATTCTTTTTGGAGCGATGTAAGTGTTGAGGGTCTCTTCCTCGTGAAGTCGGCGGGTAAGCTCCAAAACCTTCTTCTCACTGGCATAGAAGCTGGCTTCAAAAGTATTCTGTTCTTCCTTGAGTTGGATCCAACTCTTTTGCATTTCTTCCCAAGATGTTGGCATGTCAGGATGTAGGATGGCGTATGGAACCTCTCCTTCCATAACAGGCTCTTTGATCAAGGGGAGAATGTGGGGGTAAGGCATCATAAGTTTCTGGGCGCGGGTTCGTACCCACCTGAGGTAAGGCTCAAGGGGGATGGAATTCTTGTGTCTCAGTGTCTTACTGTCCACTTTGTTAGGCATCCTCCAAGCTCTGATGAACCTTTGTCGAAGTCCTTGCGTATCGTTGTCGAAGTCAAAAACTATGTCAGGAATCAGCATGTCATGAGGGCCATCCCTCCGAGCATATCCAAATTGTCTCAAAGCTAGACAGGGGTTGTAGGTAATGCCTCCCCTAATTCCGAGTAATGGAACATTAGGAAATTCTCCACAATGATCAATGATGATGACATTTTCTCTGGACCGAGCACACCAATGTACATCAGAATGTGTGAGGGTCATCAATCGCTGTGACCACCTTAAACCCTGCTCATTCTTCAACACTGACTGTGGAAGGTGAGAAATAAACCACCTTGCCAGGAGAGGAGTACAGCACATGAGAACACCTCTTTTCCTCATTGTTCGAGTGTAAAATGAGTGGAGGATGTCCCCAAGCAATGTAGGTATAGGATTCCTGGGTATGAAAATCTTGACAGCATTCACATCTATAAGTTGATCAGGATTTGGGAACAAAACTAGACCATAGATAAGGAGTTCCACAATCTCTTCAAAGGCTTGTAGATCAAGAGAATTCCAGCATTCTCGTGCCTTCTCGAACATAAACTTTGCCAAGAATCCCTTGATACCATTTCTGGTTTCCCAATGCCCCTTAATGTCGGATGGTTGCAAGCGTAAGGCTTGAGCAACATCTTCAGGTCTTGGTTCCTTTTCCGTACCGTTGTAGGGTAGTTGACTAAGAATAGGAATTCCCATGAGTTGAGAAAATTCCTCTAAAGTAGGCACCAGTTGATAATCAGGGAACGTGAAACAGTGGTGTAGGGGGTCAAAGAACTGGAAGAGAACTTTCATCATGTCTTCTTCAATGTCGGTGTTGACCAAACTAAGGAGTCTACCATGTCTTTTACTGAAGAGAGAGTTCTCGGGAATCCTGGATGTAAGATCCTTGAGTTGAGGGGAGATCCTTACAAGGTTGACTTGAATTGTTTTCCTGCAGAGAGACTCCATGTCCTGCAAAACAAGAACAAAGATGAAGATCTAAACCCTTGAAATGGTTAGCGGATGCATATGATGCTTTATGATGTTCATGATGTATGCAAAAGTAAGCAAGTGTACATACAGACAGTTATATTCACACAAAACAAACAAGTCCTTAGGTTTAGGCTTGCATGGGGTTCGTAGGTAAGTACCCTCTTGAAGTTAGTTGGCTCAACCTGTCCTAAAATAGTAACCGGGTTCTAAGGAGCTCAATGTCATTGGATTGTTTTTTATGTTCATCGTTTTGGTTTAGCCACTGAACTAGCGACCAAAATATTCCAAGAAAACAATCCTCAATGAGTGTAGTATCGAGTATCTACCAACTTCGGACTGCACCAAAGTCGGTCATCTCACTACCCCTAAATAAGGCCAAGATGGTCAAGTAAGGTTCTAGGTCATTAGTGCTTAGTGACATCACTCAGCGGCCCCGTACTCTCCTTGACTTAACTCAAGGGTTACCGGTACTCACAAATATGTCGCACTAATATAGCTATTGCTTCAACCGTGTCGGTATACCCTGCACAGTTTCCACAACGTATTGCTATCTATGAATGTTTCCCAAATCCGGGTTAGGATTTATAGAACTCCGATACAAGCCCATAATTAAAAGCATACAAAGCAATACATTTGAAAACACAAGTGATCTAATCTTAAGGTACACCTCACTTATAAATCCCCAGCAGAGTCGCCAGTTCTGTGATCGGTGGGAATAGAACTGACTGTTTTGGAATGCTGGTTTGCGTTTGCGTTTCGCAAAATGTCGTGGTAAGCAAGAGTCGCCACCGTCTTTTATTTTATCCAACAAGGAAAGGAAAAAAGCATAGAAAAATTCCTTTTCGAGATGTTTCTCGGGTTCGGGAGGTAGATTATAGAAAGGGAAGGTGTTAGCACCCTTTCTATCCGTGGTTATCCACGGGCTCTTAGGTACTTGCTCATTGTGTTTTCAAAAGTTTGCTTTTGTGTTTGTGGGTTTTGAAAAGAGTTTTTGTTTGAAAGAGAGTGTAAGTGAGAAAAGTTTTGTTTTTGTTTTCAAAAGAGCAAGTACTTAAGAACATCTACCTACTCAAAAAGGAATTAAACTGTGCAAATGTCCTTTAGACAGTGCTATCCCACTATTGAGGAGTAGGTAGCACCATCGTTGGAGTTTCCGGGTCAATTCGATTTTAGAGATGTGTGGTCACTAAAGCAACGTTATGATGCCTTAGTGGTAACCCTAATGTCTTAGATCATTTTTATCCGAGGCAAACGTTTCGAGGCAACTTTGATCTTTGGACAGGAGGACGACCTCTAAAACATCCTATACTTAATGACCACGTTCGAGGCAACCAAGTGAGGCGTACCCTAAGAGTGGCATGTGCAAGTGTGTCAATTTTCAGTTATGTTATCTTTGCATGTCATGGTGAGCTACTGTTAATTTTAAGTTAAGAATTAATCTTGTCATGCATAGCCTAGTTAGCATACATCGAGCAATTAATGGTTGTGGAAAATAAAACTAAGCTATTACAAGGCGTCGGGTATTTACATCGCCAAAAACAAACCCTTGAAAAGTAAATTGCGGAAAAATAAATAAAAGCGGTAAATAAAGGTCCTAAGTTAAAGCTATTACATCCTCGGAGCAATTACAATATAGATCAAAATAATACGCGCGAGAAAAGTTGAATCAGATTGTCCTTTAGGGTTTTGACCCTTTTTATTTAAAGAAAGCATATTTTGGTCTTTTTTGAATTAAGGATTAAATCTAAATTGTGGAATTAAAGAAAATACTTTTTGGAGTTTTATTTTAATTAAGGCAGCAAAATCAGAAATAATAAAAAAAACTAAGTCTAAGTTAATTTTAATTTATTGTAAAAATGTTAAGATTAAACCTAATTAAAAAACTAAATTAATTGGTTAATGGTTTTTTTACAAAAATAAGTAATAAAATTAAAATAAAAATATTTTTGTTGTTTCTGATTTTTTATGAAAAAGAGTTAATTAGTTAATTAATTAATTATGATAATAAAATAGTGAAAAGGAAATTAAAGAAACAAACTCAGGGGTGCTGGGCTCGAAAAGGAGTATGAATTGCAACTTCCAGGCCCAAACGTCCAGCCTGTTGGACTTTCAGATTGCCTAGGCGTTCGTTGATCAAGGTTCATGGTGAACCTCCATCCTTAGCCATTGGATCTACCTGGGAACCACCTGGCGCGTTGAGATCTGAGGACGTATGGTAGTCCCTTCCTGAAGCACTGCATCTGAGTACTTGAAGAAAAAATGTATCAAAGTTTTAGGGGACCTGGGATTCGAATCCAGGTCCCAAGGGGTTCTGCAACGCACGCTTCACCAACTCATCCATGCTGTTTCTTTTGTTAGTTAAATAGAAAACAAATATTATATACAATCAATAATTATGCCTGGCCAATAAATAAATAAACGCGCAATTGATTCAAACGAACCAATCACGCCCAGCCACGTTATCGTCTTCCTCACAGAAGCCTGGTTCGTTTACCTGTAGATTTTGTTCTGCAGGAAGTTTCGTGGGGTTGTTCAAACGTCTCTCCTAGGCCATGAAAATAAAATCTAAGAGTACCAACGTACTCGTCTGTTCATCCCGGTCATCCCTGTAACCATTATGTGCATTGATTTTTCCTGCAATTAAAAACCCCAAAAACAAGGTATACGAACCCTAGAACTGGGCATGGCGTTACAGGCTATGAAAATAAAATTCAGTGATGCCAACAGTTCCAAAATGCAACGCAAAGCATGAATATGTAATTATTTCAATGAAAGGATGCAAGAAAATAATTTCACGATATCATGTCCAGAGCAAATTTCATGGAGACTTACAGCGCGTTAGAGGTAATGAAAGGCCTGGTTTCTGATTGGCCTCGCTTCAGGAGGTTGCTGGCAAGAGAGCTGCGTCTTTCTTTTGGTCTGAGTTTGCCTCCAAACCAAAATTTGATCACCACTTGCTCAAGGTTTTTTTGCAAAAAACTGTTATGGCCGTTTCCATAGAGTTTTGTGCGTTTTTTTCTTGTCTGCAGCAGGGTTTTTCGTGTGTGATTTGTTTATGAGCATGAGGTTTATATAGCCAAGGAAATTAGGTCAACATTTGTGTATCAAATCTTGGTCCATTATGATGAAGAGATTTGATTTGATTTTTCCATAAAGACTTGCCATATTTGATCCAAACATGCGTTTCTGCCAGCTTGCTATGAGTTGTTTTGGGCTTCCAACTTGATGGTAATCAAAAACTGACTTGCCCCTTCGAATTTGCTCTCTTCGATTGCTTCAAAGTCCCAATTCGAACCACTCCAGTCACAACCCCTTCGATTGAGACTCTCCCTGTTTCGATTGCATATTTGCAAGGGACACATGCCATTGTGAACTTTGGGTATTCTGGACAGGTTAGGATATGTGTTTTTGCTTAGTCATGCCAGCCTACTTCATTCCTTCGAATCTGCCTTCTTTGCCAACGTCAAAGTCCAATTCGAATTTATTTAGAACGTTCCCTATTAGACAACTTCGCTCAGCCCTTGGCCTTGTGATGAGTCTGAGTTCTGATTCGAAGTGTCCAGAACTTCCTTCATCAGAGCATCTTAGATCAAGTGAAACTCTGCACTGAAATGCCATTCGAAGGTCATTTTGTTCTGATGTTCTTATCAAGGTAAAGTATGAAGTTCCAGTCGAAGGATCCTCTGAAGTACTAGTCGAAGCATTGTGAAATTGACTTGATCGAAGGGGTCTAGCGCTCAATTGAAGACTTTCACACCAAAGCTTGATCGAAGGAGGTCCAGCGCTCAATTGAAGACTTGCACATCAAAGCTTGATCGAAGGAGGTCCAGCGCTCAATCAAAGACTTACACATCAAAGCTTGATCGAAGGAGGTCCAGTGCTCAATCGAAGCTTACTAATTAAAGCCTGATCGAAGAGTGCCAAATGCCCAATTAAAGACTGGTGAACCAAAACCTGATCGAAGAGTGCCAAATGCCCAATCGAAGACTGGTGAACCAAGCCTGATCGAAGGGTGCCAAATGCCCAATCGAAGACTTGTGAACCAGAACCTGATCGAAGGATTTTGGATGCCCAATCGAAGACTTTTCCCATATGCCAATCGAAAGACCTTTTGTTCATCTTCAAAAAACTTTGTTTTTGTTAGGCAAGGGTTTGTGAACAACCATGTAAGGGAAGACCTTTGGAAACATGAGAGGGCAAATTTTGGGGTACAACACCCTATAGTCTCAAAAGATAAAAAATGACCCATTCGAATGTTGCCTCAGAAAGATCTTTAAGACTCTAGGGTAACTACTAAGGTTTCCTAACCATTGCTGTTGTGACCGTAATTGTCCCTTCGAATGTCCCTTAAACTCCAACGATGGGGCTACCTACTCCTTAATAGTAGGATAACACTGTCTAAAGGAAACGAGAAAAAAAACAGTTTTTTTCGAGTAGGTAGAAACTCTTAAGTACTTGCTCAAAACAACAAAAACTCTTTCACACAAACACTTTCAAAATAGTTTTCAAAAGCAACTTTGTCACACTCTTGAGGACAGATACAAGGGTTACCACGAAGTTAAACAAAAACTTTTCAAAACACATACACAAGAAATTTCAAAATGAGCAAGTACCTAAGAGCCCATGGAAAACCATGGATAGAAAGGGTGCTAACACCTTCCCTTTCTGTAATCTATCCCCCGTACTCAGAAACATCTCGAAAAAGGGTTTTTCTGTTCTTTTTCCTTTTCCTTTGTTGGATGAAATAAAATTCGATGGTGACTCTTGCTTACCGCGACATTTGCGAATACAAAATGCAAACCAGTATAACAGTTGGTTCTGCCACCGTATCACACTCAGGTACTAGCCAACTTCGTGGCTTAAATGACTACAACCGTGCCCCTGGACGCGATGCGCAGGTGGATTATCTTCGTCAATGGAGCCTCAAATTTGATAGGTAGTAGAGCATGTATCATCTTGGAAAATGAAGAGGGAATTCTGATCAAAGTCTTCCTCACATTTTCCTTCCCGACCTCAAACAACCAAGCCTAATACGAAGCACTTTTAGTAGGGTTGCGCCTGGTCGAAGACCTGGGGGCCGAGAAGGTGAAAATCTTCAGACTCCCAGATTGTGGCATCTCAAGCATGTGGAGAGTACCAAGTCAAAAACAACCATCTCGTGAGTATTTTCCACTGGTCCAAGAAAGAATGAAGAAATTAAAGTCTGTAGACGTATAACACGTTCCCCGTGAACATAACACCCGGGCAAACATTATGTCATAACTGGCAAGCACCAAGAAGAAAGGGGGAAACAAATCGGTTATACATGAAATTCTTCCTCATCCGAGCATCGAAAAACCCTCCTCGACTCTCGATGTATACGCCATAGGAGACAGTGACTGTTGGATGACCCCAATATATAACTACCTTACGAAAGAAGAGTTACCATCCAATCAAAAAGAAGTTAGCATAGTCAGGCGAAGAGCTTGCTCCTACGTTCTAGTCGAGGGCATGTTGTACAAAAGAGAATTTCCCATCCCTCTCCTTAAATGTGTCGATCAACACAAAGCAACCTAAGTTTTTTGCGAAATCCATGAAGGAATCAACGACCAACACTTGGGAGGGAGATCCCTTGCTAGAAATGCATTATGGACATAATATTACTGGCCCATCATGTAGCACAGCGCTAAAGAACACGTAAAGAAGTGCAACAAATGCCAACTCCACGAAGACATACACCTGGCACCTCTGAGCGAGCTCAAATCCCTCTCTTCCCTAGGCTCTTCGCCTGGTGGGGCTTGGACCTCCTCAGACCATTCATGGTAGGAACGAATAAAAATAAATATTTGATAGTGGATGTCGACTACTTCAGCAAGTTGATAGAAGAAGAAGCATTGGCCAGAATAACCATGCAAAATATTCTCCATTTCTACAAAATAAACATTCTTGCTCGGTTCAACATTCCACAAGCGATTTTCACCGACAACGGGATGCAATTCACAAACAAAAACTTCTAGGAATTCACTGGCAAGTTGGTAACCATCCAACACTTTGCCTATGTCGAACATCCCCAGATAAACGGGCAAGCCGAGTCTACGAATATGGTGATGCTACGAGGCATCATACGAAGGTTGGACGAAACCAAGAAAAGATGGATCAAGGAGTTGCACAACATGCTCTGTATCGGATGATGGCTCACTTGTCAACCGAGGAGACCTCTTTCTAATTAGCATACGAGACCGAGGTCATCATCCTCATCGAAATAAGAGAACCCTCTAGACAAACCGAAGCTCCTCTTATTGAGGATATGAACGATGTCACTTTAAGGGAAGAGCTTGACCTTGTCGAGGAAATCCGAATGGGAGAAGCCTTACGAGAAGCCTCTTTCAAACAAAAAATCTCCATAAGATATGACGCCAAAGTCATACAGTGTGAATTCGAAGTCGGAAACTTAGTCCTAAAGAAAAGTCACAAAGAATCTTGCGAAGGCAAGCTCGCCGCAAATTTGGAGGGCCCTTACCACGTTCATGCAAAAACGGGGAACAAAGCCTACTACCTTGAAAACCTACAAGGGGAACAACTTGCTCAACCTTGGAACACCGAAAAACTAAGGCAATATTATAGTTAAGACACTGAACAATCGGCGTGTCTCGTCAACATAAGGAACACACCTCTATCCGAACATACATGCATACCTAGGTATAAGCGTGGCACTCAAAATTAACGAAGAGGCAAGTATCCACTCTTTTGATGAGAAGATTTTTTGCCCGACGTGGGAAATTTAAATGAGTCCCATCATCATCGTACCTCATTGGCAGAACAACCAGCTCGCGATAGGAAGTTCATGCCACCGAGCTCAGGTTCTCAAAATGAGACCTGAGTTCTGGCCTATACCCGATAATTACATTTTCCCCAAACTGGCTGACTCAAAAACTAACGATCAAACCCCCACCGGTATGTAAGGTCATAAACCACAAATGAACTACGCCACAACTGAAAAAGAACTTTTAGATGTCATCTTCACTCTAGATAAATTTCGTTCTTACCTAGTAGGAGGAAAGATAATTATCTATATTGATCATGCTGCAATTAGATACCTATTAAGCAAAAAGGACGCCAAACCGAGTTTACTCAGATGGATCTTACTCCTACAAGAGTTTAATTTAGAAATCAAAGACAAAAAAGGCACTGAAAATGTAGTAGCTGATTACTTGTCTAGAATGGAAGGCATTAAGCCTGAACAAGTGTCTATCAACGATAATTTCCCTTACGAACAACTTAAATCCAAGTTAGAAAATAACACCATTGAACACCACGTAACTTTTAGTACTAAGACTGATGAAGTCGTGGAAGAAGTTTACACTAAGAACATATTGCCATGGTACGCCGACTTTGTTAACTATTTGGCCACTAGAGTGCTTCCCCTGAATCTAACATATCAACAAAAGAAGAAGTTCTTCCACAATATTAAACAATATTATTAGGATGCGCCTCTACTATTCAAGAGAGGCGCCGATGGTATTTTCCATCGATGTGTTCCCAAATATGAAATAGAAAACATGATTTCCCATTATCATGTTGCTCCCTATGGTGGACATGCAAGCACTTCAAAGACTTGCGCTAAAATTTTACAAGCTGGCCTTTATTAGCCTAACTTATGGAAAAATGTCCATATTACAGTCATAAATTACGACCGATCCCAACACACTGCCAACATCTCCAGACGGGACGAAATGCCTCAAAAAGGAATTTTAGAAGTAAAATTCTTTGATGTATGGGGAATTGATTTTATGACACCTTTCCCATACTCTTCTGGAAATAAATATATACTCGTTGCTGTAGATTATGTGTCAAAATGGATCGAGGTCGTAGCTTCTCCAACAAATGACGCACGAGTAGTAATCAAACTCTTATAAAATATAATTTTTCCTAGATTCAGTTTTCCAAGACTTATCATCAGTGATGGTGGCTCTCATTTCATTTCAAAAATCTTTGAAAAACTATTAGTGAAATATGGAGTCTGGCACCATGTAGCAACACCCTATCACCCCCAAATAAGTGGGTAAGTAGAAGTCTCCAATAGAGAGATTAAGCAAATCTTAGAAAAAACAATTGCCACTTCTAGGAAATATTGGTCATCCAAATTATATGAGGCGCTATGGGCATATAGAACAACCTATAAGACACCCATAAGAGCCACACCATTCAAACTAGTTTATGGAAAATCGTGTCATCTACCGATTGAACTCAAGAATAAAGCTTATTGGGCAATAAAAACCATCAACTTAAGTTGCACTGCCGCAGGAGAAAAACGAATCTTAGATATCCATGAGTTAGAAGAACTTAAACTAGATGCATATGAAAATGCTAGGATCTATTTAGAAAGAACAAAAAATTGGCACGACAATCGCATATCTAGGAAAAAGTTCAATGAGGGTGACGTAGTGCTCCTGTTTAATTCTAGACTTAAATTGTTCCCAAGGAAACTTCATTCTAGGTGGCCCAGTCCGTTTGAAATAACTAAGGTTTTTCCAAGTGGAGCTATTGAAATTAAAGGAAAATCTAGCGAACCGTTTATCATAACCGGACAGAGCTTGAAGCACTATCATTGTATAGAAAATAGAGACTATTCCGCTAGTTTCTATCTTGCAGAGCTACCCGCTCACTCCCATATTTAATCACCTATTAAAATAATGTCGAGCTTACGACATAAAACAAAGCGCTTGGTGGGAGACACCCCACTTTCTAGTTTTTTTTATTTACTAATTTTTATCTTTTCTTTTTCTTACTTTTCTTTCTTTTTCTGTTCATAATAGTTATGCAGTATTGTTCTCTAACGTTAACCACTACTAACTTAATTCTAATTGTCAACTTACTTACACGATAACTTAATTTTTAGCTAACCATACTAACTAACGATGCAAGAAGTTGACACAATGGAAATAGATTTCAGAGGAAGAGCCCAGACGAGGCTGTAATAAGGTGAGAGAACTGACTTGGTTTTGCATTTTATCGTAAATGTTGTGGATAATAAGAGTCACCATCGACTTTTCTTTTATCCAGTAAAGGAAAGGGTGAAAATAACAGGAAAGACCTTCAAGAATTTTTTGAGTTTGGGGGTGTAGATTATGAAAAGGGAATGTGTTTGCACCCTTTTCATCCGTAATTATCTACAGGCTCTTAATCGCTAGCTCACTTTATTTTTGAAATGCTTTGTGTTGGGTGTTTGAAAATATTTTGAAAAATGCCTAAGTATGGAAACTTTGTAATAATTCTTGTATCAGTTAAGAATGTGTACAAAGTCGTTGTTTTTGAAAATATTTCAGAAAAGTGTTTGTGAAAAAGTTGTTTTTTTTGTGAGCAAGCGATTATGAGCGATCTACCTACTCAAAGATCTTTCATGTTATTTTTCTCCTCCTTTAGATAGTGTTATCCTACCATTAGTTAGTAGTAAGCCCTATCGTTTGATGTGTGAGCGACAGGCGCGGGTCGTTGTTATGGTCATAGAAGGCAACATACAGTGATACCTTAACAATTCGAAGAAACTGTCATCATATATTCGTAGGCAACATCGAGGGACAAGATCAATTCTCGTAGGTAACTCGAGGGACATTGTGTGACTATGATCTTTATGATGATTTTAACTGAGGGTCTTTGCTAAGGGTATCCCTACGTTTAGGGACATGACCATTGTTTTTCTGAACGCAACAAGTAAGGTTACCCTAGAGGTGCAAGTGTGCAAATGATTCAGTTTAGTTATTTATCTTGTATTTAGGGTTTTCTATGTTTGCTTTTAGATCTTTCCATACAATCCTATTAACATACATCTAAAAATTACATACAAAGCATAAGAATGTAAGTGCAGAAAAATGAAATCCTACGCTATTACGAGGATTCGGGAAAGGGGGTACAAACCATAAAATCGGGGCAAAAAAGTAAACCCTAATTTAAACTATTACAAATTGTAGCAGTTACATAATCAGAAAAATAATGCGAAAATAATAAAGTACGCAAAGCGGAAATTGTTTTGTGATTTTTGATGAAAAAATTTGATGATTAACCTAAAATCTAATTTATTTTTATTGATAAAAAAATTAGGTAATTAAATTAATAAAACCATCAAATCTAGGTTGCTTTTAATTTAATTAATAAAACCCTAAAATCTAGGTTGATTTTAATTTAATTGAGAAAACCTAAAAAATCAAATTAGGGTTGATTAAATAAAACCTAAAATTAAATTAGGATTTATTAAAAAAAAGGTTTTGAAAAAGGTTTTGTAAAAGAATAGGAAAAAAGGAGGAAAGGAGTAAGGAGAAGAGAGAATTGAAAAAAAATGAACCAACTAAGTAGGGGTGGGTGTTGAACCCACGCCCTCAAGGCTTTTCAGCAACAAGCTCACCACCAGGCCAAGCGCACCTTGGTGTTAGGATATGCATCCAGTGTGTTTTGTAACAAACCTGTAAAATATGAAATATTAGAAAAAACAAAGTGACAAAAGGCTGGATCGAACCCAGGCCCTTTAGCACAAGTGACTTATCGCGCGCGCTTCTACCGTTGGGGCGACTATACATCCATTTATTTAATTGAATTAATTAATATATAATATAAATCTGAATATATTGACCGGAGAGGCGTCGAAGCCGTAGCTCCGCTCGTCTTTTTCGGTGACCTGTTTCTTTCAAAACCTGCAAAATCAAAGCATTAATGATCCAAAAACGTCCTACCCCCTAAATCAAGGGCTGCGAATCTAATGGAAGTATTTTTGTAGGATAAAACACATGGGATCAAGAGTTATGGAAAAAATACATGGAATTGGTGCTAGCATGATGGCTCACAATTTAGCATGCATGGGATCATTGTGATGATCCGAACCTGTTCAAATACATCTCAGAAATATGTTAGTGACATTAGTATGGCTTAAAATGAAACAAAAATTACAATATGAAATTTGCAAAATTGATGAAATTGGAGATGCATGTATGGTGTTTTCACGAGCTTTGGAACATCAACATTGATCCAACCTTACTCTGTATGATGGTTAGGAGTGAATGAGATAGATGTTTTTACAGTGAGAGGGTTTGTAATAAGGATTTTGAAATTTTAGGGTTCTTGAAAAAAGTTTGATATTTTGACAAGTTGGTGGAAAGGTTTTTTTTTGTGTCTTGTATAAGAATGATTAAGGTAATATATAGTGGACATTAGGGCAAAAGGAATGGGCTTGATCTTTGTAAGAAAGGCCTTGTATTTTATTTTATTTATTTTGCATTATTAATGAATAAATCAAAAATAACTAAAATAAAAATAGGTCAATGGGTGTAAGAACACAGTTTGAGGTGTATGAAGAGTATAATTCACGTTTAGACTTTGAAACAATGACCCAATTGTAGCGGTAGAAATGTTTAAGACTAAGCCATTGGATTAACTAGACTTATACAGATCAAAAATAAAAATTGCCACCGTGCTTTATTGTTTCCAAAGGAATGGGAAAAGAGCGAGTAACCAAAAAAGAGGGGGAAAGATTCTAGGTAAGGGTGTTGGTTATGCAAAGGGAAGGTATTAGCCCCCTAAACATCTACGGTACTCTGCAGGAACCTATTTGAAAAAATCTTTATATTTTGGCTATAAAATGTTGTATGAAAAATAGATGGTGGAGGTGAGAAAAGAAGTATATTTTTTATGATTTTTGCACCCGTCGCGGTTGCGAACTTTTAGTGCCTACGTACCACCTTTCATGCAATAGGGGATCAGGGTACACGTATTTCCTCTTTTGAAAATTTTAAAACGCAAGTGTGTTGGTTAATTTTATGAAATACGACATCATCTTCATTGTCCGTGTGGAAAACATACTTACTACCCACAATTATGAGAAAGGAGAATTTGCATCATCTCAAAGTGGAGGATATAGCTTGGATTTTAAAATCAATAATGCCTCACTCAACACCCAAAAATCTCTTTCTTCACTACATATTGTAGAAGTATAGTTGTTTGCATCACTACAAGGATTGACAAGAGTCTAATCTTTTGAGAAAAGTTTAAAGTAAAAGCCAAAGTGGCAAAATGGTTTGAAATGAGATTGACTGACTTTTAGTCTTCTCACAACAAATGTTAAGGTATTATTAAGTTGATTGAAATTTATTTATGAAAAGATTTTGAAAACGTATGGACATAAGTCCAAGTTTATTATGAAAATGGTTCAAGTTTCAAAACAAGAAGAGTTTTTAAAAGGAGGAAGAAGATTTTTGAAATTAAAGAAGATGGGAGGAGAAGAAGAGACTATCCTAAAGCATAAGGTAAAATCTAAAGATAAGAACCATCTAACCAACAAGAAGCCAAAACTTGACATTATGAGTCAAGATAGAATTCCCATTCTTTGGATTGAAACTAAACAAGCAAAGATACTAGACATCTTGAGAACCAAACTTCAAGTGTATTAAGTCTTCACAAAAATTGGGCAGAGTAACGGCTGTATACGGGTGAATTCCATATTACAAATAAAGAATGTAATCACAATAACCTGCACACAAAGCAAACAAACAACCCAATGTCTTTAGGTAAACCTCAATAAATCCAGACAAAAGATCAATTAAGGTCACAAGGTCTCCAACATAGGCCAATGTTTCTAATCATAAGTCCAAGAAGTCCAATACTCCATAATGTCAAGGATAGTAACCAAATAGTCCAAGTATTATTAAAGTTTGTTATGGTTCATGTTGATTATTAGGTATTTTTAAAAAGAAAAGAAAAGCTCAAATGAGCAAAAAATGAAAATAGCATGAAATGTAAATGCTAAAGGTAAATGGTGCATAAAGTAAAGAGCATAAGATAAAGCATAAAGTAAAAGCATGAAATAAAATCAATTGTCAATAATTAGTGGTTAGTTGGATGACCATCTTGAATCTTGCATTTGAAACTCATTAGAGGATTGGTAGAACCAAAGCCTCCATACAACAAGTTGCATTTTCTTTTTGTCGAGCATATGTTCCATTTTGGAATCCTCAAAAAGTACCATTTAATGATTAACGATGTTTAAGTGATCCGCGTTGACCAAAATTGATGAAGATCCATTAGAGGATTGGTAGAACCAAAGCCCCCACATAATGAATCTCAAGGTTATTGGATCAAAGAGATCAAATTAACATACTTGGGCTAGGTTTGAGCCACGAATGATCATTTATTCGAACCGAAACAAAATTTAGCGTTATGTTAAGCAATCGTAAATGGACTTATATAGAAGCCGCACCTATTTTGAGGCCGATCAATAACAATCTATGCACCATTTGTTTTGAGACATGATATAGAGATCATGCTCCAATAACACTTAGTACAATAAGAAATGGATGAGATGAAGAAGGGTGGGAAAGAATATACAAACCACATTTAAATTAAACTTTAATCAAACTATTATTAAAATCATTCATCCATTTTTATGGAGTTAGACTCAACATCATGGATCTAATGATGTTAATAAAGTTCATGATCAAAAATTCAATCCAAGATCAGCCAAAAAATAATCACAAAATAATATTACATTTAATATATGCATTAAAAAGGGTTTTAAAATGAATAAAAATGAAAATAAAGGAAAAAAATATCAACTATATTCAAATTGATCAAGAAAAATTAAGTAAAAACATAGAAAAATCATAAATGAACTCAAATATTTTTATAAATTTTTTGATAATTTTTTAAAGTTAGAAACTATTTTTAAAATTAAAAGAAATGAGTAAAATAAACCAAAAATAATAAAAAATAACAAATTCAGAAATAAAAAATAAATGAGGTCACCAATATTTGTCCCAATATCATTGGATCATTTCATAATTTTTTTAGAATTTAAAAATGCATAAAAGTATTTTTAAACATTTAAAACAATTCAAATAAAGTGAAAATTTATAAAAAATATCAAAATACAAAATAAAATTGTAAAAAACTAAAAATCAGAAAAAGAAAAATCAAATTATTTTTCATAAAATTTTCAGATTTTTTGGACTTAAAATGAATTTTCTATGATTCTTTGAAGTTTAAAACAGTTTAAATATAAAAATAAGAAAATAAAATAAAGTCAAAAAAATGTGGACCAATGGATGAGAGTCAAAACGCGTTAGTAATCAAATCCAAGGGATCTGGCACGCTGTGCATATCATGGTCATTACTGAATAAAGCACAGGATTCAATATAAAATCAGAAATAAAAGAAAAACAAATGGCACGCCATCATTAGTTGGAAGATGACATGTTGGTCATCTTCAATCTCCAGCCAACATGAAACACAGGTCCCTCAAACTATAAAATCAGAAGCTCGGACCTATGCAATTTGCTTCGTCTCATCAAGACGAAGACAACCACACTTTCGCGAAAAATTTATATAAATTGTAACTCAAGCAATTTGGAAGAGAAGTTTTAAAAGGGGATTTGAAATTCATGGTCAAAACGTGTTTTCAGTTAAAAGCAAGTGCTGCGACTAGAACCAGGGCAATGTGAGCTTCACAATGATATCAAAGTTTGATAGAATTGGTGAATGAATCTACTTATTAAAGTTAAGTTGCAGAGCTTTGAAACTGGACTTCTATGGATCAATATAGGTCACAATTCTTGAAGGTAATTATATGGTTAGCTTCAGGGAAGATCAAGGAAGGTGAATTGATAGAAAAAATGGATTGAAAAAGGCTTGAACAATGATTTCGAAGTTGCAAAAAAGTGAGTTATAGAATGAGTTTGGTAGGATGATTTTGGCTGTTCAAGCTTGAGAAAATGAATGGGGATGACCCTCTATTTATAGGAGAATGAATGGGATCCTTAAGTGTGTGAAATGATGAAGTTTGGAGGGAAATCATGAGGGTCTGTAACATGAACAAAGTGTGACTTGTTTAGCATCAAAACACAGCCAAATCATGTTGTTGTACCCCAAAATTTTCCCTCTCATTTCATCAACATTTCTCATCACAAGACTCTTGGAACTCAAGATCATGCTAGGGTTTGCTCTGCTCAAGACACCTCCTTGCATTGTTGACCTAAATTAGGGTTTGAGTTAGCACAGTGATGTTTTAACTTACAATTCCCAAATTGACTTTCATACTTCATGTTGGACTCACAAGTTTGTCCATACCAAGTTTCAAGCCTTGATTCAAATTTTTGCCCAGTCAATTGGACAGTTGACCTAGAAATCAGCTGTATTGGGGAAAAAGTCAATTGTGGCCAATTGACAGTCCAACCTCATGAAATTTGACCCACATCAATATTATGAACTCATATGAACCATTTGATCAAGTTTGGATCAGAATTCCACGAGAAATTTGATCAGATCACCAAAAGGGCAAAATGGTCATTTTTTGGGTTTTGACTGTACAAAGGCAATTTTTGACTGTTTGACCTAGGAAATGGCAAATCAAGCTCAACCATGGACTCAAGGACTCAATGACATTGTCTTGACCCATTCAACAAGTTCAGAAGATCTCAAATGTATAGGATTGACAAATGAATTTTTCAGTCAACTGATCAAAATTTAACTGTATACTGAAAAGTCAAACTTTGACTTTTTGGTCAAAATCAAGTGCCAAGGGTCATTTTTCATCAAGACATGTCAAATTATGAAACTTGTTCATCAAGAAACCCAAAAATGCAAATTAGGGTTTAAAATGGAAAATTTTCATAACTTAGAATTTTTCTAAGTTATAAAATTTTCTTATTTTTTTCCTAACTTTGTCTCATTTTTTCACCAAGATTCAAATGGAATCAAACAAAACTTGCAACATGAAAGTTGTAGTCCATCACAAAGTCTACAAATTTGATTCACAAAGTTTTCTCAAAAGAAGCTTGTATCTCAAGCTATAATATTTGGAACAAGGGTACCTAAAACTTTTAACTTGGAGAAATTTTGCCCTAGTTTAGGCAGGATTTTGACCCATCTTCTTGGCCATTTTTCACATAGTTCCACTTGGAGTTTCAAGTTGAATTTCAAAGTTGGATTATATTACATGTTTCAAGATTTCTAAGTTGTCCAAGAACTCCTCAAACACCTTTGTGGTTAGGGAGAATCGAATGCTTGAAGTTGGCAAAAACTCACTTTGAAACCATGGCCAATACATGTTCATACCAAGTTGCAAATCTGACCAAACTAGCTTTGTACATGATTACAGGCCTCTAAACCAATTTACACTCCAAAATTGAATGCAAATACATTTAATATTGGCATTTTTCTGATCAAGAGAGCTTTGTACATTGAACTTTTCCATTTTGAGCATAAAGGTCATACTTCCATTTTCATAAAGGCCACTTTATGTCAATTTCCATTTTCTTGAGCCTTGGACTTTTTTCCTTGCAGAAAACAACTTCCCTAATCTCAGGCATAGTACACCAAGTTAAGCATGCTTGTAACTAGCCTGTACAGACCCTAGCTTAGACAGTTCACAACTTTGCTTTCAAAACAAGTCAAATGGCCAAAAGCTTGAATCTCTCACATCTGATAAAACCAACCAAGACAAAGTTTTCAAATAAGTTTTTCACACCCTAGCAAGCCAGAAACACGAGTCCTTGACCTCTCAAAACTCCTTGTGCACAAATTCCCCATTTTCTTGCAAAATAGGGCCAGTTCTGCATTTTGTAAGCCATCATCAAATTCCATCATGCGTTTTGCCCAAAGATACTTCAAACACCTTCCAACCAACACACCTGAACTATTCCAGACCTCCATTACTAGCTGTAGCACCATTAACACACATTGCAATTTTTGTTTCAAAGCTTTGCAAGTTGAATTCTTTAGCATGATTCAAGTTGTTTCAAAACAAACTAAGCATTGGGAAAGCTTCATTGGACATCAGGCAAGCTCAAAAGAACCTCAAGCACCCTTGGAAGTTGTTGCATTGTCCAGTTCGAAGTCAATTGAAACAGGTATTTCATGAACTTCTATCTTTCTATTTAGGAATAGTTAGACTTAGGTTTGTGAATGAAAGATGTTGTATTCATAGCCCTGAAACCATACATGTGCTTAGTTTTCATTTATATTAATCGTGCTAGGAGAATTTTGTTCATAAACTTTCTGAAAAAACTAGGTTAAGAATTAGGGCCAGAGAAAGTCTCTCTGGTCTTTGAGAGTTAGCTTAAGTTTTTTATATGGTTAGATTCGTTGTTTGATGCTCTACAAGTTTCATGTTTTGAGTTTTGTCAAAGGATCACTGAAATAGGAGATACAGGTTTGTGTACAAAACGCGCATTTTTCAAACTTCTGGAGGTTGAAAATGAAGTCTGGGTTGGGCCTGGATTTCTTTACTTTTGACACCTCCCAATTCACTTTCAGCATCCCCTGGCCTGTTGTTTTGTATTTTCATTATTTTTGAATTTTTATTTTTTCTCTGACCTTGATATTTTATTTTCAAATTTAAAAAATACTTAAAAAATATTTTCATAAATTTTTATATTTATTTGGCATTTATTCTAATTATTTCTAGTATTAATATATTAAATACTTTATATTTATTTTTGTTTAAATGTATAAATAATGTAAAAAATACTTTTATTTTTATTTATTATTTTTATACACACTTGAAAATGTTTTCTTGAAATATATACATTTTGTAAATAAATTTTTTTTTATATACACACTTAATATATTTAATATATTTAATATATATATATATATATATATATATATATATATATATATATATATATATATATATATATATATATATATATATATATATATATATATATATATATATATATATATATATATATATATATATATATATATATATATATATATATATATATATATATATATATATATATATATATATATATATATATATATATATATATATATATATATATATATATATATATATATATATATATATACACATACATATTTTATTAATTAATTAGGACAAAAAACACAAAAATAATACATTTTTATTTTTATTAATATTTTATACTAAAAATACTTCTTTTTTTTATATACTTTTATTTTTGTACAAATTGATATATTATTTCATATAAATAATAAATAATACTATTTATTTAAGAAATTAGGGTTTTTGCCCTAAAAAATAAAATAATTGAAATTGACTTCTTATTTATTTACATTTCATATTAAAAATACTTTTCACATACATAAAAAACCTTTTTTGCATAATACATTTTATTTAATATTTATTTATTGTATTTATTTAAATATTGTATATTTAATATTATGCCTTACCCATTCAATATAGTTGTAATAATTTAGGATTTAATTTCTTGCAAAATAATCCCCAATTCAAAGTTGTACCCCCTCCCTATATCTTGTTGTAATAGTGTAGAATTTAAATTCTCGCACCTTTAAATGCTTTTAATTATTCCATGATTAGACCTAGGGTTTGTATGCAAAATAAAATCAACAAATAGCTTGACCTAATCCAAGATAACAATGCATGAAAAACAAACACAATGCACACTTGCACCCCTAGGGTTTCCATCCACTTGTTGCCTTCAAAAATGGGCCATAGAATGCATGTTAAGTACTTTGGCAAAACAAAAATAAAAACAAAAGATCATAGTCCCTCGATGACGCTATCTGAGTTTCCTAAACAAAATGATCAAGTCCCTCAAGAAAATTGCCAAAAATACTTGACACCATTGTTATCATGGTCTATACGACGACCCGCGCCTGTTCTGTTTAACATCCTAACACAAGGTTGTTCACCAAATACAATGGTGAAGCAACACTGTTAAAAGGGTTAAAAACATTAGAAAGATCTTTGAGTAAAATAGGGTAGATAATTCTTAGTTACATGATTAAAATCTTGCAAAAACATCCTTGCTATTTTTAAAACACACTTCACAACACAATTTCAAAATCCAACTTTCAAACATTGAAAAACTTTTCAAAAGACAAAAAACACCTTTGTATACATTCAAACAAGAATCATTACAAAGGTTGCCACGACAATGGCCTCTTTTCAAAACATCTTTCAAAATCACACACAAAAGCACCATTTCAAACAATTGAAAAGCAAAGCAAGTGATCTAAGCAAGTAACTAAGAGCCCATGGATAACCATGGATAGAAAGGATGCTAATACCTTCCCTTTCTATAATCTACTCCCCGAACCCAAGAAAACATCTCAAAGGTCTTTCCTGTGCTTTTTGACCTTTCCTTAGGATAAAATAAAAAGTCGGTGACGACTCTTGCTAAACCGAAACATTTGCAAACACAAACGCAAAATCCCAAGTTAGTTCTCCCACCGTATCACAGAACTGGAGACTCTGTTGGGGATCACTTTAAAAGTGGAGTAACCTTAGGGCTTAGATCACCCTTTGCATGATTATTGTTTGCTTTGATTGCTTTACATTTGGTTCTCTTGTTTGGGCTTAAAATCCTCCACCCAGATTTGGGAAACATTCATAGGTAAATAGTAATACGTTGTGGAAACTGTGCGGGGTATACCGACACGGTTGAAGCAATAGCTATATTAGTGCGACATATTTGTGAGTACCGGTAGCCTTTAAGTCAATCAAAGAGAATACCGGGCCGCTGAGTGATGTCATGAAGCACTAATGAACTCTTAGAACCTTACTTGACCATCTTGGCCTTTTATTAGGGGTAGTGAGATGACCGACTTTGGTGCAGTCCGAAGTTGGTAGATACTCGATACTACACTCATTGAGGGTTGTTTTCTTGGAATATTTTGGTCGCTAGTTAAGTGGCTAAACCAAAATAATGAACATAGAAAACAATCCAGTGATATTGAGCTCCTTAGAACCCGGTTACTATTTATAGGACAGGTTTGAGCCAACTAAACTCAAGAGGGTACTTACCTGTGAAACCTCATGCAAGCCTGAAACTAGGGTTTTGTGTGACTTGCTTGTACATGTGTTTGTGCATACATCATGAACATCATAAAGCATCATATGCATCCACTAACCATTTCAAGGGTTTGGATCTTCATCTTTGTTCTAGTTTTGTAGGTGATGGAATCTCTTCGCAGGAAAATAATTCAAGTCAATCTTGTGAGAATCCCTCCTCAACTCAAGGAGCTTACTTCTAGGATTCCAGAGAATTCTCTCTTCAGTGAAAGACATGGTAGACTCCTCAACTTGGTCAACACCAACATTGAAGAAGACATGGTCAAAGTTCTCTTCCAGTTCTTTGACCCCCTACACCACTGTTTCACATTCCCTGATTACCAATTGGTGCCTACTTTGGAGGGATTTTCTCAACTCCTGAGAATTCCTATTCTTCATCAACTACCCTACAACGGTACAGAAAAAGAACCAAAGCCTGAAGATGTTGCTCAAGCATTACACTTGCAACCATCTGACATCAAGGGGCATTGGGAAACCAGAAGTGGTGTCAAGGGTTTCTTGGCAAAGTTTCTGTTTGAGAAGGCACAAGACTGCTGGAATTCTCTTGATCTACAAGCCTTTGAAGAGATTGTGGCACTCCTTATCTATGGGTTGGTCCTGTTCCCAAACCCTGACCAACTTATAGATGTGAATGCTGTCAAGATTTTCATATCCAGGAATCCTATACCCATATTGCTTGGGGACATCCTACACTCATTTTACACACAAACAATGAGGAAAAGAGGTGTTGTCATGTGCTGTACTCCTCTCCTAGCAATGTGGTTTATTTCTCACCTTCCACAATCAGTTTTGAAGAATGAGCAGGGTTTAAGGTGGTCACAACGGTTGATGACCCTCACACATTCTGATGTACATTGGTGTTCTCGGTCCAGAGAAAATGTCATCATCATTGATCGTTGTGGGGAATTCCCTAATGTTCCACTACTTGGCATTAGGGGAGGCATTATCTACAATCCTTGTTTAGCTTTGAGTCAGTTTGGATATGCTCGGAGGGATGACCCTCATGACATGCTGATTCCTGACCTAGTTTTTGACTTCGACAACGATGTGCAAGGACTTCGACAAAGGTTCATCAGAGCTTGGAGGATGCCCAACAAGGTGGATAGTAAGACACTGGGGCACAAAAATTCCATCCCCCTTGAGCCTTACCTCAAGTGGGTACGGACCCACGCCCATAATCTTATGATGCTATATCCTCACATTCTCCCCGTGATCAAAGAGCCTGTTATGGAAGGAGAGGTTCCATATACCATCCTACATCCTAACATGCCAACATCATGGGAAGAAATGAAAAAGAGTTGGATCCAAATCAAGAATAACGAGATACTTTTGAAGCCAGCTTCTATGCCAGTGAGAAGAAGATTTTGGAGCTTACCCGCCGACTTCATGAGGAGGAAACTCTCAACACTTACAGCGCACCAAAGAGGATGCGCAATGTATTTTTACATTAAGAATTTTGTAATATTTTGCCCATGGGGCACGTATGTACTAACAATTTCTTTTTAATATGACGTGCATTCCTTTTTGTTTGCAACAAATTTGAATTTCTGAATCCTTGAATGCATTACATGAATAACATACCATTCATCATATGCATAAACAGGTCTTCACACCAGGTTTCCTTATCTTTCTGCTATTTATTTCAGCAAGATGGATTTGGAGCAGACGGTAAAGGAT
Source organism: Vicia faba (assembly GCA_948472305.1). Classification (NCBI taxonomy): domain Eukaryota; kingdom Viridiplantae; phylum Streptophyta; class Magnoliopsida; order Fabales; family Fabaceae; genus Vicia; species Vicia faba. Next base: position 397,294 of record CATIWC010000281.1, read on the forward strand.
CTGCAGGCACAAAATTCACAATTCCAGCAACTCCTCATGACCTTGGCAAAGGGTCAAGAGGACCTCAAAGCTTTGTTAGAGAAGAATAAAGAGAAAAAGAAAAAGAGACCTGGGGTAGCCACTTTTGGAAGAAGGTTCGAAAGCAATGCTAGAAAGGTTCTTGAGTTCCCCTCAACGTCTGACGAAGGGGCCGGTAAAGGGAAAGGGGTTGCTATACCTTCTAAATCTGAGGTTGAAGAGGAGGAAGAGGAAGAAGACGAAGACTACTTCGAACAACAGTATCCTCCAGCGGATGATAAATATAAGAATCTTGAAGATAGACTGGAAGCTATGGAGTTGCAGAGGGTCCCTGGTTTGGACTATGAAGAACTAGGGCTGGTAGCTGGGATTGTTATCCCTCCCAAGTTCAAGGTGCCAACATTTGCCAAGTACAACGGTCTGTCTTGCCCAAAGATGCACCTGGGGTCGTATGTCAGAAAGATCCAACCCCACTCATCTGATAAAGACCTCTGGGTACACTTTTTCCAAGACAGCTTGTCTGGAACGCAGTTGGATTGATTCTATCAACTCGAGAGATCATAGGTTCACAATTGGGAAGACTTAGCAGCTGCTTTTTACCGTCAATATCAATACAATGTTGATTTGGCGCTCACTCGTACTCAGTTACAAAGTATGGGGATGGCTTCCAATGAAGGGTTTAAAGAGTACGCCCAGAAGTGGCGTGATCTGGCTGGGAGGGTGCAGCCACCGTTGTCAGATATGGAGTTAGTTGACATGTTTCTCGGGACCCTGTCTGGCCCTTTTTTCAACCATCTAATCGGGAGTTCTTCCGCGGGATTTACTGAACTAATTTTGACCGGCGAAAGGGTCGAGGCCGGTATTAAGAGTGGAAAGATTCAGAAGGATGCTTCCGCATCCACAGTTGTTAAGAAACCCTTCCCAGCCAAGAAGGAAGCCTCTGCTGTGTATTCTCAGAAGGGTCAGGGAAGAACCGAGCGTCGGCCAACTGTAGGGGCTGTGATGATTCAAAACTCTCCAAATGATCAACCTCGTAACAATCAGTCGAGACCTAACTAGCAACGGGTAGAAAGGCCACAACGGCAGCTCACCTGAATCAACATGAGGATCGCTCAGGTACTTCCCCATTTGTTGAAGCTGAATCTTACCAGTTTGAACGAAGCACCAAAGAATCCTAACACCTCCTCTCCATACTACCACTCCAATGCCAAATGTGCTTACCATTCTGACAGTGTTGGGCACGATACCAATAATTGCTGGGCACTTAAGAACAAAATCCAGGATCTGATTGATGCTAAGGAAGTAGAATTTGATGCTCCTGAGAAGCCCAATGTAATATCTGCTCCGATGCCCAAGCACGGCCACAATGTTCATGCCGTTTTAGAAGACCTCCATGTTACTGATGTTGCCGATCTTTTGACTCCATTGTTAGTGATAAAGAGAAGTTGATGAGAGCCGGGATATTCCCAGGCTGCGGGAAGGACTGTTATTTTTGTTTGAACATACGAGCTGACTGCCCAATGTTGAAATCAGATGTCCAACGCCTGATGGATACCCAAGAGATACTTTTCCAGAAAACCCCTGTTGATACCTTCAATCCTGTTACTCCTGTTACTTTTGCTACTTCAACCAACGATATTGCAATCATAACCATTTCCGACAATCCTCCCAAGGCTTGCAAAAGGCCTGTCAGGATTACACCCAACTCTAAATGTGTACCATTAAAGATCACCATGCCGGGACCTGTCCCGTACCAATCAAGCAAAACGACACCATGGAACTATGGAGGAGAAATCTTCTATCATGGTATCAAACAAATTGAGGCAGTCCAAGAGAATCATGAAGAAGAAAACCCTGATATAGGGAACATTGCGGGTACAAGCAAGATAACCCGCAGCGGCCAGATCTTTTCTCCGGAGATTTCTCCCCCTCGAGCAGTTTTCGGACCCTCGAAAGCTTCCGTACCTGTTAGGCCATCTGTGCAAGGCCCAGTGATTGAAGAATTGGATACTCCTGAAGTAAGACCATCTGCTGATATTACCAATAAGGGTAAGGGGATGCTAGAAGTGTCTGTCAGGATGAAGGCTCATGTTGTGGTTATCCCCGAAACCACTCAGAAATAAATGGATGAAATCTTGAAAATAATCAGAAAAAGTGACTACGACATTGTGGAACAGCTAGGGCAGACCCCTTCTAAAATTTCAATGTTGGCTCTTTTACTCTACTCTAAGGCCCATGCTAAGGCCCTAATCAAATTCTTGAAGGCGGAACATGTACCCCAAGAGACTTCGGCTGACCAGTTTCAGGAGTGTGTGGCCAGTCTTACTGCTGATAATGGCCTGGGCTTTTCCGATGCTGACTTGACTCCCAAAGGAAGGAAACACAACGACACGCTACATGTTTCAGTTGAATGCAAGGGAACCACCCTCGCCCATGTCTTAGTTGATACTGGTTCTTCCTTGAATGTGCTGCCGAAGAAGGCCTTAGACCGTTTGGACTGCGAAGGATTGACCCTCAAACCGAGTAACATCGTTGTTAGGGGTTTTGATGGTTCCAAAAGAATGGTTCATGGAGAGGTTGACATTCTTATCAAAGTAGGCACTGAAGTTTTCAACTCCACCTTCTATGTGATGGACATTCGTCCGTCATACTCGTGTTTGTTAGGAAGACCGTGGATCCATTATGCTGGGGCAGTTACATCCTCTTTGCACCAGATGCTGAAATATCCTGTTAAGGGTAAGATTATAACAGTGCACGGTGAGGAAGAGTACATGATAAGTCATCTCAATTCCTTTCGCTATGTGGAGTTGGATGGCGAGTTCATCGAAACGCCTTTCCAACATTTTGAGGAAGTTTCCCCTGAGGTAGCAGTTGCGAAGATAATGGTCAAGGTGCCTGTCGTTCCCAAGCATGTATCTAGGATGGCATCTCTCAAGGACGCAGAGGCTGTAATTAAAGAAGGGAAGAGCACAGTATGGGGACAATTGCCTGACTTTCCCCATAAGACGGATAAGTTTGGGTTAGGGTTCACTGCTGCAGGTCAAAAGGCTATGCGTCGCTCCAAGATTGGAAGACCACCCGTCAAGATCTCTCACCATGGAATCAATGTTGTAGAAGATGAAGATGAAGAGAGCCACTTTGAAGATTGGATCTTTCCGATTGTCGAAGGGGGTTTAAGCAACTGGGAAGCAAAGGATTTTATTCCCATCACCTTTATCAACCAGTAATTTTATCTTTGAACAATTTCCCATTTATGGTCTGTAATAACTAAAACAATTTGCACACTATTTTCACCTCATGCCTTGCCCGGGGCATATAGGTCCAGTTGTAAGGGCTTGATTTTCTTCATAATCATATGCCATGTTTTAATGAATCATTGTACGTTTTTCATCTATAAACTGTTGTGTTCATTTTCTTTCCTTTTGCATTTTTGTTTGTTTAAGGATGGCTATCCCTTACACACAACCACACTCACAAATGCAGGTACCCATCCACTTCGGATTCCATGGGTGACTATTCTGCTCTAGCCTTCGATAACTCTGAAGATTTGGTCAATCACGTTGAGTACGAAGTTGACGAAGATTGTGAAGTGCCGGGAGAGTTAGCCAGACTTTTGCAACAAGAAGAGAGGGATATTCTGCCTCACGAAGAGTTGATAGAAACCATCAACTTGGGGACAGAGGAAGACAGAAAGGAAGTAAAAGTGGGTGCCAACCTGGAACCAAGTGTCAAGGAGCGCTTAGTGCAGTTGTTGAATGATTATGTTGAAATCTTCACTTGGTCTTACGGAGACATGCCAGGGTTAGACACAGATATCGTGGTCCACCGTCTCCCTACAAGAGAAGACTGTCCACCGGTCAAGCAAAAGGTCTGTCGAATGAGGCCTGACATATCTGAGAAGATTAAGGCTGAGGTAATGAAGCAATTCAACACTGGCTTTATGGCTGTTACTTCCTATCCACACTGGGTTGCTAACATTATGCACGTGCCTAAGAAGGACGGCAAAGTCAGAATGTGCGTGGACTATCGGGATTTGAACAGGGCTAGCCCCAAGGATGATTTTCCGTTGCCACATATCGACATCTTGGTTGACAACACAGCTCAGCACAAGGTTTTTTCCTTCATGGATGGATTCTCGGGATACAGCCAAATCAAAATGGCCCCCGAGGACATGGAGAAAACTACTTTTGTCACGCAATGAGGTACCTTCTGCTACAAAGTGATGCCATTCGGATTGAAGAATGCAAGGGCAACCTATCAACGTGCCATGGTAGCTTTGTTTCATGATATGATACATCATGAGATCGAAGTTTACGTAGACGACATGATAGCTCGATCACAGACAGAAGAAGAACACCTTGATCATTTGCAAAAGTTGTTTGCCAGGTTGAAGGAGTATAAGCTCAAACTGAACCCAAGCAAGTGCACTTTTGGGGTTAGGTCTGGTAAACTTTTGGGATTTATTGTCAGCAACAAAGGCATTGAGGTTGATCCAGCTAAAGTAAAGGCTATACAAGAAATTCCTGCCCCCGTACTGAAAAGGAGGTTAGAGGATTCTTGGGACGCTTGAACTATATTGCGAGGTTCATCTCTCACCGGACATCTACCTGTGAGCCAATTTTCAAACTGTTGAAGAAAGATCAGGTAGTTGAATGGAACAATGATTGTCAAGTTGCTTTTGATAAGATCAAGGAATACTTACTAGAACCTCCTATTCTGATGCCACCCGTCGAAGGAAGGCCGTTAATCATGTATTTGACTGTTTTGGATAACTCAATGGGGTGCGTACTGGGCCAATATGATGAGTCTGGCCGAAAAGAGCATGCCATTTATTACCTTAGCAAAAAGTTTACCGACTGTGAGACTCGCTACTCACTGCTCGAGAAAAATTGTTGCGCTTTGGTATGGGTTGCTCGTCGGCTAAGGTAGTATATGTTGACTCATACCACTTTGCTGATTTCCAAAATGGATCCGATCAAGTATATCTTCGAGAAGCCTGCTTTATCTGGAAGAATCGCTAGATGGCAAATGATCCTGACTGAGTATGATATCCAGTATACTACCCAAAAAGCTATAAAAGGGAGTGTACTAGCTGACCATCTAGCTCATCAAGCCGTCGAAGATTACCAATCTATGAGATTCGACTTCCCTGACGAGGACATCATGACATTGGAAAACATCGAAGGTAACGGACCGTATGACGGACCTGAACAAGGATCCCGATGGATCCTATACTTTGATGGTGCTTCAAATGCACTTGGCAACGGTATCGGTGTGGTACTCATTTCTCCGGAAGGCTGTCATACACCCTTCACTGCCCGACTTTGCTTTAGTTGTACCAACAACATGGCTGAATATGAAGCTTGCATCTTTGGTCTCAAGGCTGCTATAGACTTGGGAATCAAATCTTTGGTCGTATTTGGGGACTCGGCTTTGGTTATCAGTCAAGTCAAAGGAGAGTGGGACACCAAACATCCTAATCTTATCCCATACAAAGAACATGTCTTAACATTGTTGCCTCATTTCGAGCAGATTACCTTCGAGCATTTCCCGCGAGAAGAAAATCAGCTAGCGGATGCTCTGGCTACAATGTCTTCCATGTTTAAACTCAACTGGGATAACGAGGCTCCCCGAATTACCATCGAGCGAATGGACGAACCTGCGCACTGTCATGAGATTAATACCGAAGAAGTAGTGGAACAACCCTGGTTTCATGAAATCAAAAGGTATCTCCAGACTAGAGAATACCCTGAAGGAGCTTCCGTCAATGACAAAAAATTCTTAAGGAGATTTGCTGGCAAGTTCTTCCTAAGCAATGGCATCCTTTATAAGCGCAGCCATGATTGTGTTCTACTTTGTTGTGTGGACAAGGTTGAAGCAGAGTTGATCATGACCGAGATACACAGTGGCACGTTTGGCACCCACTTGAGCGGACATATGATGGCTAAGAAGATTCTAAGGGCAGGCTACTACTGGTCTACCATGGAAGCTGATTGTCATCAACATTCCCGTACTTGCCACAAATGCCAAGTCTACACCGACAAGGTACATATTCCTCTTGTTCCTCTCAACGTTATGACATCTCCTTGGTCATTCGCAATGTGGGGCATTGACATGATTGGAGAGATCAAGCCCACGACATCCAATGGGCATCGCTTCATCTTGGTCGCTATTGATTATTTCACCAAGTGGGTTGAAGCAGCTTCTTTTGCCTCTGTTATAAAGAATGTGGTTGCCCGCTTTATCAAGAAGAACCTCATATGTCGGTATGGTGTCCCCGACAGGATCATCACAGACAACGGTACAAATTTGAACAACACCATGATCACTGCTCTATGCGAACAGTTCAAGAATTATCATCACAATTCATCTCCCTATCGGCCGAAGATGAACGGTGCTGTTGAAGCCGCGAACAAAAATATCAAGAAGATCATTCAAAAGATGACAGTCACCTACAAGGACTGACATGAGATGTTACCATTTGCTCTGCATGGATATCGTACGACGGCACGTACTTCAACAGGGGCAACCCCCATTTTCTTTGGTGTATGGCATGGAAGCTGTTTTACCTATGGAAGTTAGATTCCTTCCTTAAGGATTATGAAGGACGCTGGTTTGAATATAGACGATTAGATTCAGACCCGACTTATCAACTTAATTTGATCAACGAGAAGCGACTTACTGCTGTTTGTCATGGTCAGACGTATCAAAAACAGATGATCAAGGCTTTCAACAAAAAAGTCAGGCGTCAGGTATATCAAGTCAGAGATCTTGTAATCAAGCGGATCATCTTACCGCAAAGTGATCCCAGGGGAAAGTGGACTCCTACTTACGAAGGACCATTTGTGATCAAGAGCATCTTTTCTGGTGGGGCAATGATTCTGACCACCATGGACGGCGACGACCTGCCGCACCCTGCGAACGCAGACATAGTCAAAAGATACTACGCATAAAACGACCCGACAAGTTGAAAACCCCGAAAGGGCGACTTGGGCAAAAATGGGCATCCCGGTGAATCGAAAACCCAAAAGGGCGGTTCAGGAAAAAATTAGGGATAAAACAAAAAAAAAATCTGTACACCCGACAAGTTGAAAACCCGAAAGGGCGACTTGGGCAAAAAAGGGTTTCCCGGTGGATCGAAAACCTGAAAGGGCGGTCCAGGCAAAAGTTAGGAATTAAAGCGTATGACTATGTCTCGTCGGATCACTTTAAGAATAATCTCTTCACCAACAAGCTCCAAGCTTCTGATCAATCCAGTCATCGGAGGACGAAGCAGCGAATGGACAAGATATTCAGAGTTATGAAGGCTATAGCAGAATGGGAATCCCATGGAATTATTACACATAGCCATCTTTCTTTTGTATAAATTTTTTCAATTTTTACGACAACATTCTCTTACTAGGATGTTTGTCTCCTTTGTACAAAGATATTCACGAAAGTTAAATACAAAGATACTTCAAAGTGCAGAAATTTGCTTGCCTTTCTTTTCTTTCACACTTATGTTTTATTTGAAAACGTCCAATGTTTTGTTAAATAGGCACATGCATTTTGAATATAATCACTGCTTATAAATAAAACGAAATTGAAAAAGGATAATTACTGATAGGTTGAAGGAGTAGGAAGAAATCTTTATGACATTCCAGAAGAAATCCCCTACAGATCCTCAACGAAGCTAAAATTTGGAGTATATTTCCCCAGCGGAGTTAAGCTTCAAGATCTTCAGCAGAGCCAGTGCATTCTAAACTTGGTTCCCCCAGTCGAGTTAAGTTTCAAAATTCCCATCATATTTAAGCTTCAAGATCCCCAGTGGAGCCCGAAAACCCTGAAAACCATATCCCTAGTGGATCCCGAAAACCCTGAAAACCCTATCCCCAGCGGAGCCAGAACAGTGAACATTCCCCCCACAGAGTTATCTCCCAGCAAGATCGAAGATTCTCGGTCTCATTTCTCCAAGCAGAAGCCTCCTAGGTCTTAACTCCCCAATAGAGATTTTCAGATTTTTCCCTACATCCCAGGAAAGTCATGAAGGATTCTCATTCCCTGCAGAAATTGTCAAAAGCCTTGTGAATCCCCTCAAATTGCCGAGGATTTTCAATCTCCAACAGTTCCTCCCAGGATTTCTCCTTCTCAACAATCAGAGATCTTTAATCCCCAAGCAGTCAGCAAGGATTTCTCATCTTCAGTAATCAAAGATTTTTGGAATCCCCAACATTGGTCAAGGATTTACTTTCCCCGACAGCAATCAAAGATTTCATTATCTCCAGTTATCAAGGATTTATTTTCCTCAGCAAGACAACTACTCAGCTTACATGCACATCCATTACATTCATATATCATAAACATTGATGAAATACAGTTCATTGCATCATACATATAATGCAACATAACTTTGTGTTTTAGCTAACATTTTACCCTTTTCAGGATAAGATTAAAAGGCTATCGTTAACAATTATCCAGATACAATATGGATACACCCCAGACACGGCAGTCATTCTATTACTCATTCACAATTTCAAGTCAAAATACAGTACAGATACACCCTAGAAACGGCGGTCATTCTACTACTCGTTCAGACTTCAGCAATCCGATACAGACTAGATACGCTCTAGACACGACGGCCATTCTATCTCTCATTCAGATTCAACCATCAATCATAAGTTCAGATACGCTCCAGACACCGGATTCCATTCTGTCCCTTACACCAGCAGTTTGATTCTCCCCAGTGCAATCGCCACGGAAGTCATTCTGTCACTTATTCAGATCCCAGTTACAGTCTCAGATATACTCCAGACACGGAAGTCATTCTGCTACTCATACAGATCTCAACTTCAGATACAGTCCAGATACGCTCCAGACACGGTTGCCTATTCTGTCACTCATTCGGAATTTATCCCCAGCCCAGAGATGCTCCATACACAGATGTTTCTCTGTCGCCCATGCAGAATTCTGATACAATACAGATACACCCAGACACGGCGGTCACTCTAATATTCATTCAAAGTTCGAATATAGTTACAGCTCAGATACGCTCCAGACACGGACGCCATTCTTTTGCTCATACAGACCCAGTCTCCAAGATACAGTTCAAATGCATTCCAGACACGGATACCATTTTAATGCTCATTCTTCTGACCTACCACATTGCAATTCAACAAACATTCTTGGATGGCATCTTTAAGCCCATCTCCAGCAAGATTCTACCATCTCCAAATGGCATCTTTAAGCCCATTCCTCGCATCTATGTTTTGACGAGTGCAAATTTACGGGCACTCTAGTGTCCAATCCTCTTTTACCTTCGAGTCGCGAAAGGTAAACTTGCCAATCTAACTCTTCAGGTTCAAGAAGATTGAACAGGGGCAACTGTTGTACCCCAAAATTTTCCCTCTCATTTCATCAACATTTCTCATCACAAGACTCTTGGAACTCAAGATCAAGCTAGGGTTTGCTCTGCTCAAGACACCTCCTTGCACTGTTGACCTAAATTAGGGTTTGAGTTTGCACAGTGATGTTTTGACTTATAATGCCCAAATTGACTTTCATACTTCATGTTGGACTCACAAGTTTGTCCATACCAAGTTTCAAGCCTTGATTCAAATTTTTGCCCAGTCAATTGGACAGTTGACCTATAAATCAACTGTATTGGGGAAAAAGTCAACTGTGGCCAATTAACAGTCCAACCTCATGAAATTTGACCCACATCAACATTATGAACTCATATGAACCATTTGATAAAGTTTGGATCACAATTCCACAAGAAATTTGATCAGATCAGCAAAAGGGCAAAATGGTAATTTTTAGGGTTTTGACTGTACAAAGGCAATTTTTGACTGTTTGACTAGCCAATGGCAAATCAAGCTCAACCATGGACTCAAGGACTCAATGAAATTGTCTTGACCCATTCAACAAGTTCAGAAGATCTCAAATACATAGGATTGACAGATGAATTTTTCAGTCAACTAATCAAAATTTAACTGTATACTGAAAAGTCAAACTTTGACTTTTTGGTCAAAATCAAGTGCCAAGGGTCATTTTTATCAAGACATGTCAAATTATGAACTTGTTCATCAAGAAACCCAAAAAATGCAAATTAGGGTTTAAAATGGAAAATTTTCATAACTTAGAATTTTTCTAAGTTATAAAATTTTCTTATTTTTTTCCTAACTTTGTCCCATTTTTTCACCAAGATGAAAATGGATTCAAACCAAACTTGAAACATGAAAGTTTGTAGTCCATCACAAAGTCTACAACTTTGATTCACAAAGTTTTCTAAAAAGAAGCTTGTATCTCAAGTTATGAGTTTTGGAACAAGGGTACCTAAAACTTTTAACTTAGAGAAATTTTGCCCTAGTTTAGGCAGGATTTTGATCCATCTTCTTGGCCATTTTTCACATAGTTCCACTTGGAGTTTCAAGTTTCATTTCAAAGATGGATTATATTACATGTTGAAAGCTTTCCAAATTGTCCAAGAACTCCTCAAACACCTTTGTGGTTAGGGAGAATCGAATGCTTGAAGTTGGCAAAAACTCACTTTGAAACCATGGCCAATACATGTTCATACCAAGTTGCAAATCTGACCAAACTAGCTTAGTACATGATTACAGGCCTCTAAACCAATTTACACTCCAAAATTGAATGCAAATACATTGTATATGGCATTGTTCTGATCAAGAGAGCTTTGTACATTGAACTTTTCCATTTTGAGCATAAAGGTCATACTTCCATTTTCATAAAGGCCACTTTATGTCAATTTCCATTTTCTTGAGCCTTGTACTTTTTTCCTTGCAGCAAACAACTTCCCTAATCTCAGGCATAGTACACCAAGTTGAGCATGCTTGTAACTAGCCTGTACATGCCCTAGCTTGGACAGTTCACAACTTTGCTTTCAAAACAAGTCAAATGGCCAAAAGCTTGTATCTCTCACATCTGATAAAACCAACCAAGACAAAGTTTTCAAACAAGTTTTGCACACCCTAGCAAGCCAGAAACACGAGTCCTTGACCTCTCAAAACTCCTTGTGCACAAATTCCCCATTTTCTTGCAAAACAGGGCCAGTTCTGCGTTTTGCAAGCCATCATCAAATTCCATCGTGCATTTTTCCCAAAGATACTTCAAACACCTTCCAACCAACACACCTGAACTATTCCAGACCTTCATTTCTAGTTGTAGCACCATTAACACACATTGCATTTTTATTTCAAAGCTTTGCAGGTTGAGTTCTGTAGCACGATTCAAGCTGTTTCAAAACAAACTAAGCATTGGGAAAGCTTCATTGGATATCAGGCAAGCTTAAAAGAACCTCAAGCACCCTTGGAAGTTGTTGCATTGTCCAGTTCGAAGTCAACTGAAACAGGTATTTCATGAACTTCTATCTCTCTATTTAGGAATAGTTAGACTTAGGTTTTTGAATGAAAGATGTTGTATTCATAGCCCTGAAACCATACATGTGCTTAGTTTTCATTTATATTAATCGTGCTAGGAGAATTTTGTTCATAAACTTTCTGAAAAAACTAGGTTAAGAATTAGGGCCAGAGAAATTCTCTCTGGTCTTTGAGAGTTAGCTTAAGTTTTTTATATGGTTAGATTCGTTGTTTGATGCTCTACAAGTTTCATGTTTTGAGCTTTGTCAAAGGATCACTGAAACAGGAGATACAAGTTTGTGTACAGAACGCACGTTTTTTCAAACTTCTGGAGTTGAAGATGAAGTCTGGACTGGGCCTGGATTTCTTTACTTTTGACACCTCCCAATTCACTTTCAGCTCCCCCTGGCCCATTTTTTTGTATTTTCATTATTTTTGCATTTTTATTTTTTCTCTGACCTTGATATTTTATTTTCAAATATAAAAAATACTTAAAAAATATTTCCATAAATTTTTATATTTATTTGGCATTTATTCTAATTATTTCTAGTATTAATATATTAAATACTTTATATTTATTTTTGTTTAAATGTATAAATAATGTAAAAAATACTTTTTTATTTATTTATTATTTTTATACACACTTGAAAATGTTTTCTTGAAATATATACATTTTGTAAATAATTTATTTATTTATTTTTATATACACACTTAATATATTTAATATATTAATATATATATATATATATATATATATATATATATATATATATATATATATATATATATGTTATATATATATTAATATATATATATATATATATATATATATATATAATATATATATATATATATAATATATATATATATATATATATATATTTA